>LPNX010776201.1:219544-443104 GCA_001517045.1 Pseudotsuga menziesii
ATATACATAGACCAAAACAAGGATAGAAGGGAAATACAACAAGGGGAACAAAAGACATTACAAGGGGCCCTTAAAGCAAGCCAATCCCCTGTGGAGGGTTACCCATGATGCTTATGCCTTTGATACTAAGGAGTTGGGAAATCCCTTAAAATAGTGCTGCAACAATGGAAAGTGTGAAGAAAATCTCGTTAAGGTATTCTTTTTTATAGAACTCTTAGACATCGCTATAGTGACGGCAAACATTGACTTTTGCACCCTAGGTCAACTTGCCCGTTGTAAAAAGTCAACAAAAGACGGTGCCGTCGCTATAGAGACGGTCAGGCGTGGATACAGCGATGTCCAAGAGTTTAGGCATGGATACAACAACGTCTAAGAGTCTAGGCGTGGATACAGCGACGGCTAGGCGTGGATACAACGATGCCTCGTTCCTGTTACATCGGATTTTACACCAAAAAGTAAGAAACGTGGAAAATCTTCGTGGAAAAATCCGCGCTTTTGTACTAGTGAGTGAAGGTGTTTGACACTCGATAGGGAGAATGGACTCCGATAAATGAATGATATTGAATGGAGTAAAACCTATCATAATTTTGGCTTATGTTTGATACACCCATAAGGATGGAAATAGCATTGATTCCAGTTGGACTTGTGTTTATCCACTTTCCATTGGAGAATGGTTTTAAGGATTTTATTAATGGCCTCAACTTGTCCATTTCTTGGAGGATAATAGGTGAAGGAAAATTGGTGCTCAAATTTCAACATATGATTAAGTTTTTTACTCATGTTCTCCTCAAAGTGAGAACTATGATCAAACACTAGTTGGAAAGGGATGCCAAATTGAGCAATAATGCAGTTGACAAAAAAATGGTTGTGTTGAATCCGGTACTATTAAAGGTTTGCATGGATTTGGAAAATTTATTGTATTTGATAGACATGGTGATGTACTTATGGCCACTAGTTTATCAAGGATTCCACTCCATGAAATCGATGGACCACTTGCCAAAAGGACCAACAATGACAACTGGATGTAATGGCATAAGAGGAGTTCTTTCCTTTGGGGGAAAAAGTTGGAATTTATGATAGTGTTTGAATACTACAATGCAATCACAAAAGAGGGCTGGCATGGAATAATTGACACAAATGACCTTTTGGGTGGTATCCATTCCTAAGAGATGACCACCACAAGCTATGTTATCGTAGTCGTTTAAGACTCATTCGGCCTTGTTGTGTGTGAGACCCTATTGCAAGATAGTGTCAACTCCTTTACCATTTAGAACACCATCAATAATGAGGTATTAGGGGACCTGGTCACAAATATGATGATGAGCATTATGGTTGAGATGAGTATTGATCTCTTGGGTGCATAGCTACACAACGATGTCCCTGTACCAAGGATGGTCGAAAGATATGATGAATAAATGTTCATTTGGAAGGTGACAGGGGATAGGGGATGGTATAGAAGTACATGGTAAATATATGATGAGATGCACCAAATACAAAGCCTTAGTACGCTTGGGGGTCACAAAATCAAGGTCATTCTCTTATAGGATAATCATCCATTTGGAAACTCTACCTTGGATAAGGCATCAATTCAAGAGATATAACATGGGGTGTTAGTTTGCAATGACTTTGGTTCTACTCAGGAGTATGCATTGGTGAAGATTTTGAATAGAAAATGTGACATCTAAGACTAATATTGGAATGGATTTGGATACCCATGTGGTATACACAATCGGATAAATGAATCTATATTTACGCAAATTATCAATCTAGACTTTAACAACTGATGCTTTCAAAGTGTGAATAGGTATCTACTTTTGTCATGCCAATGCAACCTCTAGCTATGTATCAATGTGGTGTTCAAAAATCACAAGGTCATTCCTAGGAATTTCAACATAGGACCATGTGAAGATGTCATGAAACACTTGAAAGAGAACTTTAGCGGAGGAAATATCCGTAGGAGTACAAGAACAACCTAAGAGAATGTTCTTAGTTACACCTGTTTTAACTGAAATTTCCACCTATTTTAATTGAAATTTCCACCTAGATGGTGGGAGATATATTGGACATATTACCTTCTTCAAAGGCATCCAATTTTGGGATCATATTTTTGAACCAATCAATGTTACCATGAGGGATAAATTATTTCGACTAAATGTAGAATTCCTTGAAGACAGAGAAGGAAGAGTAGATTCCTATCGAATGAAGTATGTGTGATGGTGCATTTCATTCCAAGGGAATTTTGGTTCCATAGTGGCTTCAAGAATCTCTTCATTACTTCAAAATGATCTAAGATATAGATCAAAGGGATATGTATCTATCTACCCATCCGCAATGGTATGAGATTACGAGTAAGACTCACTAGAGGATGAGATATAATAGAAGTTGGTTGTATCATCCAAAGATGACACTTGAGTGGGTACTTCCTCTATGGTAGTGACTTGGGACTCTAGTGAGATTTAATGCAAATAAGCTGAGCTAGACCAAAATCGGGGGAGATTGATACAATGATGTGAATAGTGACCATAAATAACATACAATGCATAGGGATGATTGATGTGCAAGGACTTGTTACTCTTTGGGAGCTTCAGGGAGATGGACAGCCAAATTTTTCTCATCAGTATTCCCCTCTATCATCTTGAGGTGAGTGCATAAGATGGGAAACTCTATGCATTATTGGGTAATGTGACCAAAGACATCGCACACACACAAGGTGGTGTTGGAAGTAGGAGAGGGATTCATATACTGGTTCAGAGTGGATTACATCATTGCATTATTATTTTTCCCCTAAATTTTTCTTGGGAGGAGGTTGGGCGAGGAGTGGGGCTTCCTTCACAACTTTAGGATGTGGTTCATTGAAAGTAATGATCAGTTTCACAAGATTCAATATGAATTGCTATGTGGGGGTGGGTTTAGTGGATTAAGATACCAAATAGGAAGTTCTAGTGTCAAACTTGGGATATTGAGTGTATCCATTACAAGCATACTCATTACTCTAGAAGGTGGACATAGAAGAAGGATCTAATGAAGAGGTGTATCTCTCCACATGTTCCATGTAAACTGACTGGGAGGGGATGTAGGCTGAGCTTGGGTGGTATAGTTCTCATAGGATATAGTGCACAACTCTGATATCTCCACCTTTTTGGGTGGGGGAGGCAAGGCCTAAAAACACCCAACCAAAGAAGCATCATGAAATATGCTTGGACTAACACTCATAAATGAAGGGATGGATAATATTCCAAAGTTTTTTTCAACCATGGGTAGGATGTGATACAGACAAGCCATCCCATTGGGATCATGATAAGTTAGTTGATCGATTTTTACAATCTTCTCTTCATGGGGGAACATCATAAACTTTAAATAATAGAGGAAATTTCTTGCATAACATACATGTAGCTACACCCAAGGATGAGGCTATAATCTAACGGGGCATTCACAACCTCAATGTCAATCAAGACTGTTTTATCATCTAATTGGATGGGAGTGATCTAGAGGAGACCTTGTAATTGAGAGGCATGACAATCGTAGTTGTGCAAATTCATAAGGAATGATTCATGTTCATGGGAAGCGATATTCTTTCAAACATGGGTAGACAAGATGTAGGTGGAGGAACCCTCATTGATCATGCACCAATGAATAACCAATTTCTTGATTGTTAAGTGAATATGAAAGGATACAGAAAATGGCACATAAGGCTCTGCTTGATTGATATCAAATGTCATAAGGTGAGTATCGAAAGCATCAATCACACCTAAAGAAGACAACAACACTTTGCACTATGTAGGGCAGTTTTGAATAATCACTAATGTGGACATGGTATTAGGGGACTGGATAATTTATACACAATTTTATAGCTAGGAGTGTTGAAATAATGTAACTGTGAAAGATAATCTATTGTAATTTTATTATATTATTGTTGTCCCTCCTTTTTGGATATGTTATTCCTATAATTGGAAGTGTCCTTGATGTACTTAGTCATGTAATAGTATTGAGGTTAAACCTCTATTTTATGTTGGGTCAATAGTACCCACAAATTTGTGGTTAAAGTTGTTTTGTGTCTCCTAAGGCAAGCCGGCCTTGGTGGAGAGATGAAGTCGACCATGTTGGGTTATTAGACTTACCTTTTGATTTTTATAAATAGATGAGGCTCCCTCCTCATTTGGAAATACTCACAACTCAATCAAGTTTGCATTACAGAGAAAGAGAAGTCCATATGGAGGATAAGAAGCATTTTATCTTATTATTGGGGTCTTACACTATACTTGGTTGGATTCTATATCGAAGGAGTTTTGTTCAGTTTTTTTCCCCACAAGTTTTGCATAGGATAAATCTTATAGTCTTCTTTGTCTTGTTGTGCTTATCATTATTTAAGTGATCTTCTTTTTATCAGGCATAAAACTTTTAAAAATATAACATGGTATTAGAGCTAACTTGAAAGAAGTAATTGTTATTCAAGACAAATCCATTGACATATCAGCTAAAAATGAAGGACAATTCAAGTCACCCTAGGAGGGTGGATCTTTCTATGGTGGCAGAATTCCATTCTGAAGATTTTCATTTTTTGACTTGTCACTACTATTAGGAGGAACTAGGGAATCATATTTTTTAGGGCTTTGTCCACATTTTTGGAGGAAGGACCACATTGCTCAGTTCTCTTTGGGGAGGTGCATATTTTCATCCATACACATTTTCAAGATCTCCAACTTGAAAAATTAGGGTTTCTCTATCAAGCCCTAGGTCAAGCTGAAGTTGGTTCCAGGATCCACCTTCATACTGGTAAGATATACTTCTTATATTTCCTATATTTCCATTTGAGGTTCTCATTCAAAATATATGAAAAACATCACCAAGCTTGAAGGAGAACAGAACTTCAAAGCATGGAAGTGCAAAGTCTTGTTGATCCTTGAAAAACATTACTTATACGACTATGTAAAAGATGAAGTCCCAAAACACGAAGGAGATGAAGAAAAAGAAAAGCATAATAAGGATATGGTCAAGGAAAAGAGGATCATATCTAACTCCATCAAATATCACTTGATTCCTCAAGTATACTCAAACAAGACTCCAAAATAAATGTTTGAGCGACACTTACTAAGGTAGAAACTACTACTAAGGTTAAACCTCTATTGTATGTTGGGTAAATGGAGTAAAGAAGGTGGAAACTATGCAATCATACTTCACCAGAGTATCTCATATCAAATAAAAATTGAAGGCTATTAGAGACATGGTGGAAGAAGCCGAAGTTGTAATTACCATTGTTGGTATTTCCCTCTCTTGGACCCAGGTTCAATCCCTCCTTTCTACTCAAAAAATACCAAGATACCATCCTGATAGAGAGAGGAACAATTAGCAGCACCTGTGATGCATATTTCGTCTCACTCGAGATATCTTTCTATGGGTAACTTCCAGAACTAGGTTTCCATAGTTGGGTGGGGGATTTCTCGTCCTTTGGTATTCTACCAAGGCACTCAACGGAAGCTGGTTAGTGGGGTCTCTATCCTTATTATTCCTAGTTAAGTTGGGAAAAAACTCATCCTTTAATTGGTATTATCACAATAAACCCGATGCAGCATAGATGCATTCAAGAATAATAATGCAATAGATACATATGAACTCATTCATAAGAAAATACATAACCTCTTATTGACAACAAAATATATATGTGACTCAAACACATTCATCATTCATACATTTGACACAGTATCCAACGTGGAAACCCATCTAGTAAAAACCACAAAGGAGCTCTTCATCTGGCATGAGAAATATATGGCACCCTTTTATATGCACACTAAGCTATAGACTGTGCTCTAGATATTTCTTCCTTATCTATATAGACTTCTTTCTCCTCTCATGCTCTCTAGTATTATTTATCTATTCTTTCTCTACTTAACTCTACTAATGATCTACACACACCTTGGATCAACTCAACTTCCTCTATGACTCCACTGTCAATCTGCACATAGCCTGGATCGAATTAATCTCTTATACACTCCTACGCACTCAGTTGCAAGTTCTTTGAATCCTCTCTATGACTCAACACACTAACAAATGACACAACTTACAGAAGCTAACACATGATCTGGAGCCAACTGACTAGGATCTAATTCTCCAGGAGCTAAATGACCAGAGTCTAACCCACTTATGGATTGGGTTCATCCTTTTATAGATTTACATTTCTCTCTCAACCGACTTCATACAGTTAGCCAAAATGTTACCTTTCCTATTCTACTGACACATATCAGTAGGCACTAACGACCTGAATTACAAATATTCTTTCATACTTTCAAATTTCGTCAGCTCTATCTGACCTCATACCCATGATATTTCCAAACTGTATCTTTATATATGTTTCACCACTGCACACATTCTGACATGGTTTATTCTATTGCATACTTACTTTTCGCATCCTTTCCTTTGGTCATGACTTCTTTTCTATCATGAACTCTCTTCTTATGTTGTTGCAACTTCCTATTCAACTGCTTCTTTCTTAGCTCTTTCCTCTTTGTCTTATTGTGTTCCTCTTCTGTCACATCTTCCTTCCTTCCTTCCTTTTACAACTACTTTTGTCACATCTCCTTTCCCTTGTTTTCTTTTTTCCCCCTTCTTCTGTTC
Organism: Pseudotsuga menziesii; assembly: GCA_001517045.1. Lineage (NCBI taxonomy): Eukaryota > Viridiplantae > Streptophyta > Pinopsida > Pinales > Pinaceae > Pseudotsuga > Pseudotsuga menziesii. The sequence continues at coordinate 226,154 of LPNX010776201.1, forward strand.
TTCCTTCTCCACTTCTGTCGCAACTCCTTTCAATTCTTGTGACTTGAATCTTTTCATACTTGGGCAGAATTCTAACTAAATTTTGCCTATATTTCCCTAGGACCAGTAGGCCTCCAACACTCACATGTGTCTTGTGCTAATCCATGTGAAGTTATTCTTCCATTTCTTGACTTGTGTCGACCTTGCTTTGAAAATATTGTAAGACCTCTTGTCGCACATCTTCATTAGAGAAAATCTCAACTCAAAATGGGCCTCCTAAAATGTACTAGTAAAATAATAGTTAAAATAATAAAATAATATTTATTAATTTTGGAGGAAGAAAAGAAAAAAACTACTTTTTTGTTTGTATTTTTGACATATCTCNTTTTTCTGGTATTTCTTGTTTTTGGGGTAGCGGGGTCCGTCAAAAGTATGTCGAGTGGGTAGTCATTGGATGCGGAATTTAATTCCGCATCCAACGAGCTCTCTCGATCGAAATTTGAGTAAAAACATAGGGAGATATGTCAAAAATACAAACAAAAAAAGTAGTTTTGTTTATGATACCTATCCCCAAATTTATATTAAAAAAGTGTTTAAGGCTTATACGGTATTTCAAATTTAAAACAATTTCATTGGCTAACACATGATGACATGGAATTTGAATAAAAGTTAAAAGGCCCATTTTGAGTTGAAATTTCCTCTAATGCCTTTGTTTTCTTCAACTTCTCCACAAGGTCGAAATTGACTTGTTCCAGTGTTAACTTTTCTGTTGACTATGATTCTTGGCACACCTTTTCATGGACAGGTTGAATAATTCCTTTAATTCTTTCAAATTCAGTCTGTAATTCTGCAACTTTTTCATTTGTTTCTTGTTGTTGCATGCATAGCACTATAACCTGTTGCTACAATTTCTTCATTTATGTCTCCTTAGCCATTTGTTTTGAAGGGTAACTTTTTTTTATCACATTCTTCATTTCATTCATATCTACCTCAACTGTGTGCAGGTCCTCTATGAATTTCTTTAATTTTGTGTCATCTATCAATGCTTCCCAATCCTGAGAGACTTGGTTGACAGGCTTATCACATAGTGCTTCTACCTTTTCTATCTTTTTCGCAACTTCAGTTGCTAATTTTTGTCGCTCTTCCAACACCTATGGGGGTGTGCTTGGTATTATCTACGCTTCTAGCTCTATGAATTTCTTTGGAAGGTATTCTACTATCTCATCAAGTCGAGTGATCTTGGATACTGGCATCATTTCCTCTATTATGCATTCGTATGCAAACTTTGTACATGCAAGGGATACAGCCTTGTCGATCCTATGCATATTTTCTTCCCATATATTTTTCTTCTGCTCAACCTCTTGCACTTCTTGCTTCATCTAATTAACACTTTTATTCATGACTTTCACCTGCTTAATCAAGATTCCTTCTCACACTTCCATTTCTGTGACTGCGACATTCTGCATCATATATACTTCATCCATTTGCATCAACAAAAAATATAGTGTTATTTGGCCTATAATTTTGGCTACATCGTTGAATTCCGGGGCTCCTAGATCAAGCACTTCTCCTGAAATTTGTGTTCTGATCGGTGGATTCGGTATTGGTATTTCAGTTCGTCGCTCTTCAGAAGTTCCAAGTATATCCTGCGACTCATCTCTTGGGGGCATATAATCTACTACAACTTTAACTTCTTTGACGACTTTACATAACACTTTGAGAATATCAGTAAAAGTACTTGTAAGCTCTGTTTTTTTATCCTCAATTGTCTTAAAGATTATCTATGCAACTTTTGTTATTGCTTCAGTCACAAATTCTAAATCACCGCCATCAAGGGTGACAGTATTTACAGTTTTATCAGGCTTTCTCTTTTTCTTTCATTTTGGCTCTGCCTATTCTTTATCAGCCTCCTTCCTTTTCTTTTCTACATCTGAGTTTGTTGCATTTGAACTCGAATCGCTCTGATTTGGGTTGATATCTTTCTACAAGTTTTCTTCCCCATTTCCATCATTTGGTGGTGGTGGAGTGTCCTATCGTAGGTCTTCTTTTGTCTCAAATTAGTCTTCTGGCATAGGAACATGCCATTCTTTCATCTATTCATCAAAAATGGCTTCACGTTCTTCTTCAGTTAGTAAAAATTGTGTTGCCAACCATTGGCGATGTGGGTCCTGTCGCAGCTGTATCTTGACATGATGTGCACTAATCTCAAATTTGATCATTTGATGAAACCGTTGAATGGTTTTGTCTGTAATTTTGTGTTGGTCCTTTATCTTATGCCTGGAGGCCTCTCCATGCATAAAGAATTTGATATTATTGTCTTTTTTCCTCACCTTTCTATCCTTTTCGAACCAGAGGGTCTGGTATTGAGCTTCTCTATATGGCACTGGCAGATATACCCCTTGGTATCTCGGTGGTTCGGCCCATGCGATGAATGAAATTAAAATCAACAACCAAGAGTATTGTAATGGATTACCCTCCTCTTACGACTCAAAGACATCTTGTATTAATTCATTCAGCAGGAATTATGACCAATTGATCTGAATTCTCTCTGTGCAGAGTTCAAATAGCACATCGGTACCCATTGTACAGTGGTTCATTCACATCTTGTGCAACAATTTAGACTCTATTACCTTCAAAACAAAAAAAATGGTATGGTCATTAATCGAGGATATTAGGAATCATCTGTTATCTCTCATCACATCATATTTTTCTTTCACCCTTGTGGATATCATATTTTCCTGAACTTTCCTTAAAAAGGGAGTTGGATATATTCGTGCTACTGGTACGCCTGTAATGATGGTAATGAGATTGACATCCAAATATATTGGTTTATCAGGCCATAGGTAACCACCTGTTGAGGCCTGGAAAATCGCAGGTAACAACAGTTAGGGATTCTCCCCAATAAACGTTCCCAATTAGCCCGTTATTGTTTGGTATGGGGAACTTGTCTGATTTATGGTCTGGCTACCATAGGTCAAATAACAATTAGAGTGCTTTAGCAGTTACGGCCCGATCCACTGTGTATATTTTTAGTTTTTGATGTTTAAGGTATGATGTGCAAGTGCCTAACTAAAATGTAGATGATACAGATAACGAGGAGGGTCACAATGTGATGTGCAGGTTCTTACCTCTTGTCTTACCTCTCTCACATCTAAATCACAAACAATAAGAAACTAACTAAGACTTACTAACCTATCCCTAGGGAGCAAAACTATCATTAATGGTGAGTAATGTATTGTAGTGCATGCATAAATAAAAATCACAGATAGCTATTAAAGTTTCAGAACACATGAAAATCAATAGAAATATAAACAACAAGATATCTTATTGTTAATTAAAACCTTCATTACTCAATGTGGAAATTTCATAGAATAAACCAGAGTACATTCATAACATGGAAAGAAATTCAATGAGTTAGAACAATCTCACAGTTAATGGAAACAAGCTAAAAAAGAAATAGTCCATATCCAACTGGCCCATAGCAAACATTTGAAAAAATCCACAAAACTTTCTCCAGCAGAAACATATGACTCTTATTGTAAAATGAAATAGTTCTTCTTACAATACTCTCTCAAGATAGTCTAGAAAAAAGGTCCTCTACATCTAGAACTATCCTATATTTATACAAAAAACAAAACTCTTGGGCTGCCCCTCATTGTCTTTTGAGCTTCCCCAACCTTTCATTTTCCAAAATTTTGTCTCGTAGCTTGTGCACATAATTAATACAATATATTACATTTAAAAATCAAAATTTCCAAAACACTTTTATGAGGAAGGGACAACTTGCTCGCTGATGAAATTATTCCATGCATGAGCATCTGCTGCTATGCCTTCAAACCCGGAAGGCTCAAGAAATCGAATATTAATTTCGTATTTAGTAGCTTGGGTCTTTACCCCCTCTATCCTGACAGGAATTAGGCGTAACTTCTCTTCTAATAGATGGATGCTCACTGCTACATGTGCCACCGCATTCTTCAATATCCATTCATCTAGGTCCTTGACCTGCTAGATTTCTTGCTCATCTTCTTGATACATGTCATGTAGATGTTTTAGAAACAATTCATGCTCTAGTAGCACATCCAATCTCTTTTTTGCAAAAGTCTGACATCGATTGTATGTGGAGAGCACTCTCCTGCAATATTCAGCACATGCTGCCTTTGTCTTTTTCACGGTTTTCTTGAACTCTTCTACTACATTAATCGCAAATTCCAGTAACTCATACTCTTGTTTTAAAATTTGATGATCCTTTATTGCTAGCTCCACAAGAGATTCCTTATTTGTTTCTGCCTAGACCATTATTCCTTTTAGAATCTCCAAAATAGCCTGAGGCCTATCCAAAAAGTATGAAGTGGTGTCTATAATTTTTTCTAGTCTAGTGTCTATCTGCAAAATTTTACACCTTTCATCTTCTATCTGTATCTGTATTTAATGGATGCTTTTCCTTTGAATCAGAACGTGCTCTTTCAAAGGTTGAATGTCGGTTTTCTGCTCTATAGCATCCTTAAGTGATGCGGTCAATGAATTGTTTTTCTCTTCTATGGTTGCCACCTGTATCTGATACTGCTTTTCCTTTTCCTTTTTGGTAGCCTTCTCCATTTATAACTTAGTAACCCTGCTCTCCAACCTATTCTTCTCTGCACTTAAATTACCATATGATAACTAAAGATCATCCCTTTCAATTTTTAACATCTGATGTTCTAGCTGTAGATTTTGTAATTCACCTAAGATAACATGAGCATTCTTTTCTGTGTTCTCTGCAGATATTTCTAAAGCATTATTATCTGCTTGCAGAGTCTGGCATTCCGTTCTTGAAGTCTTGACTTCACTCATCATATCTTCATACTTTCTTTTCAGCTTTTGACTCTCATCTCTTTCCTTCTTTAAAGTTTCTTTCAATTGGGCCGCATTCTTTGGTGATTGCTCTAGATCAATCATGAACCTGTCCACATTGTCTTCAGTTTCTAAGGTTAATGCCACCCCAACTCTTGCTATCAACTGTGGATCTTTATGTGTACCATCTACCAATGTTTTATCTTTTACCATTTTTCCTCACTATCCTCCAGTATCGACCTTCTTCTCAGTTCTTTTAACAATTCTTTTATTTTCTTTATCATAAAAAATGGTACTAAAATCAGGAACCTCCTCCCCTTCGATAGGAATGAATGGGATCAAATTTATCTCAGAAAATGAAGATTTTCCTAATATGCTACTAGAAGATGTAGCAGGTTCCGAGGGATCAAGATCAGATTGTCCTTTCTCTTGATCTATTTGATCTTGTACTCCTTGTGTATCAACCTGATCTATAGTTTGTTGATCCTTTTGGGATCATGTTAGTCTGTCAATATACAGCTGTCTAACCACCTCCTTGTGGAGTACGTAATCTGTGGCATACTTTGGGAGTAGGGAAGGATCTCTAGAACCACCGTACATCCCTACATATAACCCATCCTCCATCAAATAATAAACTCTAAACTCCTGTATGACTTTGAATGACTCTTCAGACATGTAATTACATTCAGTTAAGAAAATGAGGGTATATAAGGGAATAATGAAATGCTCACAAATTTCCCTGTAATAACTATCGTACTTATGTGCCCATAACAATTTATAGGCTACGTACACTAGGGTTCTGTCCTTCTCCCAGTTACATATCAAAGCAGGAAAAGACTAAGTGCATAATATTCAATCAATCAGGATAGAGCTCATATAAAACTCTGATTTCTTTTGAGATACCCCTCCTAAGGCTGCTGATATACATGCAGAGAGGATGTTTGACACTATATTTTATCAGTTAAAGATGGTTCCTTGGGTAGCCACAAAGAAAATAACTAGTATCCAACCTATCTTGAAGCTCCTCCCATGTGCTCTGCCAAAAATCGTATTGAGCATCAATGCAATGAACCTGTAGGGAGTACAAAGAGTAGATATGTCATATTCTCTGGAAGGTCTAGTTCATAAATTATTTTCAGTTATCATCATTCTTTTTGCAGTCTCCACCAGGTCCATAGCTATCTCCTTTAACCAACTTTCTTTCAAATAAACCTGGGGTGAGGGTAGATGATAAGCCATAGAGACACATGCAAGGCTATATGTAGCATAGCCTTGCTTAGCAGTGTTCTCCAGAATCATTGTTGTTACACCTTCCCTATGCATAATCCAACCTATTACTTCTGAACAAGGAAATAAATTGGGCCTCGTAGCTACTTTCATTAGGGTTGACTTGTCAATGTTGGCATAGATCGTCATCTCCTCAAAACTGGCATCAGGTACATTCTAGTTGGAAATCATTCTATAAATTTCTACCCACTTGTAGTCTGGTTCAACCCCAGTAGAGGCTTTGGTATGTTCATAAATGAACTCTACTTTGGTGATGATTTATACTTCAGGCTCTCCTTCAACCATAGGAGCTTTCTTCTTTTGTCTCTTTGACATATTTTCGTGATAACAATCACCCTGTCACAGTCAAACCATGTTATTAGACCAACTAAGCTATTAGCAAGTGTTTAAACCATAAACAGTAAAATATATCAATTTATTTACCTCCTCAACATGCATGTTGAAAAATAAGTTAAACACAGTATTCTACGAATGAAAGAATTAAGAATTAATAAGGAAAAATTATGCAAGTTGTTTCCTAAAATGCCTAAGCTCCACTGTCTCAAAACTTCAATTAATTGAACAATCCTCTGTCTTACATAGGGACATATCAGACTAATCCTACCACTTGTCCTCAACACCAAACTCAAAAATACTAAACCCTACGTAGCGCTCGTCCTCGAGAAAAACCCTAAACCGACCGAAAAGGAAAAATCTTCCGCAGTCCCAAGGGATAAGGTAAATGCAAGAAAAAGGGCTTAATACCCCTTGGCCGACTGTGGAAAAACCAAGAAATGGGCGGTGCAGACAGCGAAACGCTTGTCTGCACCGTGCCCTAACCACCTGCGCTGGATCAAATGCGTCCATAACGGTTCAAAGGCACACAAACTCAGATTCTCCCACTAAAGAAACTGCAAATAGCTTAAAACTCCTCACTCTCCAAGTAAAAATAACCATGAAAAACCGTAAGGGGCAAGAAATCCTTTTATGCGAGAAAACCTAACCAATGGAAAACCTAACGGTTCACAAATCAACCAATAAAACCAAAATAGTAATGCCATGGTTTTCCTACCTGGAAAATAGTAATGTAGTCGATTGGATGTAAAAAACTTCCACGGGAGCAAAGAAAACAAACCAGGCTGTGATAGCTAGGCGCGCGTGAACGGTGAAAACGATACGGACCAATGCAAATGACAAGTTTAAATACGGATAAAACAATATAATACATGCCCCTCATATATATAACACTCGACAGGAACTTCTCATGTTTTTTTTTTCGATGAGTCGAGGTGGTCTCTCCAGCGGCTAGGGCCAACCATAGCCACCCTGCGTTCTCCTCCTCGCTGCCTCCCATGCCAGCTGAAGCTCCCTCACCCTGGAATCGCGTCTTGCTACGTTCTGGGGTTTTGTTTTGCAGCAATGGTTGCAGCTGCGCCCTCCTCTGCCGCGGCCATGTTTTCCTCTCCCTCCGGTGGACGCCCAAAGGACACGGATTCGCTGGAGGCTTTCAGAGCACTTATTAAATCTGCAGGCCCTAGGGCAAAGGCCGCCCCTCCTACCAAGTTTGTTAAAAGATCGGAAGAGATCCCTTCTCTAGAGCTCTCCCCTTCTGATCCGTGCCGCATGGCCCTTATGCTTTTAGAAAAATCCCTCATAGGAAAGTTCACTGGTCTGCTGCCCAGCCCCAAAGTAGTGGAACAATGGATAGCAGAATGTTGGAGCTCCCTGGCACCCTCCCATATCTCTCTTTGTGCTGCAAGAAGAGGGTATTTTGTGTTTATCTTTGAGAACAAAGAAGAGCGGGATCTAATCTTTAGATCTGGACCATTCTTCATGGGATCAAGGGGGCTGTTCTTAGCTCCTTGGTATTTGGAATTCAATCCTGAAGCAGATATTTCCGCTGCCCCTGTTTGGGTCCGGCTCCCTCACCTTCCCCTTCACCTCTGGGGGAAAAGCTCCCTAGCTGATATAGGAAACAAGCTCGGCCGCTTCCTGGATTGTGCGGAGCCTAAAGGGGATCAATACACCTGTGCGCGCATCTGTGTAGAGGTCAATCTTGATAAAGGGCTCCCGGAAGCCCTTCAGCTCACCTTGGGCGATTGGAGTCATTTTCAAGAGCTGGACTATGAGCATATTCCCTTCAAATGCCTCCGCTGCCATGTTTACGGTCATTTCGCGAAAAGCTGCCCCAAAACCCCAGAGATGGTGGCTCCACCCCCGGCCAAAGGGGCAGACTTCCAGCCAGTTAATAATAGGCGAAGGGCTCCCCGTAGAAAGGACTCCAAATCTAAGGTGCCCTCCGCAGAAGAATCTCCCCCAGCAAATAAAAACAGTTTTGAAGCCCTTCAAGAACTCGATGCTCGGGAACTAGAAGCAGCAGTAGCAGTTGAAGAGACACTGGAGCCAAGCCGGGATCCTGAAGTACCAATAGCAGAAGAGGTTCCAGAGGTGCATGCCCCCCTTGGTCCCAAGAAAGGCCCTACTCCCGAGGCAGCTGAACAGATGGGAGGCCCTCCTCCAGTTAGGGCAACCGATGGTCTTCCCAAAGTGGCGTCCTCGCCCTCAGAGTCTTCTGCAGTAAGGATGGCCTGCTCCTCTTCATGGTCTTCTAGTGATTCCGGGTCAGAGAGAACTTCCACTACAGCCCCCTCTCCTCCTCGTACCAGAGGGAGAAGATCCAACAAAGAACAAAGGGATCTCGAAGCAGCCTCCAACATTGCCGAGGGTTCCCAGATACAGTTGGATAAGTTCATTTTACGAAATCTCTGATGTTTTTCTGCATATTTCTATGCTCACAATTTGTGAGGGTCTATCCAGTTAAGCATTACTTGAATTCCTCGAAGAATAGCTGTCGAAGTAAATGGGATCTTTATCCCAAGAATTTCTTAAGAAGGCTGACAGAACTGTTAGAGGTCATCAGCCTTCCATTTTTCTATAACCTTGGATTCTGGTTCACCAGAAGGAGTAATACAAGAGTCCCATAACCGTTTCTGTAAAAAAAAACACTCGACAGGAACTTATCAATAGTCAAAACCTATCAGCAACCAAAACCTAAATCAGTCGAAAGGATACATCAGAGGACTGCCATAACAGTGGGTACAAACAAAACTACAGGCCCAAGATACTTTAAGTCCATCGGACATTGGAACCACCAAACTCTAAGTTCAAAAAATCAACACTGATCCTCCTATGCAACGTCAGCAATGTACAGTTGTATCATCATGGATTTACTTGTTCTAACGGGTGTCGGAACTCAAAAATCCTAAGCTCTAAAGAGTCAGCGAGGAAAAACAAACTATTTTCGAAACGTCTCAGCACTAGTTTCCCCCAACGTCGACAATGATAAACACTAGGACTCCGGCTCACTTCGGTCAAATATCCCGACAGTGATATAAATGTAATCAGATATCGAAACCACTAAGTGTTAAGCTCAGAAAATCTAAAATGATGAGAAGATAACACAAGCTCCGATGTATCGATGAGGGAGTCTGAAGCTCTTTTGGAAGGCTTGACAGTTTGTCTTTTGCAACATAAAAAAGATAGTCTACTATGCTTCCGATATCGAAAGGATAGTCGACTAGTCTTCCGATACAGAAAATGAAACAGATCAAATTTTTTAAGGAAAAAACTGAACTTCAGGGCAGCTTCGGTGAAAACAAAATACTCCTAGGCCAGATTTAATAAAAGAAAATAAGAAGGAGGGTCCTTAAAATTGAAATTTTTTGGGAAAACGTTGCAGCTGCAACAATTGGCGACTACCTAGTGAACACAGATCTCTGAACAATTTACTCTTTGATCAATAGACTGTTTTAACAATACCAACATGATGAATTCTTCAAGATATCTGGATTTCCCAAAATGTCAGATGTATGCACTTTAATCATTGATTATAGTCCAAGTTAAGGAACAAGGGAACCAATATTTCAAAGTCTAGATAACTCTTTTGAGACCAAGAATATGAGTTTCATTTTACCTTTGTCTTCGAGTAGTTTCCATATTAGACACCACAGGATTGTAACATATGGTAAACAGATATATCCATTTGTTCCTCATTCCCATGCCATTTTGCACTTTTGGTGCTTTTGGACTTTTGTCCTCTATTGAGTCCTCCTGCCTGCCTTCTTTCTAAAATTTTAATTCAAGTTCCTCTATCCATAGTGTCCTTTTGTGTGAGAGATATATTTAGTTTTCAACTCACGGATGGAGAAGAACTTTGGAAATATTAATATGGTTCAGTAATTTGCTTTGATACATATTTCTTTTCCAAGGATATTTTGACACTTATTTTCCTTTTGGATTTCAACTCATGGCATGGAATTATTTAAATATAATATACTGTTTACCTTGCTTCCTTTCCATGGGTCTTTTGTTGTCACCCCCTAAGACATTTTTAGTGTGAGATGAATGGATCCTCGAAATAGTATTCTGGACCTTTTATCCTGAGTTATTTCACAAGGATTAAGAAGGACTTCAATGTGTTCATAGCCATTTAGGAAAACTGCTAAACTTGAAGAAGTTCTTTCAAATATCAAATGAATTAATAGTGCACAGTCTAGTAATCAAATATTTTGGTTAACTCAGAATTCTGATGAACTCCACGCAACCAAAATTCATGCTTCTTTATTAAACATTACAATCAATCAAACTCTAATTAAACAAACCAAAAAATAAAAACAAACCAAATGTTTATTTTTGTACAAGACAAGCAAAATAAAAGATCAAGAAAAATAAGGTTTGACAACTAAACCATTTACTAGTAAGTTCTCTTCCCACCCCTGTAAGTCTTGCAACTTGTAAGTCGATGGGACTAGCTTTATTGCAATTTGAAAAGGGCCTACCCATAACTGCTGAAACTTAGTGTGCTTTCCTTTTTCATCATGTGGGTGATCCCACTTAAGAACCAGATCTCCTACTTCAAATTCTTTCTTCGCATCTTTATGTTTGTCAAACCCATGCTTCACTATTTCCTGTTGATGCTTAAATCTTTCTTTGGCTTTGGACCTAGACTCTTATGACTTCAACAAATTATAGATTCTGATTTGTAGAATTTCATTATCAGTACCCCTAGATTCTTGAGCTATTATGGAAGATGTCAACATAATATTAGGAGGAAGGAGAACTTCTTTTCCATAAACAAGAGTGTGACTCTATCAGCCCAAAGAGGATTAGGTAATGCTAAATGACAACTTCTTTGATTTTGTATTACGGTTTTCTTTAGAATTCTAATCAGATTTTTGTTTGTGGATTCCACCAAACCATTTCCTTGTGGGTAATAATTTGTGGAATAATGCAACTCAATTCCTCTTTCGTTAGCAAATTCGGTTAATCTAGTAGAAGAAAAGTAAGTAGCATTATAAAAAACCAGGGAAATTGGAACCCCAAACCTGGTCATAATGTGATTCTGTAAGAAATCCATAACTGCATCTTTATTTACTTTTCGTAACAGAATAGCCTCGACCCATCTGGTGAAGTAATCAGTTGCTGTCAGAATATACTTGTGCTGCAAGGAATAATTTGGGTTTATTTCTCCAATAATATCGATTCCCCATTGTTCGAATGGTTATAATATAATTATTGGTTTTAATAGTCCTGCTGCTTTAGCTTGTCTTCCAACACATCTCTGACAAACATCACATTTTATAACATGATCATGAGCATCCTTAAATAGTGTAGGCCAGTAATATCCAGCTCTGGGAATCTTATGTGCTATTGTGTCTCCGAAAAAATGACCTCCAACAGGCCCATCATGCAATTCTACTACGACCTTCTTTGCATCTTCTTGTTCTAAGAACCTGATAAAAAATCCATCGTAGTTCTTTCTAAATAGTACTCCATCAATTATCTGATATAAAGCCAATTTCAGACGTAATGATATTCTTTGCTTGGGACTCCAATGCTTCGACAAATATCCTTCTTGGAGGTAATGGACTAGGTCTCGATACTAGGAATCTGGAGATGTAAACAAAGGACATACATCCACCATATGTAGCTCAGCTTCATTATCCCAACTATTTTCTTCATTGTTTTGATCTTCAATCATTAGTTTACACAATCCTTGTCCTTTTACTATGGATGCTGGTTTGAACTCAAGATTGTATTCTTGTAAAGCAGTCACCCAGTTGCCTCTTCTTTCTCCTAATTCCTTTTGTACAAAAAGAGATCGTACAGCTGGGTGTGGAACTATTACTTTGGTGCGATTCTTAAGTATATATGGCCTGAATTGTTTTACCACTTTAAAAACTGCATAAGCTTGTTTGTCCACTGTTGTATAATTAAATTCATCTCCCTACAGACCAGTGCTCATAAATGATATGGGGTACTCATCTCCCCCATCTTCCTTTTGTGTAAGCATAGCTTCTAACGAATCATCGGACGCAAAAGTGTACATAATAAATTCCTTTTTGAAATTTGGACTTTTGAGTGATGGTGCATGAGCAACAGATGTTTTTATCTTGCTGAATGTGTTCTTCTCCAAATTAGTCCATTTGAATTGTACACTCAGTTTAACCATTTGCTGCAAAGGTTTGACAATTTGAGCAAAGTCTGGTACAAACGTTCGCACAAAGTTGATTGTCCCCATAAACGATTGCATACCCTTTTTATTATGGGGTAAAGGGATTTGTTCTATGGCTTTAATCCTCTCCAGGTCTATGGAGATCCCTTTCTTAGAAATAACATGACCCAGTAGCTTTCCCTCTGTGACTGCAAACACGCATTTCTTAGGATTTAGTGAAATACCATATTTCCGACAATGCTCGAAAATTTGTTTCAAATGAAATGCATGTTCCTCTCTCTTTTTCAAAAATATTGTGACATCGTCTAGATAAACCACAACACTACGGCCAATCAGACCTCGGAAAGCAATATCCATGGCCCTCTGAAAAGTAGCTCCAGCATTAATAAGTCCAAAGGGAATTCTCCTATAAGCAAAATTTCCCCACTTGGTTCTGAACGTGGTTTTAAGCCTGTCTTCTTCAGCTACTAATACTTGATTATAACCAAAGAATCCATCTAATAATTAAAACAATTAAGAACCTGAAACCATCTGTAGTATTTGCTCCATGGGTGGGACCGGATAATTATCTTTATCTGACGCACGATTAAGATTTCTGAAATCTACACAGATCCTGATTTCTCCTGACTTTTTCCATACTGGCACCAAATTAGAAACCCATTCCGAATGTCTGACTTTAAATATGATTTTAGCATCCAACAATTTTTTTACCTCACTTTGAATTAAAGGTTTCAACTTAGGATGCATCTTCCTCAAAGGTTGTTGTTAAGGATTGATTCCACCTTTAATTAGGAAAACATGTTGTATGATCTTCACGTCATAAGTTTTAAGCTCTTCATAGGTCCAAGCAAACACATCCTTGTACTGCTTGAAAATACTGATGAACTTACTCCTTTCCGCGGGAGAACAACACTTCCCCAAATTTACATATTTGGGTTCAGTTTCAGTCCCCAAATTTATCAGCTCGAATTGTAAGGATGAGCTATGGGTCTTGACATTTGCTGGTTTTCTGAATTTTTTATCTAAATCAAACATTCGTTCCAAGGTCCTGACTCCTTTAGGAATAAAGTTCCCAAATTTTAATTCTGCTTGATGTTCTTCATCATCTATTATTGCTCCTTTGAAAGTATCATCATTCATCAAACACTCCAAAATTTGCTGATAATCGTCAAAAACCCGTAGATTTGTGATCATATCTAGAACATAAGGCTTGAAAAGTAATTCAATAGAGCATCTATTATTTGAAGGTACTAGCCTTGCGGCTGAGGTAGCTAGTAAATCAGCAACTGCATTCTTTAATCTAGGAATGGACACAATATTGAATGTACGAAAATTTATAGGCAAATCCCAAAATTCATTTTGGCAAGCTTTCAAATGTGGTGAAATACAATGTATCTTGTTCCGAATTTGTTTAACAACGATTTTAGAATCTCCATATACTTTCATATTTTTACTTTCAGTTCTATTGCTTTTTTAAGTCCTTGAACTAGTGCTTCATATTCGACTGTGTTATTTGTGCATTCGAATTCTAACCTACAAGAAAGAAAATGTTTATTTTTTACTGGATCAATTAGGACACATCCAGCCCTTGATCCCTCCAATGTTTTAGAACCATCAAAATAAAGAGTCCAAAAACTATCTACCTCTACTGAATTTGAATTACATACTACATCTGAAACTAGATCTACTATGTTACAATCAAACTCATCAGCCCGCGAAAATCGAAGGAGATCGGGATGGGTATCAGGTATACTGCTGGCTTCTTCAGCTTGGTAATTTCCCAGTTTCAATTCAATGAAATAGTTTGCCAATACAAAGTTTACTGGTTCATTTTTTCCCTCTAACTGAGTGACATTGTATTTCATTTGAGGCTCTCTTAATACTTTTATCTAATTTGGACTTCCCTTAAAAGGAAACCATAGATGTGACCAATCTGATGCAAAATATCCTTCTAACCTTGCTGACCAATCTAGAATCAACACCAATCCATAAGCATCTATTATATCTTCTACTACAATGTCGATGTACTGACATACCCTCTCATCTGTGGATAAGCGAATTAGAACATCCTCCATCTCTCCTATTACTTTTACAACTGTCCTGTCTAATTGAAGAAATTTCCAAGTAGATGGTTTAGGTTGACCATTGATTTTCTTGTAGACTGAAAGTGGCATAACGTTGACTGATGCTCCTGAGTCTACTAAACAGTTGTGCACATTATAGTTGAAAATTTCAAAAGTGAGGAGAAATGTTGGAGTTTTATACTTAGACTTCCCTCCTAAACTTGCCTCACCAATTTCATCCTCAGGTTGGTTGTCACTGGGAGGCTCCTCTTCTGGTATCTCAAGTGCTTTTAAAATATTCTCTTTTTTATCAGGTAAATTACACATTTCAAACAATGAGATATTCGCTTTAGCTTTTTTAATGTCTTCCACAATAACATATCCCATCTCAAGTTCTTTGAGATTCTTCTTGACATTATCAATCTTAACTTCACTAGGCTTAAGAGGTGTGTTGATTTTCTTTGAATCTTGACTCGAAATGGTAAATTTAGGTATTTTAACAGTTGCAGTGTTTTTCTGTATCTTCTTCATGTTTTCTTAAAGTTTCTTAATCTTAGGAAGTATTGAATTATCTCCTTTTAACAGACTCTGACTTCTTGTTGTTACATTAGTTTCTGGTGTTTATCCTTGTATCATAAAATATTCCTCTTCTGTATCAAACATAGAGACATAGTCCCATAAAACTAAAGTATCTTCCTCTTGTTTTTCCAAATGTTCATTATCATTTTCTTCCTCCTTACCAGTTTCTATCAATTTGGAGTCCAATAATTGATTCATTACTAACGTCATATAATTAATCCATTGTGGGCAATTCTTCTCAGAATGAGGTTGCTGATGAAAGGTACAAAAATTATCCATGCCTACATCGGTTAAATTCATTGCTGTAGGACCATGTGGAGGAGGTTTAGGTTGACTGTTATCTTCCCTTTTCTTACAATAAGGCTTATATGGTTTGTGAGCCTCCTTTTCCTTTTCTAAATCTATCACTATGTTGGATAAATTCTACATCATCTTCACAATCCCTTCGAAATCCTGTGATCGCTCATCCTTAGGTTTAGTCAGTAATAAAGGTTTCTTGTTTCCAAAAGTCTTTTCTTTTGACTGCATAGGGTAACTTTCTATACTCTCCATCTCAGCCTCTACCTTCTCATGTTCTTCATAGGTTTCTGCTAATGTAGGTCTCATTGATCTCTTGGCAAACATGGCTAAATCAGGCCCAAGAGCTGAGGTATAATATTCAATTAGAGCATTTTCAGATGGCTTATCAGCTGCAGTGAAACTGTTGAGGTAAGCAGCAAACCTTTGAGTGAAATTATGCACTCTTTCTTTCCTTTATTTATTTAGGGCACATAACCCTTTCATTAAATATTCATGAGTTTTCTGAACTGCATATTTGCTTCTAAACATTCTCTCAAAGGTGTTACAATCCGTGATTGAATTTGTAGGAAGGGAAAAATACCATGAGGCTGCCTTTCCTTTCAGGGTGTGGGGAAACAATCTACAGACCACATCTTCATGCTCTCCAGCTCGTAGTCCTTCTACATCCAAGTAAAAACTCTAAAAATGATCATCTACCAAAATTCCTTCACTTGGTTCAAACTTAGGTAACATCTAGTCAAAATCCTGAGGCAAATCATGCAAGGGAGGGGTCAAATTTAAAGGCGACCTATCCCTCCAAGAAGGTTGCGGAGGTGGTTGGTTTGCATTTACATTAGCCATGATTCTGAGTGGAGTATGAGGTTGCGACTGAACAGGGGTCTGGAAAGGTGAACAGTATGGGGAATCCAGATCCAATTGATTTAAAGGTTGGTCAACTTCTTGTAAGGCTGCTTCTACCGGTTATTCAATATCTTCTACCAACACTGATTCTTCTAATTGAGGGCGATCTTTCTTCTGGTACTCTCTTTTAGGTAGGACAGAGATAATAGGTAATCCTCCAATATTTTTCGCATATGCCCTGGTAATTCTTCTTAAATCATCAACCACTTCGTTATCGACAGGATATAGATACCCTTTATATTTATCTTCAGGGGTGGTTTTGTGAAGCAAACTATTTTCAAAACTGTCACCAGTGGAGTGATTTCAAGGAAGTGGGGTTCAAGTGGGGTTCCTAGGCTAGCCATGCAATGGTAGCCCTCCTTCTAGCACCAAAAAACTATTGAGACCAGGAAAATAGTAGGTAACAACAGTTAGGGATTCTCCCCAATAAACGGTCCCACTTAGCTCATTATTGTTTGGTATGGGGAATCCGTCCGGTTTATGGTCTGGCTGCCGTAGGTCAAATAAAAATTAGAGTGTTTTACCGGTTACGGCTCGGTCCACTATGTATATTTTTAGTTTTTGATGTTTAAGGTATGTTGTGCAAGTGCCTAACTAAAATGCAAATGATAGAGATAATGAGGAGGGTCACAATGTGATGCACAGGTTCTTACCTCTCGTCTTACCTCTCTCGCATCTAAATCACAAACAACAATAAACTAACTAAGACTTACTAACCTATCCCTAGCGAGCAAAACTATCATTAATGGTGAGTAATGTACTGTAGTGCATGCATAAAGAAAAATCACAGATAGCTGTTAATGTTTCAGAACACATGAACATCAATAGAAATACAAACAACAAGATAGCTTATTGTTAATTAAAACCTTCATTACTCAATGTGGAAATTTCATAGAATAAACTATAGTACATTCATAACATGAAAAGAAATTCAATGAGTTAGAATTATCTCAGTGTAAATGGAAACAAGCTGAAAAATAAATAGTTCATATCCAACTGGCCCATAGCAAACATTTGAAAAATTCCACAAAAATTTCTCTCGTAGAAAAATATGACTCTTTATTGTAAAATGAAATAGATATTCTTACAATACTCTCTCAAGATAGTCTAGAAAAAAGATCCTCTACATCTAGAACTCTCCTATATTTATACAAAAAACAAAACTCTTGGGATTCCCTTCATTGTCTTTTAAGCTTCCCCAACCTTTAATTTTCCAAAATTTTGTCTCATAGCTTGTGCACATAATTAATACAATATATTACATTTAAAATCAGAATTTCCAAAACACTTTTATGAGGAAGGGCCATCTTGCTCGTTGATGAACTTCTTCCATGCATGAGCATTTGCTGCTATGCCTTCAAACCTGGAAGGCTCAGGAAATTGAATATTAATTTCGTATGTAGCAGCTTGGGTCTTTACCCCCTCTATCCTGGAAGGACTTAGGCGCAGCTGGTCTTCTAATAGATGGATGCTCACTGCTGCATGTGCCACCGCATTATTCAATATCCATTCATCTAGGTCCTTGACCTACTAGATTTCTTGCTCATCTTCTTGATACCTGTCATGTAGATGTTTTAGAAACAATTCATGCTCTGGTAGCACATCCAATCTCTTTTCTGCAGAAGTCTGACATCGATTGTATGTGGAGAGCACTCTCCTGCAATATTCAGCACATGTTGCCTTTATCTTTTTCATGGTTTTCTTGAACTCTTCTACTACACTAATTGCAAATTCCAGTAAATCATACTCCTGTTTTAAAATTTGTTGATCCTTTACTGCTAGCTCCGTGGGAGATTCCTTATTTGTTTCTGCCCAGACGATTATTCCTTTTAGAATCTCCAAAATATCCTGAGACCTATCCAAAAAGTATGAAGTAGTGTCTATAATTTCTTCTAGTCTGGTGTCTATCTGCAAAATTTTACACCTTTCGTCTTCTATTTGTATCTGTATTTGATGGATCCTTTTCCTTTGAATCAGAACGTGCTCTTTCAAAGGCTGAATGTCGGTTTTCTGCTCCATAGCATCCTTAAGTGATGTGGTCAATGAATTGTGTTTCTCTTCTAAGGCTGCCACATGTATCTGATACTGCTTCTCCTTTTCCTCTGTGGTATCCTTCTCCATTTCTGACTCAGTAACCCTTCTCTCCAACCTGTTCTTCTCTGCACTTAAATTCCCATATGATAACTGAAGATCATCCCTTTCAGTTTTTAACATCTGATGCTCTAGCTGTAGCTTTTGTAATTTAGCTAAGCTAACCCGAGCGTTCTTTTCTATGTTCTCTGTAGATATTTCTAAAGCATTCTTATCCACTTTCAAGGTCTGGCATTCCATTCTTGAAGTCTTGACTTCACTCATCATATCTTCCTACTTTCTTTTCAGCTTTTGACTCTCATCTCTTTCCTTCTTTAAAGTTTCTTTCAATTGGGACACATTCTTTCATGACTGCTCTAGATCAGTCATGAGTCTATCCACATTGTATTCAATCACTAAGGTTAATTCCACCCCAGCTCTTGCTATCAACCATGGATATTTATGTGTACCATGTACCAATGTTTTATCTGTTACCATTTTTCCTCACTGTCCTCTAATATTGACCTTATTTTCAGTTCTTTTAACAATTATTTTATTTTCTTTATCATAAAAAATGGTACTAAAATCAGGAACCTCCTCCCCTTCGATAGGCATGAAAGGGATCAAATTTATCTTAGAAAATGAATATTTTCCTAATATGCTACCAAAAGATGCAGCAAGTTCCGAGGGATCGGGATCAGATTGTCCTTGCTCTTGATATATTTGATCTTGTCTTCCTTGTGTATCAACCTGCTCTGTAGTATGTTGATCCTTTTGGGATCCTGTTAGTCTCAAACCCTCACTTTCTTCTTGTTTTTTCTTGATTTTAGCTTCTTCTTTTCTCTTTCTTTCTTCCTCTTCCTTCCTAACTGCTTCCTTTGCAGCTTGCTTCTTTTCTTCCTCTTCATTTTTCAACCAGCTTTCTGCTTCCTGTGCTAGTCTTATAGCATCTTCTTCTCTCTTCTTTGCCTCTTCCTCTTCCAATTTCTTAGCATTTTATGAAGTTTTGCCTTTTCCACCCATAGTAGTTATTTTTTGCTTGAATCTCTTCTTAAGGGTGGTTATGTTCTTCGCATTTCAGAATGTCTCCTCATCTTTGTCCCAAAAATTAGTATATTCAAAATGAATTCCTACTTCTTTGTAGTAGTCAGCTAATTTGTTGTGGGAGTCATTCCTATGAAAATTCATTTCACCAAAACAAAAATATTCTAGATCCTTAACAAATTCTATTGCCTGCTTTACCCTTGAAAACTTGTAGCTTCCAAGCAGGAAAGGTATTGTAGGATATGTTTCCTTTTTATGTTCAAACAGAAAATTGCCTACACCATCAATATACAGCTGTCTAACCGCCTCCTTATGGAGTACATAATCTGTGGCATACTTTGGGAGTAGGGAAGGATCTCTAGAACCACCGTACATCCTTACATATAACACATCCTCCGTCAAATAATAATCTCCAAAATCTTGTATGAATTTGAATGCCTCTTCAGACATGCAATTACATTCAGTCAAGAAAATGAGGATATATAAGGGCATAATGAAATGCTTGCAAATTTCTCTGTAATAAATATGGTACTTATGTGCCCATAACAATTTATAGGCTGCGTACACTGGGGTTCTGTCCTTCTCCCAATTACATCTCAAAGCAGGAAAAGACTGAGTGCACAATATGTAATCAATTATGATAGAGCTCATATAAAAATCTGATTTCTTTTGAGATACCCCTTCTAAGGCTACTAATATACATGTAGAGAGGTTGTTTGACACTATATTTTCCCAATTAAAGATGGTTCCTTGGGTAGCCACAAAGAAAATAACTGGTATCCAACCTATCTTGAAGCTCTTCCCATGTGCTCTGCCAAAAATCGGATTGAGCATCAATTCAATGAACCTGTAGGGAGTACAGAGAGTAGAGGTGTCATATTCTCTGTAAGGTCTAGTTCGGAAATTCTTTTCAGGTATCATCATTATTTTTACAGTCTCCACCAGATCCATAGCTATCTCCTTTAACCAATTTTTTGTCAAATAAACCTAGGGTGAGGGTAGAGGATAAGCCATAGAGACATATGCAGGGCTACATGCATCATAGCCTTTCTTAGTAGTGTTCTCCAGAATAATTATTGTTACATCTGCCCTAGGCAGAATCCAGCCTATTACTTCTGAACAAGGAAATAACTCGGGCCTCGTAGCTACTTTCATTAGGGATGACTTCTCAATGTAGGCATAGATCCTCAGCTCCTCAAAATTAGCATCAGGTACATTCTGGTTGGAAATCATTCTATAGATTTATCCCCACTTGTAGTTTGGTTCAACCCCAATAGAGGCTTTGGTATCTTCATAGATGAACTCTACTTTGGTGATGATTTCTACTTCAGGCTATCCTTCAACCATAGAAGCTTTCTTCTTTTGTCTCTTTGACATGTTTTCATGATAATAATCACCCTGTCACAGTCAAAGCATGTTCTTAGACCAACTAAGCTATTAGCAAGTTTTTAAACCATAAACAAGAAAATATATCAATTTATTTACCTCCTCAACATGCATGCTGAAAAATAACTTAAACACAGTATTCCATGAATGAAATAATTAACAAGGAAACATTATGCAAGTTGTTTCCTGAAATTCCTAAGCTCCACTATCTCGAAACTTCAATTAATCGAACAATCCTTAGTCTTACATAGGGACATATCAGACTAATCCTACTGCTCGCCCTCAACACCAAACTCAAAAATACTAAACCCTACACAACGCTCTTCCTCGAGAAAAATCCTAAACCAACCGAAAAGGAAAAATCTTCCACAGTCCCATGGGATAAGGTTAGCACAAGAAAAACAACTTAATACCCCCTGGCCGACAATGGAAAAACCAAGAAACGGGTGGTGCAGACAGCGAAACGCTTGTCTGCACCATGCCCTAACCACCCTTGCTGGAGAAAATGTGTCCATAACGGTTCAAAGGCACACTGAATTAGATTCTCCCACTAAAGAAACTGCAAACAGCTTAAAACTCCACACCCTCCAAGTAAAAACAACCATGAAAAACTGTAAGGGGAAAGAAATCCTTTTATGCAAGAAAACCTAACCAATGGAAAACCTAACGGTTCACAAATCAACCAATAAAACCAAAATAGTAACGCCATGGTTTACCTACCTAGAAAATAGAAATGCAGTCAACTGGATGGAAGAAACTTCCATGGGAGAAAAGAAAATGAACCAGGTTCTGATAGCTAGGCACGAGTGAATGGTGCAAATGACACGGACCAATGCAAACGACAAGTCAAATACGGATAAAAAAATATAATACACACCCCTCATATATATAACACTCGGCAGGAACTTATCGATGGTCAAAACCTACCGATAGCCAAAACCGAAATAAGTCGAAAGGATACATCGGAGGACTTTCGTAACGGCGGGTGCAAACAAAACTACGGGCCCTCGATACTTTAAGTCCATAGGAAATCAAAACCACTAAACTCTAAGTTCAAAAAATCGAGATTGATCCTCCTCCGCAACATCGGTAATGTACAGTTGTATCATCGTGTCTTTACTTGTTCTAATGGGTGTCAAAACTCATAAATCCTAAGCTCTAAAGAGTCGACGAGGAAAACCAAACTATTGTCGGAACATCTCAGCACTAGCTTCCCGCAACGTCGGCATTGATAAACACTAGGACTCTGGCTCACTCCGGTCAAACATTTCGATCATGATATAAATGTAATTGGATATCGAAACCACTAAGTGTTAAGCTCAGAAAATAAAAAACGATGAGAAGAGAACACGAGCTCTGATGTATCAACGAGGGAGTTTGAAGCTCTTTCGGTAGGCTTGAAAGTTTGTCTTCTGCAACGTCGAAAAGATAGTCTACTATGCTTTCGATATCGGAAGGATAGTCGACTAGTCTTCCGATACAAAAAATGAAATGGATCAAGTTTTTTAAGGAAAAAACTGAACTTCAGGGCAGCTTCGGTGAAAACAAAATACTCCTAGGCCATATTTAATAAAATTAAATGAGAAGGAGGGTCCTTAAAATTGAAAATTATGGGGAAAAAGTTGCAGCTGCAACACCACCATGAAAACATATTAGTAATTTCTTGACACAAGTATTTCTACACTTCATCCAAAATGTAGCATATACAACAATGATAGTATTCCTGACTGGTCAAGTCCTCAAGCCCATTCCATTGGAACCAAAAAATTTGGCCCAACTAGTGTATCATGTATAGTGAGCATGTAGTTATTGTGGTCCAAATATTTTTGTTTCTTGGTATTGTGGTCAGTGAAGGATAGCTTCTGGAGGTTCGACAAATATCCTTCAACACCTTAACTCCTTTCTGGACCAATGGTGCAATTAGTAGAGCCGACTTCTATGGGATTCTAACCTTTAGCGCATCAGAGCATCTTGGTGGGATGTATGGCAACAACAAATATCTAGTTTTAGAGTCTTCATCCTCCTGATGGAGTGGCGTTGGTGGTTTCATTTCTTTTCCTTTCCTCTTCATGTTCCCAGAGCACTTCCCCTAGGTATTTCTAGGCATACCTGGTCTATCTACATGTGATTTTCCTAAATTCCTAATGGGAATTGGCTCAACAACTAGAGAGATCTGCTCAACAAATGGTGGATCCTCTTCCTGTGGTGGGATATATCTAGTAGTGCATTTGATTTCTAACATAGGTGATGTAGTCACAACCTTAGATTCAATAGTTGTACTTGTGCTGGAAATGGAAATGACCATGATCTAAACAATTTTCTTCATCTCATGAAGTTGCAGACAACAATCGCTCTTCTCTCATGCAAACAAAATGAAATTAATTTGGGCATGAGGGTTGATAGTATGCAACAGTTTTCCATGGTCATGCTTCACACACTTGGGGAATCAATAGAAAGGAATCCATCCCTTCAGTCACATGGGTGTATCATTTGAATAATTAAGGAAACTTCTATGCTCTTCATCGATTACCTATCACTTCAAATGGTAGTTATTTCCATAAATACAAACATGAACAAAAAGCACACTACAAAATTCTCCCATACTTTTGAAATTAATGACATCTAGTTGTCATATCTATGACTTATGTGCTTCTTGTGACATCCCCACACTCCTTGCGATTTTTTTTCTACGTTCGACAGAGTCCTTTTCTTGTGATGAACTAATTGTTTTCACCTTGAATATCTGGTCTTCACTAGACATCAAGTTTGCAAGACTTCACTCCCTTCTACCGCAGACTAGCAGTAAACAAAATTTTTCCTCTCTTTCTTTCTCTTTTCTCCCTTTTTTTTATGCGACCAAGTCACTGCTATCATGATACGGCTTCAACCAACTTCCATTCACCAATCCTTTGACTTTTGTTCCTTCTAACTTTTGTAATTTCACTGATCCTCTCTTAGTGATCATTGTGACGATATATGGTCTCAACCAATGTGTTTTCAACTTTCCTTGGTGCTTGAAAAAATTGTTGTCATACATAAGACAAAGTCCTCCGACATGAAACTGCTTGATCTTAATGTGTCGATCATGCCATACTTTTCTCTTTGTTTTTCAACATTTTGATGAAAGACTGTGACAAAATGTTCTTCTTCTAGTTTTACAAGTTGCAACAATATTTCTTCGACACCCTCGACATTTTTCATTTCTGTGATCATATCAATTCTTAAGCTCGGGACAATATACTCCATAGGAATCACAACTTCTTGTCCATATATCAACCGAAAAGGAGTTTGTCATGTCAAATTATTACAAGACGTGCGATATGCCCATAATACTACTGAAAGTTTTTTTTATCCCAGTCATCTCTTTAAACATTGCAAATCTTTGTCAATGCATTCTCCATAATTTTGTTAAAGGCTTTGACAATTCCATTTGCTTGAGGGTAATAAGGTGTGGTCCTTCTATGTTGAATCTAGAATTCATCTATGAGTTCTACAATAAACTGGTTGACAAAGTGTGGACCTTGATCACTTATTAAAATATTTGGGAATACAAATCGATTCATGACATTCTCAAATAATAAATTTGCAGCGGTCGCAGCAGTACAATACTTTTCTGGCACTACTTCAGCCCATCTGGTAAGATAATAAGTCGCAGTAATAATATAGTGTGCACCAATACATTTTCCTATCGAAATGATAGGACCCAAAAAATAAATGGGCCATTTATCAAATGCCTGCAAAGTTATTTTAGGTACTAATGGAATTTTGTCTCATCACAACTGATTTCCAGTCCTTTGTAAGAAATCATAGCTATGACAATGATCCCAGGAATTTGCATGCATGGTGGGCCACCATATTCCTTCTTGCAAAATATTGTGCACCATATATTTTCCTGTGTAGTGGCCTCCTGCAACAACAACATGTGTTTCATTTAATATGAACAGTTGCTCATGATCCAATATGCAACGACAAAGAATCTCATCATGACCCATTTTATATAGTTTTCCAACGATCAAGTGAAAATCTGTAGGTCACACAGCCAATTGTTTCTTCTACGCAATGGTGAACTCAACTGGAATATAACATGTACTCAAAATTTGTATGATATCTCTATAATGATCATTGAACATGATTATCACAAATAGTTTCACATCAGGGAGATTATTGTCCAGGTTATTTGGCTCTTCACCACTTTCTATTCTTGAAAGATGGTCTAGTCCCAAAGATTCAATCAACCAGGTTTAACAATTATTTAAAAATCAAATTCCTGGAAGAGGAGAAGCCACCAAAAGATATTTTCCCCAACACTGGATTATTGAGAAGGTATTTCAATGCAGAATGGTTAGTGCACATCTTAAAATGTCCACCCAACAAATAATCTCTGAATTTCTGCAGCACATATACCATCACTATAACTTCCTTTTAGCGAAGGCAATCAGATGATCGATTGATCATTCACCAGGTTGTGTCAGTACCACGCCAAGTGCAACAGACAATGCATAGACATGAACATGAAACTCTTTTTTCCAGTCTGGAAATACAAGTGTCGACGTAGTAACCATCTTGTTTTTCAGCATGTCCAAACTCTATTGAAACTCTCTGTCCATTGAAACTTATAATATTTTTTCAAAAGCTTTTCCATCGGAGAAATCACCTCTACATATCCTTTGATCATTTTTCTGTAGTATCCAGTATGTCCTAGTGTTTCTCTCAATTGTTTAATTGTAGTAGGTGTTCGTAGGATGAGAATGTTCGCAACTTTAGCTGGGTTGACCAAAATTCCATCGTGACAGACCACATGACCCAACAAAGATCCAAGCGAGGTGCAAAATATACATTTCTTCATATTTAGTGAAATTTGATACAGGAAACAGTGTTCCAGCATAATTATAAGGCTCTCAATATGGTCTTTTATGAGCCCAAATATTGTCCAATCATCGAAGTAAACTTCAAGAAATTTGTGTATAAAATATTTAAAGGCAGCTACTACAATTCTGGAAAAAATCACAGGAACATTATTAAGTCCAAAGGGCATTACCGTATACTAGAAACATTCCCACTCTGTTGCAAAGGTAGTATTTTGTTGATCTTCCTTTGCAATCCTGATCTGATGGTAACCAAAAAATCCATCAGTGAACGAGTACATTTGCTTCCCTCCAACATTTTCCTGTACTTCATCTATAAATGGAGTCGAAAACGGGTCATGTAAGCAAGCATCATTCAAATTTCGCAGGTCGACACAAATTCTTACTTTTCTTGAGGTCTTTTTGTCTTAGACTACTATCGTAGAAATCCATTCTAATTCCTAGACAGGTTCGATAACATATGCTTCTAGCATTCGGTCCAATTTAGCCTTGACCTTTTCTTTGTATCATGGATTTAATCGATATGGTCGCTACTTGACTGATTTTGTGTCAAGCCTCAAAGGTATTTTCATTTCGTTGAGAGCTCTGACTATTCCTTTCATTTTTGAAAATATGGTAGGGAACAAATCCTGAAACTCGTGCAATAAATCAATGATTTTTCCTACAGTCTCTTCATCCCAATAATCTCCCATATTCGCAAACTTTGGATTTTTAGGAGAACCAATATTAACTTTCTTAACTTTGAGTGGACTCAATAATTGGTCACTAGAAATACCAAATACCTCCACTACGTGCATACCTTCCAACTTAGGAATGTTTATTTCAAGTGAGTCAGCATTCCATCCAATGGTGGATTGGCATGCTACATTGATGGAAATTTGTCTCTGCGACAATAATTTCTTCAAACATATTCTCTTTCATTACTTGTAGTGCAGCATCAATTGTTGGGTGATCATCTGTGAACTCGAATGTATGTGTGAAACTAGTGGCTAAATCTTCCCACTCACTAGTTCCTCATCGCAGTTAAAAATATGTATACCAATTCCTTGGTATCGTGTCCAATGTATGTATGAAGTGATTAACCCATTCTTGTCGCAGATATTCCTGCCATGTGATGCGACAATGGTCAATATGTTCTATAGGATTTGTCAATCATGTATACTTACGACTAGTATAGCTGATCTCTTCTCCAAATATGATCTATAACAATCTTCAACATTATGGCCATTTGGAGATAAATTGTTTATGTGTACCCCACCATCTAGCAGGCATAACTTTCAACACAGTCCAAGGTGGACAATCGTTGTGATTTTGTAATTTTTTCTTCAAATTCTAGAGAAAATACATAAGGTTAGGAAATCCTTCATATGTAGGTATATTTCTTTCCTCATCACCTACCCATCGCACATATCTTTTAATTCTTGTGCATCTTCTCATGGAAACTTCATTCAGTCGATTCTGCCAATTTTCTAATGCTTCACCTGAATAGGATGTCCATGAAATAACACTCTGCCAACTCAGTTTTCTATAAGTTGTTGGATTTATATAGTAATTTATCGAATACATGATGCTATATATGTGATACAGGTAATCACCTTATCCTTCACTGCTAACTGGCTCGACATAACTTTGTCCTTCAAGTGGATCAATTGACGCGACCACCCTTATCTCTGAGTCTTCAAAGGACAGATTCTTCTCTAAAAATTGATGATAGTATGATTATCTGTCATCTAGATGATCCCTAAAAGTGCAGGATATGTGTTTGCATCATCAACAATTTTGATCACTTCAAAGTATCCATGTGTTCTCAGAACTTCTACTTCGATAGGTACTTGAGTCAGTTGACTAATTGGTAGAACCTTCAACTGATTTTCTAGTCTTATTTGAATGGGAGTCTAATCCAGTTGCAGATTGTTCATGCTTTCCCATGTCATCCTTTTCAATATATTGACACCATATCCTAGATTTAAGATGATATAATCCATATTGTACTCTCCTATATACGTAGTCATTTGCACCTCGCAACCTGTTTTTAATATTTTCTCGACATGGTTAACTCTTCATTCATGTCACAACTCTTCTAGATTTTATTCTATGAGTGTTGTCAATTCTATGACGACATATTTATCATGGATTAGCTCTAATCCACTTTTGAAAAATTGTTGGATCTTACTAACCTTTCTCGTCGGTTTCTACCTGAGAATTTGATTGAACCTTTCCGGCATCTCTCTTACTTGTCCAGATGTGAATGGTTTATTTGTGTCGACAAATTCTGGTCATACATCTAAGAATACTTTCTTCTCTTTATGAACCTCAAATGGTACTTTATTTTGTGTCACTGGTCACGCTTTCCATTGTCCATGTTGTGAACCCTGGTCTTTTCTAGTCGTGACACCTCCCCTTGTGACGAAAATAATGTTTGCTTCTCTTGGATCGGGATAAATTATATGGATGTTCTAGTTGGGGGTCATATTGGGATTCTACATAGTGTTGGTATTTCCTACAGTTCGAGCCTCTCACTTTGCAATCAATTATGGACATTGTTCGATAGTATGATCAAATGCTTTACAATACAAACATGTCTTCGCAGGACTTTCAAAATCACGAGCAAAGTGTCCTAATTGTCCAAAATTATAACATATGACATGGCCTCTTCCTCGACCAAATCCTCCTCCTTGTTGTTGTTTTCCTCAGACCCAAAAAATTCCACCCTCCTATGTTGAGGGTAGTGTTGTTGCAGTGGATACTGATTTTATTGATATTGTGGCTGAGGATATTACGGTTGTTGAAATTGTGTTGGTGGATATTGAGCAGACTGGTATTGATATTGTGCCCATTCATCTTGCATATGCTTATCATTATATATCAAGTAGGTATTCACCGTATTCTCTTGTAGCAGTTGAAATGATCTACAATATTTCTCATCATGTCCTACAGTTTTACAAAATTTACAATATATACTAGTTGGTGTACTTACAATCTTCTACAAATACAAACATTCTTTTGACCGATGGCCTCTATTCTGGCATATTCTACACCAAGGAATCTCTTTGGTGTTTATCGGGTTTGGCGCTCCTGTTGCGACATAGTTCATGAGTGTCGGGTATTATCACTCATAATTTACCCTTGGTTGTGAGAGAATAATCCCAAGGTAACCACAAAAGAAATATTTAGGAGGAAAGTCGTCTTATTTCCTTCGAGAGAGGGATCTCTCGATAGTTAAACACAAAGGCTAGATATTTTTGAAAGAAATGAAATTTAATAATAACAGTGGCTGAAATAGGTGGTTATTGGGCATGGAGTCAAATATGAGAAACAATTAATAACAATGCTTTGCAATGGAGTTCTTAATAGATCCAGGGTAGTTACTCTTTTCTAGTCAAAATTTTGGTTGTCTCATGATAAGGAAGAGTAATAAAAAATCCATTAATATGGGAATCTAAATATGAATCCAATATTAACTTTAGTGGAAAAATCTTGTGAATGCTTGAAATCAAAGAATCAGAGCATAAGGGTATGAATTTTGATCCAATATACACTTTTTCAAGCATGAAAAGATAACAAAATGGAAAGGATAACAGGAAACACATTCAAGTGAAGGAAATAAAGTGCATACTATAAAATAAATAACACAAGAATCTCTAGTAGAAAACCTGCTTGGCTCTAAAATCTTTATTAACCTTAAATTTGTCTTACAAAAATTAGTTTTTTCTCACGGGTTCCAACCCTCAATACAATGAATTTTTTTTCTTAAATACATCAAAATGCTCCTTGAGCTGATAACTGCTTACATACTAAACATATGCTAAAATAACTTCCTTATTATACTTGTCACTTGACTCCTAACAAACTAACTATTCAAAAATATATGACATTATTCAAAATAAACTTTTCTTCAAAATTTCTCGAGTTTTACAAATAAACTCTTTACTGATGCAGTTTATACTTTGTCCTACCAAGTTTCTCTATTGTTTTCCACTGCTCCAAAAATGGAAGCTCTATATTCACCATTTATTTCATCAACACTCTCAATTCCACATGATCTACATATGAAATAGGTGGCAGTTGGGTACAGACTGTCTTGAATGCATTGATTATCTCAAAATCCATAGTCGATTTATCAATCACAATTTTCCCTGACAAATATTGGTTCATATTTTCAAACTTCATGTGATCCAATCTACATCTAACCAATAATGCCTGATATTCTTACTGAGATAAAATTTTCCCATCTTCTTCTCAAAAGGAAGGAAAACCTTTGGGACAAAATTGAGCCTTTGAAAATCTTTACCTGATGTTGCATTATATCAATCTTGGCCTGAACATTTTCTAGGTGTTGATGTTTTCCTACCACTTTTCTTGCCCAAGTAATCACTGTAATTCTGTCCTTGATACCCATTGTCCTCAAATCTTCTTCAGACTTAGTATGTAAGAAATTAATTGTATTTTTAGATGTGTCTACGGGATTTTTATTCAAGGCCTCTTTCACTGTTGTACAACGTTGTTTAGTAGCTTTTATTACCATCTCTTTATCTTGAATATAATTTAAATAAGGCCTGATTTTAATAGCTTCAACAATTATCATATCCCAAATGATATTTCTAGCCCCTTGCATTGGTAATCGTCCAGACAATTGCTTTACTAATTTCTCATTTTTATCCAGCAATTCTTTATTTTTTTTCTCCAATGCTTTCCTTTCCTCTTATTTCTTCATGACCGCATCAGCTAAATTTTGATTCTGACTTTTTAAACTAACAATTTCTAAATCCTTTAGACTCACTTGGGACATATCCTGTACAATATATTTTGTATTTCTTTTTGCAATAGGTTGGGCTATTTGTACTTCATCTTCCTTGTTTTTGTCTTCTTTCATTTGTTCTAAACTCAATTGATTTTCATTTGAAACATCAATATTTACAATCAAAATACTTCTCTATTTTTTCCATTTATTTTTCTATTCAGCAAGCTTCAAGAGCTTTTCCTTAATGTCACTCAGTTCTTGGGTGAACAATTCGTTTTCTTTTTCTAATTCAGCTAATACAAAATCCTGAATTAACTGTGTTGCAGGAATTTTCAACTTCGTTTTCAACAACTAAATTGTATTTTCCTTTTTAGCCAATATCTTTTGTGTCACCTCTCCTTTATTTGTTTCACTGTCTATGGCCAACAAATCTTCCTTAAGCTTCTTAATATGATGTTGGTGCATTTTGTTCTCCACCTTCTCTTGCCTCAGTTGATTTTATGTTTTGGTCTGTGTGGATTTCAGTTTTGATACCTTTAAGGTAGCTTTGATCAAATCACTATAAATAAACTCCTGGATATGTTTATGCAAGTGAATCATATCAGACATTGGGATGGCCTTCAGGTTCAATCTCATCTCAGCTATTTTGTTCTTGGTAGAAACTGCTAAATTTAAAGTGTTTCTAGTATGGTCTTTAACAGTGACCAGTGAGACCTCCTTGCTTGATATATTACTTACTTCTTAATATAATTTTGAGGATTCCTTTGAAGATATCTACTTGTATTTCTTATACATGTCATACAAATCAGCTTTGGATTTAAATTTATCACTGGATGTTTCTGCTACCTCTGAAAAATCATACTCTTGTATTTTAAAGGTTGGGCCTTTGAACCTTCCTTTTCATTTCTTATTTTCAGTTTTAGTTACTTCTACCAATTTTTCCTCAGACTCGGTCTTTTGTCTTTTTGATGTTTTTGAAATTTCTTCTTCCTCTCTCTCCATGACCTTTGAATGAGTTATCTTACCTATCACTTCTAATTTTCTTGCAATGGGGGTTATTACTTCTGTTGCTTTTATTATAGCCAATGGGTTTTCTTGTGAAATCTTTGTATCCTTCATTTGTGTTGGATAATCCATCCAATTGACGTTTTCAGACAATCCTTCCACCTCCTAACGCTCAAATGCCTTGTTCTTGTTCAATTGCCTCCTTTGTGAAATTACATAGTGTGGATTATAATTAACATCAAAAGCTTTGTTAAAATTGAGTCTCATGTAGAATACTTTCAATTATAGGGAATGCAGCTTTACTTTTTATAATGAATGGCCCAACCACCCATGGAAACTTAATCTCAGAAGCCTTCTTAAAACTGATAAAATGTTCATTCTCCACAATTAACTCATGTATTAAAAAATCCAATCCAACCACTCTAGGGGTCAGGAATGATGGAAAAATATATGGTTCATGAGTAAAGCCATACACCCTAATGATAGTATGTTATTCTAACAGGAACTAATCCCACATCCTTCTATCAGGACCAAACTACAAAGTCTCCAACATCTTTGGTAACACTTTGGGAAATTTGTTCTGAAAAAATACTTTATAAACCGCTGAAATCAATAGGTTCAAGTATTTGAAAAAGTCATTATTGATTTCCATTGTAAGTACCATCTCTGTGAGCTGCAAGTTTTCTTCATTGAAAAACAAGAACATTCTAATCAGATATGAATCAAACCTGAAGTGTCTGATATTGTGGAAATTCACTAGCTGAGAGTGAATTATTTCAGCTAGGAATTCATCAAATTTAAGACAAAGGGGACGAGGGGACTGAAACTCAAACTGACTCACACTAATTTTGAATAACAAACTCTTTACTAATTCAGGGACAAATCTATCTATACCTATACCTAAGAATTGATTCAACATTGAAATAACTAGTTTTTTTTCATTAAACAGGTTAACATCAAGGGGAAAGGGTTGGTTATGAAGGGATACATCATATCTAAAACATTTGGAGAATTTATTTTGCTTCTCCTCAATGGTCGCATTCCTAAATAACTATATTATGTATTCTTCTATGAATTATTCTCGGTTCCAGGTGAATGAAGGTGGGACTGCAAGAGAATATCGGACAACAAGGGCATTTACAAGGCATAGGATTTTGGTTTTAGCATAGTCCATGATTACTCTCCCAGAGGAGAAGTAATTTGACGCACACTAGTCAATAAAATATGGGAAATTAAGGGTTTGTTTTAGACAGAAATAATAAACATGAGACTCGAATACGTCGTGTGGGTCAGTGCCCTAGTCTTTGAAATATTCTAACTTGGTTTTCAACTGGGGACTGGAACCAAAAGATAGAGCAGTGTCGAATATGTTGGCATCTCTATGTTCAAAAATTTCATCCAACTTCAAGAATTCTAAATCTTACATCTCAACTTCACCTACGCTATCCATTTTAAATATTACTTGGCGAGTGAAAATGTGGCCTACCTGGAATATTGATAGCTAGAAATATGGCTGTATGCCTTCGATTCATCCACACAAAAAATGCTTTCTTCTCTCAATGCAAAAAATGACAAATAATCCTTGAACATGTGCTTCCTTTTTATAATATTCTTGCAATAGTGGTTTTGGAATCTAGGAGAGTGGTTTATTTTTTGTTGGTGGAATCCTCCTTTAATCGCATGGATGTCATGATAGTGAATCTCTTTTTAACCATAGATTAAATCTACCTCTCACTTGAACCGTTGATCTTGATCACCCTTTAAATTTAACTTTTCCTTATTCCACAGCATATCACCCTGTCTATATTCTGTGCAATTTCCCTTAGAGGATCATTTAGCCAGCGTATATTTCCTTGACCTTCATCACACACCATTGATTTTATTCATCATTTAACTATAACCTTTATTTTCTACTTCCCCTTGATCTTCAAATTAGTGTGCAGTTTCTCCAGGTGGATCACATAACAGCCATTGATCTCACCTCTCTACTTTACCAACCATTGATAAAGGGTGGTATTTAATAGTTTTTTTAATCCTCAACTTATAATTTGGCTTGCATTTCCTCCCAGCAGACCCCATCTTCTCCACGATCTTATCAATATTTCAACTCCACCATTGATTTAAGCCACGCTTTAAACTTTCCTCCCACTCCTGATTCATCTTTTTTTGTGCATCTTCCCACGATGGATTTTATTTGCATCGTCGATATTATATACTTTATTCCTCCAGTGTGGATCTGAGTGGATCGTTTAACCTTTCTGTTGATCACCAAATTTACTTTTTCCTTGCAACTTTAAACAACGGATCCACTACCCTCCGTAGATCTTCTCTTCCAAAAATATGGACTATTGAAAATTTCACTATATACCATAAGCATTATTTTCTTTTCCTTTTATCTCTTAGCATATGGTTTTACGAGAATATAAAAACTTTGGTTTCCAATTCATCACTTAGTTCATCACCCCTTGGTCATATTGTCAAAATTTTCATGTACAACACCCTTATTTTTTCACCTCAAACCTTTTTATCTCCACTATGAACCAAAATAGTGCTAACACTAGGAAAATATCTTTATGGTGTCCTTATATTCTACATCTTGTACAACATAGCTATTCTTGAACCTCTTTTCCTTTCTTGATTTCATGGTGTTGTAGTGTAAGGTTAGCTAGTTGTGACTGAATCTGCATCATTCCTACACTGGTTTCTCCAATCGATGAGGATTCAAACTTCATTGCTATTTCCAGAGCTTCTGTCTACAACACAATATTCTACTGCATCAATGGAACCTGGATGTGCGGCAATGAACCATTCATTATGATGTACATCTAACATATGGAAGCTTACTTTGGTCATTAATGTCTTGGATCTCTGGTCAAATTCCCAGACAGACTCTGTAGGTAACTGCTTTATTTCTTTAATCTCTATAATGCATTGCAATTCATATTTCGGATTTTTGAACCCATCTATCATTTTGAATCGAATATGGTCGGGTTTTTTCTGCACAACTCCTACTAACACTATAGAAAACTTCATATACTAGTCTAGCGCACGACCTTACAGATTCATGATCATCTACGCTTTCTTTATGTCTTCATTTTGGACCTATCGCACAGTCCATACAGATTCACAGAGAAACCAATGGTGCTTTGGGTCTTCCAACCCATTTCCATTAAATATTGGAAACTTAATGTCGGTTCTAGCCATTATGTTAACTGTTGGAATGGTTGGGAAAACAATTTGACTAGCCGGACTCCCTTGTCCATTATTCACAGCATTAGTACTATTTGTATTTGCAAACCCACTTGGAGACAAATTTCTAGATCTTACCTATGGCAATGTGCATGGGGTTGTAGGGGTATCGTACTTGTGCTCTGGGTCTAGAGCTTCTGCTAACTCTTATGATTCTTCTCCTCCTTCAGATATCAACCAATATCCTTCTTCTTTGGCACAGAAACCTTCATCTATGTGCGACTCAAAGCTCATAGTATTCTCCTCTAGTCACACTGCAAATTTCTCTTCCAGTGACAGCCTTTATTCTCTTTCTCAATCAAAATTTTATTCCACTTCTCAAATATCCAACCTCTAGTTCAATTATGTTATCCCCATGGAACATCTCAACTTAGTTTGTGCCATTTTCACATACGAGCATATTTATTCAAGTCATGAAAGATGATATATATCTTCTTCGTGGTCCTTGGAAAAACTTCCATTCAGCCTCACTATATGAGGTTATTGTTTTGACAACAAACTCAGTAATGTAACCCTCTGAAATATTGTCTACCTAGAACTCAACATCCCTTGACACAGGTTTGCTAATACTTCTCAGTCATTGAACCAACTGAGGATTCCACTCCTTCAATTCTCCTCCTTGAAAATTTATTTGTTGGGTTGCTAACTTCGACAACCACTCATGAAACACAATAGGAAATTCGGAAAATAAAATCTCATGAATATTCGTGTAAATATATTGGCCCAACCACTGTGTTGGATTCAACCGAGATCCTTTACTTTCTTCTTGTGAAAACTCTAATGATTTGAAATCCACCCAGTCTTGGATTTTATCCTTCGTCGGATGCCACAACATATCCCTCACCAACATGATTCACAATACCAGAAACGAAACAATTTGTTGGCATTTTTCTCTCTTGGACTGAGGCTCAGTCCCTCCTTTATACGCAACAAATCCCAAGATATCATCTCGATAGACTGAGGCTAAGTCAGCAGCACCTATGACACAGATGTCATCTCATACGAGATATATTTTTGTGGGTAAATTCCAAAACTAGGTTTCCGCAGTTGGGTGGGGGATTTCTCATCCCTTAGTATTCTACCAAGGCACTCGATCGAAGATGGTGGGTGGGGTCTCTATACTTATTATACCCAGTTAAGTTGTGACACAACTCATCCTTTAACTAGTATTACCACAATAAACCCGATGCAACATAGATGCATTCAACAATAACATTGAGACAGATACATATAAACTCATTCATAAGAAAATACATAACATCTTATTCACAACAACATATATATTCGACTCAAACACATTCATCATGCATACATTTGACATAGTATTTAACGTATAAACCGATCCGGGAAAAACCACGAATGCGTTGTTCATCTAGCATGAGAAATATATGGCACCCTATTAGCAAGAATATTTCACCTTCTGCGGATAGTAAGGTGTTCCACTGGTCTGAATGGTTCAGATCCAGAACAAATGAACGACAAAGGTTGAAGACCCTCCCTGGACGCTGTAGATACCTAGAATGTGATGCTTCGATAGTAACCCTGTGTACCTGCAATCAGATCAAACACGCAAACACATAAAATATGCCAGAATATAATTTACTAATCCATGTTAGTGACTAAGGAATCTAACAACATATACATGCGAAATCAAACAACAACAGTAATGTGGGACGGAAATTAGCTTTGCATTAAGATAAAATGGATAATTTTACATCCAATTAATCCTTAGTGTTGACATGCATCGCCATGAAACCAAAACTTTCATCCCCATAAGCTCCAACTTTGCTCTCTATGCTCTCCAATGGCTTGGGCCAAATGATCAATCCAACAGCATAACTATACCTTAAGAGTTCCCCCCTCAACCATGGACATGAGCTCATATTTAGCAGGATCAATGGATAGGAATGGTTGAGAGATTTGTGGATGAGGTGGCCTCGAAGATCCAATTATGGGGGTTCTCAAGCTCAACTGACCCACAATGATAGGGATAAGGGAGGACACGAGGCTTATGATCTAGAAGCCTCGAGAATCCTCTCTTTTCCCCCTTTTACCAAGGGTACCGCATTTCTCCTCTTATGACAGAGTGGTTTAGGTAAGAACTGCATATGGACCAAGGGAAACAGGCGGTGGCACTGCTTATGGAAAACAACAGAAAGGAGGTGCGAGCAAGGAACCGCTCATGGCTAAGAGGGAAAGCACGGTGCTGAGAATTTTTATATAGAATTGACAGACAACGTAAGTTTCTACTCCAAGTGCTGGGATTAAGGGCAAGTAGGTATTTCAAAGGTCTTATCACATGATGATGACAAGATTTTGGTATAACAGGATACCCCCCAAAGCATGAGTCTTAGAGGGATACGATAAACAAGAGCTTTGAGAGAACAAGTCGTTGCTATGAAGTGAAAATGTCAGCTCGATCGGAGCATGTCATCAAGTAGGCATCTGTAGTACATTAGTATGTTGACTCATAGACACAAGTAACCAACTCATGGGTGCATACCAATACAAGGAAGATCCATGAGAGGAATAAACAAGCATGGCTACTAGAATACAGTGCAGATCCATGTGATAGAGGACTAAAACTTGGACATAGCTACAAGACATACAATGTAGATCTATGTCATACAGACACAAATTTGAGCATAGCCACGACCATACAAATGTGGATCCATGCTAGATATACAAAATTCCATCGCAACCTAGGGAAAATCAATGAGCGCATTAAACAAATACCTAGGGTCTTCGTCTTGTCTTCCACAAAGTATGATCCTATCCATGTGATTACAATGATTTGAAGTCGAACATGGTAGAAACCACTTGATTACTGGCCAATGATGTGAAATATTAACAAGTTCTAGGGAGATCGCCATTAATGTCAATGATTCCCAAGGTACTCTAGTACAATATACTGAGTGTGAATAGATGTCCTGATGTCGAACATCCAGTCGATTCTATCGATCAAAGGTCAATGATGTGAACCTATGTCGAGAGCGAGAGAATCTGTCATTAAGGAATACAAATCTCAAGGTACCAAATAGTTTTTCTAAGATTATTTCTCGGACAATGAGCTGATGTCAACAAGAAAAGTCTCGTCGAAGGAGGGCCATGATGAGTCCCACATCGACGACACGAAACTCGGAACATAGTTTTGGAATGATGCGAATGTAGTAACCATAAGACTGACTCAAAACTACTAACAAAAAAGACTGTGTAGACTACAGAGGTAAAACTTCTTCAAATCCCCTTTGAACATCAGGTGGCATGACAAAAAGACTTGGAAGCATGACTGAACGGGACAAACACATAGTGCAATAGTGGACAATGCATTCTTTTGAAAGACTCAAAGGAGTCACATGACTCATGAAAGTGGATTATCGCGGAGATCAGCTAAATACCCATTTGAATGACATGATGTGCAGACAAGTGCCATGTTCAAAGGTAATGACAAACAACTGCCATTATTTGCAAAATGATTCCCTTCCCATTTCCCCCATCATGGTCGATGAGTGCCTCTTTTCGGTTTTACAAGTTCAAAGAGGGTAACAAACACTCGATATAGCTTGTCGGAAGACAAGTCCAGACTCATATGTTTTACGAACTTGAGAGAGGAGGGGTTCATTCCCAAAACGGGCCTCTCAATGTTTAATTTAACGAGTCCACTGAAATAAAACTCGGTATCGTTCATGTTTAGAGAGTCTAAACAAATACAGAATAAGACTCCACAGGGGTCCTTTTTCATATGATTTAGTCCCTAAGGCTCAAAAAAGTATAAAATCACACCTTAGGGAACTCTTCTAGTCATGATTGGATGGAGTGTTCCTTTTTTGTAAATAGTTCTATCCAAACCGAAAAAGAGATAACCTACCGTCGGACGGAGGACTCTTCAAATACTTTAATGAGCGTGAAGAAGACAAGATCGCTCGACAATATTTTCGTATTTATGGAGCTTGAAAAGATTTTAAAGAGAACTCCATGATGTTTCCTTACACAATGCCACTTTTTACGAGCTTGGAAAGAATCAAAAACGGAATTGACGATCTTTTTCGTGTTTAAGGAGCCTGAAAAGAAGGTGAAAAGAAGACTCCATGATGCTTCTTTACATAATGTCAATTTTTTACGAGCCTAGAAAGAAACTTAAATGGACTCGAACCTTTGATACTAGGTTTAAAGAGTGTGACCAAAGTGTCATAATAAACACTCATCAACCTTTTCCATTTTATGAAAGTGCAAAAAATCCATAAATAAACTTCCAAAGCTTCTTTCTATAGTTCTCTTATCTTGCAATCGACTTAGAAACAAGCGTTAAATGGATTTATAACTAGCATTAACGGATTACGACAGATAAATTTCAACTAAAATATGATTTTATATCAAAACTATAGTATATGAGACCCAAAAATGCCTATATAAGTCATGTAAATAGTAAAAAATCAAATCAATTCACTATTTACCCATAGCGGAGAGCATTTGGAGCACTTTCTTAGCTAGATCTTTAGTAGCTGATACCGAGAGTTCCCACCGTCTATTTTGAGCACCGTCAGTTGCAGGTAATAGCTAAAACCCTACTCTTTCATTTCATAGAATTTATTTTGAGTTTTGATGGGGTTTTGGGCTCATATGGAAAGCCCTAAAACCTTGAAAGTGGTCACTGTGCATACCCCTTGCAGGATACGCGGTAGCTCCTGAAAAACACACCTATAACATAGTTGACAAGTAGTGCCACCACCTGTCTCCAACGGTGCACAGGCGGTGGCACTGCTTATGGAAAATATTAGAAAGGTGGTGTGAGCAAGGAACCGCTCATGGTTAATAGGAAAAGTGAGGTGCTAAGCATTTTTATGTAGAATTGACAGACAACATGGGTTTCCACTCCAAGTGCTGGGATTAAGGGCAAGTAGGTATTTCAAAGGTCTTATCACATGCTGATAATAGGATTTTGGTATAACACTAAGATATAGACTATGCTCTAAATCTTTCGTCCTTATCTATACAGACTTCTTTCTCCTCTCATGCTCTCTGGTCTTCTGTCATTATTCTTTCTCTACTTAACTCTACTGAGAATCCACACATAGGCTGGATCGAATCAACTTCATATATGACTGTCATATCAATCCACACACAACCTGGATCGACTCAATCTCTTTTACACTCATGTGCACTCAGCTGCAGGTTCTTCGACTCCTCTCTACAACTCAACACACTAACAAACGACATAACTTACAAAAGATAACAAATGATCTGTAGCCAACTGAATAGGAGCTAATTCTCCAAGAGCTAAATGACCAGAGGCTAACCTGCATACATCTTGGGTTCCTCCTTTTATAGAATCTTACATGTCTCTCTCAGCCAACTTCATACAGTTATCTAACCACTAGATAACAAGCTATCTTTCATATTCTAGCGACACATATCAGTAGGCACTAACAACCCGACTTATAAATATGCTTCTATACGTGCATCTTTCATCGGCTCTTACCAAAATTGTACCCATGATCTTTCTAAACTGTCATTTTCTAGTCATTGCACCACTACATGCCTTTTGACATGGTTTATTCCATCGCATCCATTCCTTCCGCCACGGATTCTCTTATGTCGTGAACTCTCTTCTTCTGTTGTCACAACTTTCTTTCCAATTGCTTCATTCCTTAGCTATTTCTTCTTTGTCTACTTGTGTTCCTCTTCTGTCACATCTTCCTTCCTTACTACTTCTTCTACCATGTACTTCCTTCCTTCCTTCATCTATTGCTTCTGGCGTAACCCCTTTACCTTATTTTCCTTCTTTTCCTTATTTTCTTCTTCCTTCTCTACTTATGTCGCAACTCCTTTTACTTCTTGTGTCCTGAATCTTTTCATACTTCGGAAGAATTCTAAGTTAATTATTCCATCTTTCCCTAGGCCCAAAAAGCACGTTGAATGGTTTCCCAAGAGAATGGGAATATTTAATCATAGGATTCCGTGCTACAAGAACACTGACCAAGTTTAGTAAACTTTGGGAAGAGTGTGTGTAGGAAGAAGGAAGGATAGTTAACAGAGAAGAAATGCTAAATAAATATGAAGACCAATCCTTGGAATCTCATGCAAACAAAGGATCAAATAAGACAAAGTTTCATGATCAATCTCATACAAATAAACAAAGGAATAAAAGGAACTCAAAACCTAAGAGATATTTCTCATCCTTTGAATGTTTTAGTTGTAACAAGATGGGGAAAATCTCAAGGAATTGTCCTCCCAAAGCAGAACAATTCAAGAAGAGAAACAAGAAGTTCCATGCCCATGCAGTTGAATATGATGACCCAGATGAAGAGAAGAACAATGAATATGAATACTCTGGTGAATAATATGTCTTTATATCATCTCTCATTCGATCAGTCTCACATGGAAGTGACACTTGGCTCACAGACAGTGGTGCTTCCAGACATATGATAGGTTACAAAGACGCTCTCCAATGTCTCATTCAAAAGGACTCACCTCACAAAGTAAATCTTGGAGATGACTACCAATATCCTATCAAAGGAATGGGAGAATCCTCTTACAAGTTGAGCTCAAAAAATCCCATGAATATGAAGGAATTCTTATATGTCTCAGGTTTGAAAAAATAATCTCCTTTCTATCTCAGCCTTAGATAAAAAAAGGTTTAAGAGTTTCTTTTGTAGATGGAGAAGTCCTTAAGTGGCCAAAGGGAAATATAATATATGATAAATTTGTGATTTGTGAAGAAGAAGGAGGACACTACAAGTTGAAGGGACAATCAGACTCAACTCTAAAAGCAAGTACTATCAACCAATGTGAATTAAGGCATAGGATACTTTCTCATGTAACCTACAAAGCACTACCAATTGTGAGAAATTTATTCATAGGTTTACCAGAGATTCAAATCAACCATGAAGGAGTTTGCAAAGGATTTTTTCAAGGGAATAATATCAACAACCCATTTCCAAGAAGTTATAGTAAATCAAAAGGGATCTTGGACATTGTTCATTGAGATGTATGCAGACCAATGTCAATCACTTCATTAAGTGGGTATGTTTATTTTGTTTCTTTTATTGACGACTATTCCTACAAGACCTAGATTTAATTCTTGAAGGGTAAATATGAGGTATTTGAAAGGTTCAAAGATTTCAAGTATCTTGTAGAGAACTTATCCAAGAAGAAAATAAATACCTTGAGATATGAAAATGGAGGAGAATTGACTTCAAATGAATTCAAGGATTTTTGTAGAGAAGTTGGGATTAAGAGGGAGCTCACCATACCATTAGAGGGACATGAAGTGCCTAGAGTTGAAGAAACCTATAGAGTGTTAGTTTGAAATGTTGAAGAAGAACTGATACCATAATACCATGACATGGTAGCTCCTCAAAGGACTATGGATATATCTCAAGAGATGATCTAAAAAAAGAGAAGACTAGCTTAGCCTCATGATGTAATTCAAGGCATAGAAAAATATGGTGCTCCAGAAGGAAGCAAGAGAATAAGGACCTATTATATCTATGTGGCCTTGATGTGTAATATTGTTGATCTAGAACCTATCTATTTTGGAAAAACTACATGGAAGAAAGCATGGATGGATGCAATGATTGAATAATAGCATTCTATCATAAAGAATGATGTTTGAGATGTAGTGCCAATACTAAGAGAGAATTCAGTTGTCTCCTCGAACTCGATATTCAAGATAGAAAAATCAGCATATGGAACTATTGAGAAGTACAAGGAAATATTGGTAGCTCGAGGATTCTCATAGAAACAAGGAATTGATTATGAAGATACTTTTGCACCAGTAGCAAGATATACCTCAATCAGAATAGTCCTTATCTTGGAAACCAATATGAAATGGAAGCCACACTAAATGAATGTATATACAACTTTTCTAAATGGTATGATAGAAGAAGAGGTATACACTGAACAACCTCCAATTTTTTAAACCCATGATAGAAATTCACATGTATGCAAATCGAAGAAAGAATTATATGGGTTGAATAAAGCACCCAAAGCATGGTATGAAAGAATTGATGGATTTATGATCAGCTTGGGATTTACCAAGACTAAAGAACATTGCAACCTTTACTATAAGGTTTTCGATGAAGGTATTATGATTATATTTCTATATGTTGATGATCTATTCCTAACAAGTGAGGAGAAGCTTATCAGTGAATGTAAGAAGAATCTTGTTATTGAATTTGACTTGAAAGATATTGGTAAAATGCACTATTTTACCAATCTTGAAGTATGGCAGTTTTGAGATGAGATTTTCCTTAATCAAGGAAAATATATTGTTGAGATCCTAAAGATAATTGGGATGATAGATTGCAAGGCGATGAACACTCCGATGGTGACTAATTCGACATTGTTGAATAATGATTCCTCAAATACACTAGACGTTACATTGTACCAATAGATTATTGTCTCATTTATGTATCTGACTAATACTATACCATATATATGTTTTTTTGTAAACACATTAAGTTGGTATATGGTGGATCCCCGACATGTTTACTTAGTTGCAGCAAAACATGTGATGAGGTACCTTAAGGGTACATTGGATTGTGTCTTGATATATGTAGTCGATGGTGAGATCATACTACATGGTTATACATATTTAGATTGTGCTGGGAGCACATATGATAGGAAGAGTACTTTAGTTTTTTTTTTTCAGTTTGGGATCAAGTGTGATCTCATGGATTAGCAAGAAGAAGACTTGTGTTTATGTCGGTACAATAGACCCTGAATACATTGCAGAATTTTTAGCCTTTAGCGAAGCAATTTGGCTTCGCAAGTTCTTGAAAATATTTCTTGATGTAGATATCGATGCAACTGACATATATTGCACTAATCATAGTTGCATCAAGATGATGGGGAACCCATTATTTAACAACAAGTCAAAAAACATAGAGATAAAGATCGATTGCATTCAAAACATGGTACAAAATGGAGTTGTACAAATCCAATGTGTTCGTATAGAGGAACAAGTGGTTGATGTATTGATTAATCCCCTATCTCATGTAAAGTTTGAATACTTTCGAGACAATCTTGGTGTAGTCTGAAAATACCTCTCTCGAAAGAGGGAGATATGATGATGATGATGATGATGTAGGTTTCATTTTGCAGTGGTGTGGTAGCTCTGTCTAGGATTGGTATGTCTGGATAGGCTATTTTGTCCTAGAAGGG
This sequence comes from Pseudotsuga menziesii, assembly GCA_001517045.1. Lineage (NCBI taxonomy): Eukaryota > Viridiplantae > Streptophyta > Pinopsida > Pinales > Pinaceae > Pseudotsuga > Pseudotsuga menziesii. Next base: position 270,110 of record LPNX010776201.1, read on the forward strand.
TTAGTAAGCCATACAATGCCTATTTGATCCTAGGGGGATTAGTATGTCTAGCCAGACTTATTTGGCCTGAAATGGTTAGTAAGCTAGACAAGGCTTGTTTATACCCTAGGTAGATCCTTTTTTACGGCTAGGATTGTTTGGCCCAAAAGGGTTACTAATTTATACAACATCTGATGGATCTATTAGAGTACCCATCATGATGTTGCTTCAGATGTCCTAAGGGCATGATGATGATGATGATGTCCCAGCAGTGTGTGTTGATGATGATGTTGTTCCAGCACTCTATGTTGATGATGATGATGATGATGTTGCTACAACATTGATATTCTAACGATGATGATGATGTATCAGAATTCTATGTTGATGATGTTGTTCCAACATCTCTATGTTGATGATGCAGATGATGATCTATCATTTATTTGTTGATGATGTTGTTTTAGCACTAGCATGATAATGATGTTGTTGTTGCTCTAGTATTTACATACTAATCATGTTCCATATGATGATGATGAACCATGATGATGATGATGATGATGTTTCATGTTGATCCACGATGACGATGACGATGAATTATTCTTATGATGATGTTGTTCTTTGATGATGACGTTCCACTATGATTATGTTCCATGATGATGATTATCCATGATGATGATGTTCCAGGATGATGATGCTATATGATGATGATGCTCCATGATGATGAGGTTCCATAATGATGATCTTCCCTAATGATGATGCTCCATGATGATGATGTTCTATGATGATGATGTTCTGCGATGATGATTCTCCGTGATCATGATGGTGATTACTGATGTTGATGTTGATGTTCCAGACTTATGATGTTGTTACAAAACTTCCTATGGCATATAGATCTTCCACTCAGTTGTGTAGATGTTGGTGTCATTATTGTTGATGATATAGAATACCTTCCTTGTTAAGAGAGAGTGTTGAAATAATGTAACCGTGGAAGATATTCTATTCTACTTTAATTATATTATTGTTGTCGCTCCTATATAGATATGTTATTCCTCTAATTGGAAGTGTCCTTGACGTACTTGGTCATGTAATATTATTGAGGTTAAACCTCCATTATAAGTCCGGTCACTAGTACTCACAAAGTTATGATTAAATTTTTTTTTGTGTCTCCCAAGGCAAGTCGGCCCTAGTGGAGAGATGAAGTTGTCCATGTTGGGTTATTAGACTTACATGATGAGGAGACCTCCTAATTTGGACATACTCACAACTCAAGTAGGTTTGCATGAGAGATAAATAGGAGTCCATCTAGAGCACAAGAAGCAGCCTATCTTATTCTTAGGGGTCTTACACTATACTTGGTTGTATTCTATATCAAAGAAGTTTTATTGGGTTTTCTTCCCCATGAGGGATTCCCAAGATAAATATTTGTGTCTTCTTTGTATTGTTGTGCTTGTCATTCTTTTAGTGATCTTCTTGTTACTGGGAATAAGAATTTTAAAAATCTAACAAGGAGCTTCACATGCATTGGGGTTATACACTACGTGACAAAAAGGTATCTTAGGGATGTTGGGAACACCTTCATAGAATAAAAAGGTAGATTCAAAGGTTCTTCGACTTGTGTGGATTCTTTCCTTTTATCAATATGAGAGGTATCAATAGATAAACCATATTGGTTGCTTCTAGTCTAGAGTTCTATATAAATGGACATCATGAGGAGATGTTGGATAGAAGGATCATGAGGATGACCAAAAGATGATGGTAGATACAGATAAAGTGCCATAGGATGAAGGCCATATGACCATTGATTTCATTTTGTGTCAAATGAAGAGGAGGTTGATTGGATTTCTGTAACATCCCCTACCTACTGTAACCGATGAGAGGATGCTACCAAACAAACAAAAACCTCTGAGAAAATAACCCCATGAACATGAACAAGCATATAATGCTGAAATATAAAGCTTAAAACATAAAACATACTAAGATGCAAAAACCTTCATATACATAGCAGAAGCAAACATACGTTCATTCAAGCATACCACATGTTCATCATATTCATTAATCAGTAAATATATATGCAGAGACGAAATAGTCAAGAATACTCATCTTAAAAATAATTCGTCCCGCAACTAGCTACGTCGCTGCAACGTTCCACCCAACCATAGGCCAGAATGCTCATCAATCTCTCAGCAACACTTCCACCCTTGAGCTAGGCATGATTCCTCAAGGAACAAGGGTCAAAGAAGGATTACACATAGCCAAGGTACACAAATTAGCCAATCCCACACAGTAGGGTTTATCAGGCCGTCAAGGAGCTAGGAAAGGATAAATGCTAAGCTGGTGGCCTCAATGGAGAGCTAAGGATGCCTACACCAGAGTTAACTTGACTTCTAAGACATCCACACACCCATCAATAGGAATCAGTCCTTTCTCTACTTCACACTCCCTTAGGCCCTGAATTCCCTTTCCAATCCTCTTCAAGGGTTGTGGAGAAGAAAGCTAGCAGTCTAAATTTGTCTAAGTGGCTCCAAGCACCAGTTTTCTCAAGCATACCCAGCCTCTAATCCTACTCTCAACAGTCTGAAGACCAACCAATGCATATTGCAATAAAAAAAATAGTTCATAGCTCTGTGAAGAAGATGAAGACAACAGGGTGACAACCACAAACGAAAAGGGTGAACACAGCTCAAGTCAACAAGGTGACTCGGAGTTGTTCTTGGACCTAGCATGGCCAAAACAACTCAGCAACAACCCAAAACCAGGGGAATACAATAGCCCCAATCTCATAATGAAAACGACAGCAACATTACACAGTCCACAAATGGGAAAGAAGCCAAACACCCAGCATGGACAGGGGAAAACATAAACGCAGACCACAATCGACAACATACACGGCCACAATCGACAAGGAGACATACACCTACCATCGAAACCAGTATGGAACACACAGGCACATAGCCCCGAGCGTGAATGGCTCCTGCACCCGAAAATCCTGAGTGACAACAATGGTTTTTCCATCTCCCTGCATGAGGAAAAAAAACACAGAATTCCTGTTCCTGAGAAAGTGAGAGGACGACTCTCTACGTGAGCATGGGAAAAACGATGGAGAGTGAACAAGACCAAAAACCGTGAGTGGAATCATGGGATAGTGGAGAGAATTTTTCTTCTACCCCACGTGACGTGAAGAGGAGAGTCTGCTGGTGGAGTGGACACGTAGGCAAGGACTGACAGTCCCACCACACCCACCATTGCTCGGCAATAACTACTCCCAACTAACTGACATCAGAAGTTTAAATGGGTGGCTGACACATGGAAAACTCCCAATGAACCCCATGGGTTGGACAACCCCCCTTTAACCTTAGGAATCATGCCCTTTTCATTCAACGTTGCACTATCGTAGCTGGCTGTAGGTTTATTTTAATTGATGTGCATATTTACATGATGCCAAAACTATAATGTGCTAGATAGCATAGTATACCATCGGCAATTATCCCTATTGCTGAAACATACATGACCAAATAGATGGTGGGGCTTTTTCCTTTAGCTCCGCACCATGATTAATTACAATATATACATCATGTACCCTTTTAATGTAACCGGGGCATTACAATCCCCTCCCCCTTGGAATAACACTGTCCTCGGTGTTCCAATACATAATAACACATATACAATTTTGCACATCCAAAATTTCAAAATTTTGCAGATCTATCCCACGTTCAATTATTTACTTGAACTTTCAGGACCAAGCCCCTCGACTTCCATGAGCTTCTCCCATTGGTTCTCAACTTTCCTCTCATCCCCAAGTTGAGGAACTTGTGGCTACTTCCCTATTTATGTTCCCTCATTGGGCAGTCCCTACGTAAATGATGTCCTCCACATTTCCAACATTTCGATGGCTGCTTCATCTTTACCTGCTCAATTTCCTTTGAGTCTTCATGCCTGGAACATTTTTTAATGAATAGCTTGGATGAATGTCCCATCATTGATCCACTTTCCTTACCTTTATGGATTTCTCCCAGAAGGATTTTCACCTCCTTTTGCAAACCAATAGAGTCTTGCAAAATCTGGTGGTTCATCTCATTCTGCCTTTTCTGTATATTGAGCATCTCTCCAAGATTCTCTTCGGTCTTGGAAATCATTTGAAGGATACTTCCAACCAAGTCCAGCAGCTTTTGGTCTGCTGCCATGATCAATGTGCACCACTGGATTTCACTTTTCTCACCTATGAAATGCACCATTGAAACTCTGTCAGACCAAGCATAATATAGGCATTAAAATCAGTCAATTAATTTTCCAATTGGCATGACAGTTCAAGTCTCATCAAGGAGACTTTCACATTTTTCATGCCTTCCCAACAGGCACATGAACTCATTCATGTCCATTCTTGGGCAGGGAATTAACCATTCTAGCATCCACAATTTACTTTAAGCAAATACACACATTCCATTTTTAGTCATACATGCATTCAACAATATTTTGTTTTCACAATGCATAAATATATATATATAATCAAAGGGGAAAGAGAGAGAAGCAAGATTTTTTCCCCTCTTTGTTTGTCCCATCTTGGAACCCACGCCACTGCTATGGCTTTTCATGCTCTCAACCTCTTTCACTTCACCATGAATGCTGGACCAATACCTCTTGGTCATGACACTTAGTGTCTCCAGTCTATTTCATACCTCTCAACCATGGAGCCTCCTCACATGGTTTGTCTTGGCTACTAGGACCTTCACAGCCTCACTAGCACCTTTTTCATTACTGCTCATTCTAATCTCTTCAGGACAGGCACATGTCCACATGCACCTCTAGGATGCTTTCGTAGTCCTTGCTTCCAACGATACCTATATTCAAACATTGAATAGATTCACATATTTAGTTTGTTCCCATTGGTTTTTACCTCTTAAACAAGAGCTTAAAACATCAGAACCAAATCATATACACATGCATATTCATAAGCAAGAATTGTAAAATAATCCAATACTTATATGTATTGTGTGTTTCCTCGCTGGTCCACAGGATCCTGCTTCACTTTGCAAGCCTATGGATCACCTATGCACTTGGATGTTAGGTCAGCATGCAGGCATCTCTACAACATCCTTTTATATATATCAGGCACTGTCAAGCCAACCTTCAGTCGGGTTTATTAGAATGTCAAAAAATCGCCTGCACTTATATCAACAATTCACTTATATCAACAACCAATCATCAGCCAAGCCAATACTGTTGGGTTTATCAGGCCATCAATAGTAACACATGCACTTATATCAACAGTAAACGACCATTTCTAGGATTCATTTCCAGCCGTGAGCTCTAATTCCATTTAGTGTACAACACCAGACTACATCTATTTAGCCTAACAACACAAGCAATATAATCAAATTTATCAACGTTATTTCTCTAAAACTGTAATCATACTTCACATCATTCATTATCAATTATTGAGACACCAGGAGTGCGTCCACTCCCTAGGGTGTAATCAATATTGAAAACCCTTTCATGATCCGACATCGAAAAAGTGTGCACCCTTTTCCGGTGTGTGCCATGTAGGCCCTATTCATACTCAAGCAATCAGTCATAATGGAAATAAAATCAAAACATTTTCTGCATATTGAGTTTAACAATTTGACATGCATATTCTTGGATAGGGTCACAGAACACTTATCCATTTGTCGAATTAGTATTCCTTCGTTAAGGAGGAATGGGGGCTCCCTTCTTTGAGTTGACAGTCCCTCGGTTTTCCATCCCAATTCCTCTTTACATTTCATATCCACACATGTCTTACCGACATAACCTATACCATCTCACTCATGTTGCTTACCAAACATGCAGTGTAGATGAGACATTCCCAAAATGTCCAATGGAGTTTCACCCGAAACCCATTTCCAAGATAAGGGAAAACCTTCCCATGAAGTTTGGCTCCTACAGGCCATCACACATGATCTTCCTGCAGTGTGTACCCCTGGCACATTCATCAAATAGCCAAACAATCAATCATTATCTGATAATACAATCCAAATTTGATTGTTCCATAACCAAGCAATGACATTAGTATTTAAATTCAATGAGAATTTGCAACTCTGTTTACTACAGAAATTGATTTGCTTGGAAATGAGGTGATCCTCAATTGTGGGTCTCTTGTAAGCAGCACCACTATGCCCATTATAATTTTATGCTTACTAGCATAACATGAATACCCACTTACAATGCGTCCTCCTGACACAAACTTATGCAATCCAATAGTGATTAGTAGTTGTCAGCAATTTCTTAAATCTGAAACTCACAATTCAAATTTAACAACCCATCATGCATACAAACTATTTTTACAGCCATGAGACTCTTCTCATAAGGTTTGTCTCTTTCACATGGCATTATTCGGCCTTTTTCATGGTCTTACCCAAATTGTCATGCCCCAAACAATCTACATCAAACCTGAACCTCAGTCAGCCAAACATTTAGTAAGTATTGATGCATATAAATTTTTCATTACTGCAACAATCACTGAAGCATTTTCAGAATTTATAAAATTCAAACACTTCCAGCTATTAATCACATCAATATTACCAAAACCCATTTGCTTCATGCAATCATTATCATACTTTAAATTACAGGGTACAGTCACATCATTTATGCAATTTAAATGAAATGTTTAGATACTCCTTACTTCACAAGCATATAATTTGTACCACCTTACCCTTCCATAGAGAATTTTCGGCAGCCAATTGATCTTGACTACCTTCTTCATGCACTTACTATCCTGCATTCATAACAGCTCTTGAAATGGTTCTAGAATTGTCATCAATTCATCATTTCAGCCATCAGTTATTCATAATATCACATGCACTGTCTCAATGCATTCATGCAATGCATCACAACATTTGCACCCATACTTACATAATTAGTTACTCACACCCTTCATATGCATCCATTCAATGCATAACTACAATATTTATAAAATCCTTTAATGCATATCCACTCAATGTTACCTTGCATTGATTCAGGAATACTATGCATTCAAGCATACCATGCATGGCCTAACCATGACTACTTCATATAGGATGCATGACTACAATCAAGATCATTAGTGCTTACTTTCCTTGGGCCACTAAGCTCATAACAACATAATACAGGCATGACACATTTCCATATGAATGCAGTATAAAATTCAAATACCCACATGGTATGAGACCTCTTACCTTTACCACTCCATACAATTTGTCATAATCAAACCCTTACCTTTATGGGTCCTACTTACACCCTTGACATTACTAGTTTGGTTGGTCCTTTGCAGGAGATTGTAGAATTTGTTCACCAACTTTCGATTCTGGACTTGTTTCCTTATCCCTTTCTCCATAGGGTTGCTAGTCACATTCATCAGCATCAGCACATATTCAGCCATGTCCATGTTGTTGTTGGTTTTTCCACTAATGTCAACACCAATGCAATAATTATCATTAGTGGCTCATTATAAATGTATAATTCTCACTATTCTTACCACCATGTAATATCCTATGCATGCAAGGCATATCCTCATACATTTCATGTATAAAACTTGTAACCATAATTAGCAAGACAGAGTTTAAGAAAATTTCCCTTTTCAAGTCCCTCATCCTTGCATGGAACTCCTCTTCCACACAACAACTAGTTTGACTTCATGGTCTTGCTACCTCTAGGCATGCAATTCCGGGATTGTTCATATTGACAACAACAACTTTATCTTTCAAGCAATCACTAGCACTTTGCTACTCCGCATTCAAATTCTGGTGACTCTCCCTTGTTTCCTGCTGGATAAGCTTTCCCATGCCTATCCACATGCTTCATTCTGAACTCGAGTGTGAAAACCACAACACTTCAAAATGATTATTTTCATCAATGTTAGGCAAAACACACAACTGTGTTTCTGTCTGAATGCTAACTTCATCCACCTAAAATATTCTTCCTTTTTAGCCCCGAAACTGCTGAAAAATACCATGAAAAATTCGCTAAGACCCTAGCTAGAATTCATTGAAAATTTCACTGGAAAAACCAAATTTTCCCTTTTTCCAATCGGACCTCTTTCCAACTAAATTTCCGACGTATCAGATCCTTAGTGAACTAGTCTTCTGACACTTCAGGGACCCAGGCGACTGCATTACTCCGACGCTCATCGGCAGCCCTATCGACTATAAGTTTCTGTTGTATCGGACCTGTAGTGGTATAATCTTCCAATCTTTATAGACGATGCCAATATGTCGGCAATCGGATCCTCTAAGCACTACCACGTCAGTGATCGGATCCTCTACTCATCGGGAGGCTAGTTCTCTAGGCTTCCACAACGGTGGCCAATGAACCTTCTGCGTCTTCCGTGGCCATAACCCTGTTGGCAGTCGGAACCCCTAGTCAATGCAGCATCGGCGGTTGGGACCTCTATCCGTCAGAAGACTAGTCCTCTAGACAGCCGCAACGACGGGTGTACGAACCACTAATTTCTGTCGATCGACGCTCCGATCTTCTAATATTTTTTGATGACGTCCATCGGCGGTCTGATCCTATAAAATTCATCGGCATTTGTCGTCGCATTGGTGATCCAAACAACTAATTTTTGCCTACGTCTCTGGTACTTAGACAAAATTTTCAGAAAATTTCCTTCACGGAATATTTTCTTTCCTTGTCCGCTGCATCAGCGCTCTCAACAACTATAGTTTCCACAGTATCAGCACTTGGGTATGCTAACATCAGGCGGTTAGTCTTCTAGACAGCCGCAACGGTGGTTTACAAACCATTAACTTTCTCCGTTCGTCGGTTCGATCCTCTATAAATATCCGATGATGTCCAGCGGCGGTCTCATCGTCTAAATTTCACCGATGGCCAATGGTTTTCAACACTTAAAACAAAATTCCAAAATTTTTCTTCTTCCTTCCATGTCGGTGAACCCAACAACTAATTTCCACCGACAACATCAACGGTCTAAACGACTAAACTCTGCGGCATCGGCGCTCGGATGCACTTCTCCTTGGGTGAATAGTTCCTTATGTGGCAGCAATGGTGGTTCATCATTGTTTAACCCTTTTCGATCGGCAGTCTGATCTACTAATACTTTCCAATCGGTGATCTGAGGCACAACTATCATGGCATAAATAGTCAGAACCTTTATCCGTAGGAAGATCAGTGCTCTAAATTTCCGCAATGGCGGGCGCGCGAACCACTAACTTCTTCCACGGTGTCGGTGAATACTTCAACTATAATTTTCCAATCGGCGGTAGAAACAACTATCCGTCAGAGGGATAGTCTATTAAATAGCCACAATGACAGATGCTCGTTAAACTATCTTCCATCGATCGACGCTCTAATCATCTATCATTCGTTGATCGTCGATGGGTTTGACACTTAGATAAATCTTTGAAATTTCTTCCTTACATCGGATCTTCCTTCAACTAATAATCACTGATCCACTTCACTAGCCTCGGTATCTTCATCTTCTATTCGTCAGTGATCCTATCCTCTAGTTATCGGTGATCCCAACCACTAAACTTCTCTGATCGTCGATGATCTCATGCCTTAGAAAAAAAATTGAAATCTTTCGTTTGTCTTCCATTGCATCGGATATCAGAACAACTATCCTCTGCAGCATCGACGGTCGGGGACTCTATCTGTCGGAAGGATAGTCCACTAGCCAGCCACAACAGTGGAGGAAAAATCAACTAAACATCAGCGATGCAATCAACTAATCATCGCCAATCACCAATGATTTCACTACTTTAACACATTTTTCCAAACTTCCCTCTCCATCGCTGTCGGCGGTCTAAACGACTAACTATCGTCGATTGATTTACTAACCTCCGCCGACGTGTCATCGACGATCCCTTCAACTTAGTGGCACCGATCGCCAATGGTCGACGTCAGGTGGTCAATCAACTAGATGTCGTCGATTCGTCTGACTAATTTCGCCGCTGCCGGGGTCTGCATCGGAGGTCCATATTTCTAAGTTTTTCGATGTGCTAATGGCCAAGTACTTAGAAAATCTTATGAAACCAAGCCTGTTTGTCCCTCTTCGGGTGACCTTCAAACTAGCTCTTCCTCTACATCGGAAGAACTTCTCACTAAGTTTTCCGATGAGCCGATAATTCTGGCTCTTAGAAATTTTTTTTTTTTTGAAAATTTTCCTGTCATTCACCCATTTTCTCCTGGTTTCTTCTGGGCAGTAGGCACCCTGCCTCTATGAACTATTTCTCATGGTCCTCTGAGGCCAAAATGATGCAACATAAGCTCTGTCACTGCATCCTCATGGCCCATTTAGGCCCATGCTACAACCTTTTCTATGATACCATACTGCAACGTCCCCTACCTACTGTAACCGACGAGAGGACACTACCAAACAAACAAAAACCTCTGGGAAAATAGCCCCATGAACATGAATAGGCATATAATTCTGAAATATAAAGATTAAAACATAAAACATACTAAGATGCAAAATCCTTCATATACATAGCGGAAGCAAACATACGTTCATTCAAGCATACCACATGTTCATCATATTCATTAATTAGTAAATATAAATGCAGAGACGGAATAGTCAAGAATGCTCATCTTAAAAAGAATTCGTCCCGCAACCAGCTACGTCGCTACAACATTCCACCCAACCATAGGCCAACATGATCATCAATCTCTCAGCAACACTGCCACCCCCAAGCTGGGCATGATTCCTCAAGGAATAAGGGTCAAAGCAGGCTTACACATAGCCAAGGTACACAAATTAGCCAATCCCACACAGTAGGGTTTATTAGGCCGTCAAGGAGCTAGGAAAGGCTAAATGCTAAGCTCGTGGCCTCAATAGAGAGATAAGGATGCCTACACCAGAGTTAACCTAAATTCTAAGACATCCACACACCCATCAATAGGAATCAATCCTTTCTTTTCTTCACAGTCCCTCAGGCCATGACTTCCCTTTCCAATACTCTTCAAGGGTTGTGGAGAAGAAAGCCAGCAGTCTAAATCTGTCTGAGTGGCTCCAAGCACCAGTTCTCTCAAGCATACCTAGCCTCTAATCCTACTCTCAATAGTTCGAAGACCAACCACTGCATATCATAGTAAAACAAACAGTTCACAGCTCTGTGAAGAAGATGAAGACAACAGGGTGACAACCACAAACGAAAAGGGTGAACACAACTCAATTCAACAAGGTGACTCAGAGTTATTATTGGCCCTAGCATGGCCAAAACAACTCGACAGCAACCCAAAACTAGGGGAAGGTAATAGCCCCAATCTCACAATGAAAATTATGGCAACATTACACAGTCCACAAATGGGAAAGAATCCAAACTCCCAGCATGAACAGGGGAAAACATAAACGCAGACCACAATCAGCAACATACATGGCCACAATCGGCAAGGAGACATACACCTACCACTGAAACCGGTATGGAACACACAGGCACACAACCCTGAGCATGAATGGATACTGCACCCAAAAATCCTGAGTGACATCAATGGTTTCTACAGCTCCCTGCGTGAGGAAAAACAACGCAGAATTCCTGTGCCTAAGAAAGTGAGAGGATGACTCTCTACATGAGGATGGGAAAAATGATGGAGAGTGAACAAGACCAAAAACTATGAATGGAATCATGGGAGAGTGGAGATAATTTTTCTTCTTCCCCACATGATGTGAAGAGGAGAGTCTGCTGTGGAGTGGACACATAGGCAAGGACTAACAGTCCCGCCACACCCACCACTGCTCAGTAATAACTACTCCCAACTAACCGACAACAGAAGTTTAAATGGGTGGCCGGCACATGGAAAACTCCCAATGACCCCCATGGGTTGGAAAACCCCCCTTAACGTTAGGAATCATTCCCTTTTCACTCAACATTGCACCGTCATAGCTGGTTGTAGGTTTATTTTAATTGATGTGCATATTGTTATAGCTGATTTTACCACACCTGGTGAATCACACTTGTATGGCCTTCCCCTATCTCTCTATAGACTCTTTGGACCCCATGGACCTTTTTTATACCTTTGATGTTTCCAATACCATCCCTAAAAACATGCTTAAATTGATATACGCGACTTTTAAACCCTTTCTCGCGTATATACGCGGGTTTGACCCCTAAAACCACGTACATCGGGATGTGTCCAAAAGGCCAAATTATTTTGTAGTTTTCCTTGACATGTATCCGACTCACTTGTTTGCTGGCCTTCCATATGCCTTGATATCACTCATATTTGACCCTTCATTGCCCCATTGAAGAGCTATATAAGGAACCCTTTAGATACATTGAAGAATATGTGAGAATTGAGAGCAAAGAAATTATAGTCCATTGTTGTCGGAACTTATGCTTGAGTCTGCATCCCTTTGTCCCTTGGAGCACTTTGGTGTTCTTCCCAAGCTTGCCTTTTGCTTGTGACCTTGCTATCGAGAGATGGAGGATTGAGGTGGTGGAGGTCCAAGTGGGGGATTCAGTTTCTTCGATTTGCAGACGTGCCGACAGAGGTTGCATTCATTGTAATCTCTAATTTTATATTAATAGAAATATCTTTTCCTGTCCAATAATGTATGTTTGAATGAATATTTTATTCATGGATGATTTGAAATGCTTATACGTTGTTGATTATATATGCTAGAGTAGATCTAACACCAATATATATAGCATGCTTTTCTTGTTTACTGATTGTTGAGGAAGTAATTTATCAATTCAAGTTGGAGTTGGAAAGATCAACAGGGATCTACTTCAACCATCTGGAATAAGGTACGAGTTTTGATCCTTTAGTGTTAGATATTTGATTTTGTTGCATATTGGAAAGGATTGATTTCTGGAGTCAAGATGTCTATTGTGGTACCCCAAGCCATAGGAATTTCTCTCCATAATAGAATTGGCAACTCCGCTGGGGATGTTCCTTGTTTTTATTTGGGGTTTGCGGGAACAATGGGCTTGATATTCTTGACTTGCTCTTTGTTTCTCCTTGTTTCTATGTTGAATTTTATAGTATGTTCATCCATTGGCACTCCCCTTTATTAGTTTGACCATTGGCCTGCTTTTTACCACTTCCTTCTCTGTATACACGGGTTTTTTGCCAAAATCCATGTATACATGCAACGTTTTGGCCAAAAGTCATGTATATATGCAATTGTTCTTTAAACAGTTGCGTACATCCTCCCTTTTGGTGAGTTTGATGTTGTGGGAATTTGTTGGGTGGGTTGTGAGTGTGGTTGGGTCTTCCTTGGGTCTGTTGTTGTTTGTTGGATGCTTCTTTTGTGACCAGAGACCGCTTTTTCATTGATTTTTCTTTGAAAGTAGTTTTAGTCATTTATCCTTTTTGTTTTTCCATTAGTGCATTACTCTTTTTTGTCTCGGTATCTTGCTGGGCTTGTGTTTTATACTTGCTGTAGATATTGAGAGTTTTAGATGACTTTTATTGCATTTTTCATTCTTTTATATTGAAAAATACAAGGTTGTTGCATTTTTTTTGCATATGGATTTGAGGAGGTACTTGCATTGGATTTATTGGATGAGAGTTTTATTTAGGCTTTCATATAGGAAGGATTGCATTGGCATTCAGAAAGGAATATATATTTATGCATCTCATGTAGTGGCATACCCTGTTTTTCATTCTACAAGATTGCACTTGGCATTGCTTGTTAGGTGTGCACTTTTATTTCACTGCTGATTCTTCATATCATTAGTTGCACGACCATTTCCCTTTGAGTAATTACAGCCAATAAAATCAACGTTTAATTAAAATGAATTACACTATTTTCTTTGATAGGGTACACCAACAAGATTAGGTTTTAGGGTCTTGGAATAGTTCATTGTGAGTAAATTCTCCAAGACCACTAAACAACAACATGTATGTGTCTGTCCAGGTGAGAGTGTGAAATTCCTTGGTATAATTGGTGTTTCTTAGGATCCTCCTCTCAAAAGGGAGTTAAACACGAGGAAGTGTGAGCAGTTATTGATTGGGATGACCCCTAGTCAGAGCTAAGTAGCACCAGAGATATTTCCAGGATTGTATTCGTATCTGAGGGCTATTTCGAGAGTTTTGGGCTTTGCTACCCTACCCATACGGCCAATCCCTCCTGCGACTGTCCACCTGAGCATTGATTATATTGAGGTGACCTTAGTTGCCTTACCTAGGTTATTGAGGGGGTACTTCGCAGAGGTTATTCTGCAGGTGTCTTGGCCAGGTAGAGGTTGGACAGCACAGTCACTTTATGCGTTGAAGATGAAAGCCACTATAATTGGTTACGTACCTCCACTTGTAGTGTATGGGAGTTTCGAGCCTCTCCTAGGCGAGACATACATGCTGCATTTGGGAGCTCACATACCCTCCCCTTGGTTTGCTTGTATTTTGGCTATAGATTTTCTTAGGAGTGTGCTCTTTGTGCGCTAGTTGGCCTTTGGGATCGTTGTTACTTGAGTATATTTATGCTCTCTTGAGTTCAGGTCCTTTTATTTTTGGCATGCCTATTATCCTATCACCCATCCTTGGTCCTAGTACGGACCCTGGTGTCATACTTAGGGGCATCATAGCCCCTTACCCTGCTCATAGATTTGGGAGTGGTCACATTCTACCCTCTACTCCATTTGTGGAGGATGTTGACTCCCTTCTCTCGGTCTTTACACCGTTCGTCACCCTCATGGGGGTGGTAGTGGATGCATGAACGTTAGGTATACACCTTACTTTCCTTTTTATGTCCCATTGTTCACTGCATTGTTTCCTTTGGGTGCCGTTGTCATAATAATTCCTCCCTATTCCCTATAGTTTGGATTCTTTATTAACTATTTTGGGTTTTTTTGGACTAATATGGTTGTCATGTAGGGTCCATTTTTTGTACACTCTCTCCAAGTTTTCGACCCGTTCATGCCTATCAGAGGTATTATGTCTAAACTGGCATATAGGTTAGGATTTCACATCCACTTGCACTTATGCATTGCCTTATGACTATTCCATCTTAACCTTAGGTACGAACCCATTCCATGGTATCACAAAACCTTCATGCTGCTGTTAGAAGTGGTACTGTGTGAATGGTAGAGCTTTCCTATACATGGGTGTCCTAGTTAGCTCCCTTTTGCATTTGGTACCCATGCTGTGAGTCCTATCTTAGGTCTAGGAGTCCCTTTTAGTCTCGCCATGTCCTTGAGCAAGAGATTCATACTCCTCTTGAACTTTATGCTGGCCAATTCCCTGGGACTCCCTTATGTCAAGTTGTAATTGCATTATCATGAGCTTTGCTTGCCTCATTGATCCTTATGCTGGCTTCCCTGACTTTGAGTATCAACCATATAGCCTGATCTTGTCTCATGTCTAGCCATGCAGAGCCATTTTATATATCCTTTGTAGCTTGATTCTCGATTTTTACCAGGAGGGGACTTTCCCCTGAATGTGGCTATCCTACACATGTCTCCTTGCATTGAGAATAGGTATGTTCCGCTGCTTGGAACTAGTTTGTTTGTCCCTTGACACTCGTCTCCTCCTAGTTTGTAACTATAAAGCAATTTAATTCTTTTTCAAGCTTTTCAAATATTTGAAAAAGTCCAAAAAAAAAAATTAAAAAACCAAAAATCTGGACAAGGAAAGATGTTATCTTTGGTAGCTGTCGAGTCGTGTCACCTTCGAACAAAGAACTATATATCATATGCGTTGGTTGGGTTTATAGTTTGAATTTAGGAGCTGTACTTGTTTATTTGAGTTTGTCTCCACTGACTGGTTAAGCTTCTAGTCCCTATGGATCCTCTATCGATGCCTCCTGTGTCGTAGAGATGTCCCAGTTTTGTATATCGAGTCTATGCTGCCTACATTCAGTCACCATTCACCGTTATGCTCTTGTTGGAAGGAATTTGAAACCTGAGTTGGCCATTCCTCAGTTATATTGACTTTGCATGTCGGCCATTCCCAGTACAGTTATGGGTTCGTGCACCTTATGATCGAGTCCTTCCACATTATACAGCTTTGTTGAGTACCTCGTGTTGGATGATGTGGGATTCCTTAATTCCCTCCTTCCAATGGATTTCTTCCCATCGACTTCAGATCATTTATTCTGGGATTGGAATCTAGAGTCATTTTTTAGTGCCTTGATACTTGTAGTCATCAGTGGCAGGTTCTCTCTCCATCGACAGTTATTTGGGAATACATTAATGTCCCCTGATCGATGGATTCTCTCAAGTGTTTGACCTCAACACATTTATTCACACTTGTTAGTTTGTACTCTAGTACATTGATTCTCATTTATCATTATCAGTGGGTGATCTCGCATCTATTAACGGTATACATCAATGACCGGTAATCAGATGATGGAATACTATGTTTGAACTCGACACCTCTATTCACATAGTAGGACATGTACTCATAGCGGTTTGTGTAGAAGACCTTCCATATTGGTGGCATCTCTTAGTAGCTACCTCCTTGATCGTGCCAGTGTTCATGAGATTTCAGCTCTCATGACTTGATTCCAGTATATGTCAGACATTTCCAGCCATTATGGAGATCTTGATCTGTTATATATCTTTAGCTTTCATGGACATCGTGATCCTTTGGATATCTTCATCATGGAGATTCTGATCTATGTATATTGTACGTGGCAATGACCACACTGTCATATTTTGTATCATGCCTATTCATGGCCATTGTAATCTTATGTATCCAGGACTGCTATATGTATTTGCAATTATATGCAGAGTTGTATCATTGTACTATGCTGATTGAGAGGCTAGTCTTCCACAGGGTTCTTCATCACTCCACTTCTGGGATAGACTTATAATTTATTTCGGCCATCGTATGACCCCTATGACCTCACACATTAGGGGGCATCTGTTATAGCTAATTTTACCACACCTAGTGAATCACACTTGTATGGCCTTCCCATGTCCCTCTGTAGACTCTTTGGACCCCATGGAGCTTTTTATACCTTTGATGTTTCCAAGATCATCCCTAAAAACATGTTTAAATTGATATACGCGACTTTTAAACCCTTTCTCGCATATATACGCAGGTTTGACCCCTAAAATCGTGTACATCGGGATGTGTGCAAAAGGCCAAATTCTTTTGGAGTTTTCCTTGACATGGATCCGCCTCACTTGTCTCCTAGCCTTCCATATGCCTTGAGATCGCTCAGATTCGACCCTTCATTTCCCCATTGAAGAGCTATATAAGGAACCCTTTGGATACATTGAAGAATATGTGAGAATTGAGAGCAAAGAAATTATAGTCCATTTTTGCCGGAACTTATGCTTGATTCTGCATCCCTTTGTCCCTTGGAGCACTTTGGTGTTCTTCCCAAGCTTGCCTTTTTCTTGTGAGCTTGCTATCGAGATATGGAGGATTGAGGTGGTGGAGGCCCAAGTGGGGGATTCAGTTTCTCCGATTCGCAGACGTGCCGACATAGGTTGTATTCATTGTAATCTCTGATTTCATATTAATAGAAATATCTTTTCTTGTCCAATAATGTATGTTTGAATGAATATTATATCCATGGATTATTTCAAATGCTTATTCGTTGTTGATTATATATGCTAGAGTAGATCTAACACCAATATATATAACATGATTGTCTTGGTTACTGATTGTTCAGGAAGTAATTTATCTATTCAAGCTGGAGTTGGAAAGCTCAACGGGGATCTACTTCAACCATCCAAAATAAGGTACGAGTTTTGATCCTTTAGTGTTAGATATTTTATTTCTCTTGCATATTGGAAAGGATTGATTTCTGGAGTCAAGTTGTCTTTTGTGGTACCCCAAGCCATAGGAATTTCTCTCCGTAACACATATTTACATGATGCCAAAACTATAATGTGTCAGATAGCACGATATACCATCGGCAATGATCCCTATTATCGAAACATACATGACCAAATCAATGGTGGGGCTTTTGCCTTTAGCTCCACACCACAATTGATTACAATATATACATCATGTACCTTTTTAATGTAACCAGGGTCAAAATGGGGGCATTACAATTTCACTTGTGGGACAATCTGATCCACGATGCTATTGTAGGATCACGATAAATGGAAGGACATGATATGGTTCTGAGGGTCCTATCCTACCTTCCCTTTGAACTTAGGGGTGTATGAGGGGAGAACCAAAGGCATAGGAGGCCATGCAATTTCATGGAAGATGGGATCATTGGTTAGTCTCACTAAATATGTAAGGTTGATACTATCCATGAATGAAATACTCTTAGTGGGGTACAAGGTAAAGGGTCCAATAGTGGTTTTGGTCATAGTTATATCAGTGGGACCACCCTCTACAGTTCCACCCCCGATGAGAGGGATGCTTCCATTGTTAAAAGCAGGTATGTTTCTAGTATTAGGAAATCCTATGGAAGTCAGAATAGTACTAGCCATGGTACCAATAGTATGGGGAGATGAAGGTGATATGAACTGTTAGGAGTCGAAATTGAATGACTCAAAAGATTAATCTGGTGAATGTGAAATATTTCAAACTAGAACACGACCCATAGATACAATGGTGCAGCCTAAGAAAGTGTACAAAGGGGGCTATCCCTAAATTATATGAGAGTACCTAGGGGGATCTATGGTGATAGGATCTAACACAGTGAATCCAACAATATATATCTAAAACAATTCTAATGTAATTATGTTCCAATCATAAAATATCAACTCTATAAATGGTACCAAATCAAATAATGAGTGCAACATGGGTTCAAAAGGTGATCTAATATATCAAAGAGAATAAATAATGAAAAGAACACCCCAAAAAAAGACCCATTATCCCTACAAGGGATCTACAATAAGAAAAGTAAAAGTAAAAATAAATATCTCTCCATTATTTTCCATAATGGAGGTCTCAAGTCCCATCCAAAGAAAAGAAGTAGAAACAGAAGTTGGACATACCAACACCAAACACAAATAGGGGCCTCAAGTCCTATCTAGTATAATGAGTGAAGATCGAATGGAACAGTTATAGAGAGGGTCTATGATGATTGTTATCTTCTTGAGGTATCCCCCCACTTAAGGAGATCACCTATGGTAAGATTTATAATAGAATGGATAATAAGCTACCTCATTTATGGACATGTTAGATGAGTTACCTACAACTTCATCCTCGAGGCAACGATATGTATTATCTTCATTATTAAATAGGGAAGGTGCACCACTCATCCATCTAGTTCTAATATTTCTACACACCACCCTAAAAGGATGGTCCCACCCATAAATTGGGATAAACCATGTATGAGTACTATTGTATTTTGGCTTGCTATAAATTCAACAACTATGTCTCATATGTATAGTGATTAGGGGGGATTGTTTGGATGCATATCCCAAAGTCCTAACCTAACTACAAAATCCTATTTTCCCTCAAGTGAGGAATTTACTATGTTTATATTAGGGTTGATTTTTAGGCTCTGCTTGGGTTCATGAACCAAATGATGTTTGAATTAAGGTGTGAGAGTATGTGCACAATTTTTCTATACAAATATCAAATGTAAATGACAAGGAAATGTAAATGCTTGTAAAATTATGAAAAGATAATAAAAAAAATGTCAATACTAAACTAAATGATGTTTTTTCTTGAAATAAAATTATGATATCTCAATGTAAATGATCATAGTAAAGACACTAACGAGTCCAAGCAAGCATGAAAACAAGATAGATAATAAAGGGATGGATTTATTAATAAAAGAGAAAAGGATCCAAACTAGAAAACAACGTTATCTAAACAAATTACCTAAATATTTACTATCAAGTAATCAATCTTGCTTAAAAATGAAAAAATGTCGTCAAAAACAAACCCCAAAAAGAACCCTAAAGGCAACAAATAATAATATATATGGATCTCTTCTTCTACTACAATGTTTAAAAGGATAAGTAAACAAACACTACATCAAGTAATAAAGTTGAAAAAGTGAAACCATAAACAAAACTAAAATAGAAAACCAAACCAAATTGCATAAAGAAAAGGCAGAACTGGTAGTGAAACTATGAAAAAACGGGGTTTTGAAATAGGTTGCAAATTTCAAATGAAAAGGAGCGACTTAGGTCACGGGATTTGGCTAAAATGGAATACTTAGACACAAAGCTAAAAAAATGATGAATCTACTTTTGAATGCAGCTAAAAAGATGGGATTTCAGCTAGGGAACCTACTTGCAACTCTAACATGAGAAAAAATCCATCAAACATAGCTAGATATAAGAAAGAAAACATTCAAAGGATAGTTAGTAAACAAAATATAACACAACCGAAAAGGGGGTTTATAAATCCTCCCTAGTATGGTGGCAAAAATATGTGTAGTGTGAATAATGACCCACGCGTGAAAAAGGGAACATTCCAAAGGGTTGTGCATCTTTGGTATAGATTTAGAATAAGGAAAAACATAATTAACAAAACTAAACTAACAAGTAATACACATCCTTCAATAACATCACATATAAAGAGTGGTAAGACAATATATAGATGAATCAAAGAATGTTTTGTATTATCACAAATAAGTATTACAATATATATGTGCACCTTGGTATAGTGCAAAGGAACAGAGGCCCTTGAAGTTATCCAAGGGAAGGCTCATTTGTTTACTTTGCGATATCACACATTCTAGTCAATTGTCACAATGGTAATCTCCTTTAGGTGAAGTAGAGGGTAAGATTGGGCTTGCTTCTAGTTCTAGGAGAATTTTGGCGGCATAAAAACTTGAGAGAAATATGGAAATTTATATGGGATGAGGTACCTTAAGGTATTTTTTATAGCCACAAGAGTGACCAATAGGTGGATATATAAGCAATGTGAACATTCTCCATTTCCTTGATTTCTTAGTGGATAAATTAGGTTTTTGGACCATCCTAGATCTGTTAACTAACCTATATCGTGTCAAGTTTTGTGTCCAATTTTGGATATTTCTTTATGAGCAAGGGGGGAAATGGAAATTTTTGATGAAAATCAAGTTTTGGGACCAGTTCACACCTTTCAGGGGAAAAGTTGTGACTTAGGTCGCTAATTTCAACGGAAACCTCGTGACCTCCTTCTAGGGGTCAATTCGGGTTTGAATTTCACTTTTTTGTTTTTATCACTTCCCCAAGGTCATGTGATAGTGTGAGAAGGAAAAATGGTGATAAATATGTGTATTGATGATGTATATTGATGATGAATATGATGACATGGAAAGTGAGAAAATTTGGATATTAACAATAGTTAAATTTGTTAGGTATTATGTGGGCTATATGGGTTAGGGTTGGAGGATCTATGGATCGAAAATTCTAAGGGTTATTGGTTACAAGTATGACGATGATGATGATGACAATGACAATGGTTTGATTATATTCTGATGATGATGACTACGATGATGATGATGATGACGAAAACGACGGCGACGACGAAAATGATGATGATGATGACAATGATCATGTGATAATATTATGAATATGATGATATCATGGAAATTATGATGATGATGTGAATGATAATTTTATGATATTATGTTGATGATGATGTTAATGGTGAGGGTGAGGATGCATATGATGAAGTGATGATAATGACAATGATGATGATAGTGAAAATAATGATGACGATGACAATGATTTGATTATATTATGGTGATGGTGATGTTGAGGAGTATTATGATGATGATGATGATGATGTAGGTCATAGGAGAAACTCTAGGAAACGTTCATGGATCTAAATTGATGGCCAAATTATGGAATTCAGGTTTATCCCAACACCTAGTTCATGAATCCTTCCCTTTCCTTGAATTTGTCCAACTTTGTCTTGATTGTTATAACCCAACAACATATAGTATTCATACAAGTGATGACCATACACCCATGTTCAAAATTGCAGTTGCTTCAATTGTCAAAATGCTAGGTACTACTCCTATTGGGATTACACCATATTTGGAAAATGAAACACCCCTCTATAGAGGACTTAATGAAGAGAAGAAGGTTAAACTACGGGCTTGATTGGTACCCTTCCATAAGACACACATTGTTCCTCTTTAACCATGGAATCATGCAAACCTGTCAAGCTGGAATCAAGAAGATACCTCATCTTTGGCATTAATATTTGGAAGATACTATGTTAAATATATTGATGAAGTAATGGTGGCGATGGATGATTCTCATAAGAATTTATTAGCTTCCAAATTCAACTATGTGTAATCCATAGAAATTGGAATCAAATATTGGTTAGCAACATTTAATGACACTGGGAATTTCAAGTACTATTCCTAACTTGTGTATTTTATCCTATTCCATCAGTCTCGGCACTTTGAAGGCCTAGGTATCCATATAGAGAAGGGTAATTCTACAAATAGAATATACATTTGGATTCCATGGGTAAAGTAGGGAAAACAATAAGGGGTAACTTGGACTCACTTTGTATCTAATTTTATGTTTATTACCTCTATTACAATCACTAGGAAAGAGCATGCATGCATTCCTCAAGGAATCAAACCATATTCGCAACTAGGAGACTATTTTAGAAAGGGATATTGGTTCTTATCATAGGTTTACACTATGATCAAGCTATACGGCACTGAAAATCATCCCTACAAACTACCCAAACTACTTAACCCTGGTAATTTTATCCTATATATATCATATTGATGATGGAAGGGGATGAAATTCATTTTCTTAAGTCAAAGAGGAAGGGTAAGGCCACTTTTCCCATAACTATGGGAGAATACACCATTATACTAGAATGCTCTATATAAAGTGACACAATATTAGAAGAATTTGGAAATGAAGCAAGATATATCCTGGAAGTATTATCCCCACCTTTTGATTAGAGTAGATAAAGGAAGAAATATTATGAACCTTCAAGATCACCAATCCAAACAATAAATGGAGGTATTAGTCAATAAAAACACGTATGAATAAGTACATAATATAATTCAAGAGCAAGAAAATCCCACTAAGATGATGTCTCAAACATTTCTTGATCCTATTCCAAATCCCTCTAAATCTCATCCCTTTAATACTTTCTATTGGACAAAAGAATCCCAAGTCCCTGAAGAAGAAATCAAATTCCTAGTAGCATTGCAAGAAACATGTGATGAGTATGTGGCAGAAATATGATATCAATGATAAAAGAAGAATAGTATCTTAGTGGAGGATGTGGGTATACCTATTTATCCATATTTATCTATTCCAGAAGACAAGATGTTTGATGACTTATATGAGGCATATCATGTTGATGATGATTTAGAGAAAGCTTTTGGAAGATGCTCAAATGTCCAAGAAGGGATAGGAGAAGTCAAGTTAGTATCACAGGATAAATAAGAAACAAGGAATATGAAGAGCTCCCAATGATGGAATTTTGAGTCTCCTCGCCTCTTAAAGAGGTGGAACCATATCATAAATCCATGCCAATGATTTCCTCTATTGAATTTGATCCAAAGAAAGGGCTTAGGAAATAAGCAAAAGACAATAACTATTTCATTTAGCTTGAGTAGAGACCCAAAAGATTAGTATTGGGGTCCTAGAAAAGTTGGAAAGATCAAGAACGGATGGTATCAATTGAAGTAGATCATGAGAAAAAACCCAAGGAAACATTGCCTAGGTTTACTCAATAAGGAAGACAAGAAGATGAGGTACCCCTAGGGTGGGAACACAATTAGTTAAAGGAAATGCTACAGCAGGAGGAGACTAAAAACGTTGTAGAGAAAGAGTATTACATCTCAACTAGGGAGCCTCCACAGAAACATGTTGAGAAATCCAAAGAAGTAGAAGTTTTCCAAGGTAAAGGGAAATCATATGATTTGGTAGTTACAAGGACCCGTGTGTTGATGTTTACATCAGAGATGTTTTAACTTTAAAATTTTTATTAAAAATGTCAACACTTATGAATTTATTAAATCAGCCACGTATGAATCTTTATATCAGCCACATATGAATCTCATAAATAAATCAGCCACATAAATCAGCTCCATAAATCAATAATATAAATCAATTAACTATGACAAACAAGATATACCCTAAAAAAACCCTCCAAACACGGAGGATGAAAAAACAACCAATTCTTTGAGTATGATAGATAGATTTGCAAAGAATGGTTTACAACACGTAAGCATATTGTCTAATAAGAGATATCGCCACAACAATAGAGAAGAGAGATCAAATGTAGCCCTGCAAAAACAATTGTATGCAATTGTATTTGACTGTGTTGAACTTTCCATATGCCTAGCATATTAATAACAATCCAAAACCCTAGCATGCAAAAGGTAGTGCATCGGAGGATCAGTAAACACATTGAGAGAACGACATAGTGCATTCACAAGGAGGATATAACTAAAACTCCCTCCATGTAAAGATTAGTGCCCTTCCTTTCCTCAATTAGCTTTAACTAAATTTTCATTGTCTTCAACTGAAAGTGAACTGACTTGAACTGAATGTTAAATGACTTCAACTAAATGTTAACTTAACTGACTTGAACTGAATGTTAACTTACTTGAACTAAACCTTAACTTACTTGAATTGAATGTTAACTGACTTGAATGGAAAGTGAACTAAATTGAACTCAATCTTTAACTGATTTTTTATCACTTAGTTAATAGACTAACTTAAGTGTCATCAGTGATTCACTCTTAGAGCCATCCATGCACAATTTCTATTATTAAATTTTGTATGGATCTCTTTTGTTAATTGATGCATGATAATTGATGAACATTAAGCTCTTCCTTGCTTCACTGATTACATTCATTAATAGTTCAATTGATGCTTTGACTGAGGAATTTATTCAGGCATTCGTATTTTACTAAATATTTATAACTTGAGTTCACTCAAACATTTGCATGGGAAATTTGAATTCTCTTTATCTATGCTTTATCCCATTATCATTAAATAATTAATGAATGGTCCATGTGTATTATTTATCCATATTATCATAACATACTTAGAAGAAGTATTCCATACATACTGATGATCGTATATATTACCCCAGGACATATAGTCATATGATAAAGTAATTCACTCTAGGGGTAGCTAATCCCTAAACGAGACTTATAGAACTTAGTGACCACCTCAACAAATGGAGGTCCACAGTGTTTATACAACACAAGACTTCAATCTTGATACAACACAATATCATCTCCACAATTGGAGATCCATTCTCATAGGGTATTGTCTATGAGAATCATTGAATTGATACAACACAAGTCCACATTCTTAATACAACACAAGAATAGTCTCGATATTACTCACTATACTTGGCTTGATATTACTCACAAGATATACAATACAACATCACCACCTCAATCATATGATGATATTCAAGACTTGATACAACACAAAGTCTTGAATTGATAACACACAAGTATTGGAGAATGACTCGTGATGGTGTGCAATCAAGACAATTAACCAATTGACACATCAAATAATGCAGCTACAACTACTGTTCAACTTTCTTTGAAAGAAAATAAAGATATTAGAGCCGATGCAATCACAAATCTTGGAGATGCTCTCCACTAAGTCATGGAATAAAATTTGCAAGATGAGGGAAATTAAATTGAGGAGGATGAGACTCAAGCAATAAAAGAATCCTTCGAGGTTGAGAAAAGAAAAGTTGAAGAAATCCATCAAGACGAACCAGAGAAGAAAAAAAATAAAACAGTTGAAGAAGCAGTGGAGCCATGGGAAGAGAAGTATCAAGTTAAAGAGATGACCACCACCGAGTAGGATATTGATCACTTGCAGGAGATACAACCTGGAAAAGGTGTAACTCCCATCATTTCTAGACATGATATTTTTTAATCTAGCAAGTCAATGTATGTCACAGTATCAAGAAATACTATGAGTTCCTTAGTAATCTTTAAATTCTCTCAAATGAATGAGATCACAAACCTTATGTTATTGGAACAAGAAAAACAAAGAAGAGCAATGATTCCAGATTTAATTCCTATAGCGGATTCCTTGGACTCGCAGGATAAATTTAGGTTAATCTCCAAGTTTGATCACATCACAAATAAGCTCAAAATATTCACAATGGAGCCCTTGGCTAGCAAAGCATATAGATACATACAATGTAACGAATGGAGGATTTCTAAATTTGTAGTAGACACTAGAAATTTTCCTCCTAAATTTGAGGTGTCAATGGATGAAGGGACAAATAGTATAGTATACAAAAAATATGCCAAAATTGTAGTTGATCCAGATATATATAAAAAATTCAAGTTGAGGGCCTTAGGACCAAGAACCAACTTTTAAGATCAAGGGTGAAAAGTTTAGAAGGTGACAATCAAAGGTTGCGGAATTCGATAGTCAAGCTAGGGTAAGGTACATAGGATTCCACATAAATTTTAACACTATTAGCTAAAATGGATCAAAGGATCAAGAGCTAGAGACTTATCAAACCACTTAAGCCTTCTTAACTACCATTCAAGTGATGGCACACTACCAACACTCCAAGACTAGTTGGAGTTCCTAAAGAATGAGAATTCCTCATTGATAACACTGGATAATGTGAATGAATATAGGATCAAGAAGTTGTAACAATTAGAAGTAGAGCCAAGAGAAACTAAAAGTAAACTATATGAGATGGTTAGTCATTTGGATTCTTATAAGGAAAAGTCAGTCAAGGAAAGAAGAAAATGGGAATCGCCTCCTTCTAACATACAAATCACAGGAATAGACGAGCAATTAGTTGACCTAAGACAACAGTTAGAGCAGAGCAAGTAATATAAGAATAGATGGAAATCCCAAGCACCTAATGATAAACTAGACATTATAAAGATGCAAGAAATTATTGAAAATAGGAATAAAATATTCAAAGTGCAAGGAGAAAAACTATGCAAAGAAAAGAAAGAAGTCCATACTCTAAATAAAGTAGTGGATCAACTCAAAGTACAAGTAGAAGATTGTAAATCAAAGAATGAATATTCCTTGGAACAATATTTTATGGTAGATAAACTGATAAAGATCAAACAATATTTGTGGAATCATATCTTTCAGGACTTATCTAAGATTCAAGCTCGCATACAATTTGTTTTAAGTTTCTATAAAGTGTATTTGGAATATGTTGAGTATTTGAACAAAAATATAGAAGGCATTCAAAATAAGTATCGGGTTTCTAGAATAGCCAAAACAATGGCCTTGACTTCAGAACAATTACCATCTATGCAAATATATGACAGGAAAACCTCCATAATGCACATGGATAGTTGTGCTAAAAAGCTCACTTCCATCAGAGTACTGGAAGAAAAGTTAAAATAATAGTTATCTCTATTAAATCCCTTGTTCAAAAAAATGAATGACATGATGAAGCATGGGCTTCCATCCCCTTAAAATGAGAATTTTGAGCTACTCGCATTGAGCATATATAGTTAGGAAACCCAAGATAAAATTCCAAAACTAATAGTGGTTTCTCAAAGGGGAAACCCTCCCACAGTAAGTGAATTACATGATGAGTTACAACCCTCTATGAACACTACTGCATTATTGAAAAATAAGATTGTTTGTCTAGGAGATCTTGATTATACACCTCAAATTGAATTACAAAAATATTTTAGGATTTTGAAAAGTGAACTGACGCAAGCTGATCATGCTTGGAAGAGTATTCAAGCATTGAAAACTTTTGTGATAGAAAAGAAACTACAGTCACAAGATGTAGGAGAGAAATAGTAGATGTTTCTAACTAAGGACATGGTGGGGCCCTCTCAGACTCCCAAAAAATATACGCAGGGAAAAATATAGAAAGGAACAAAATGACAAAGACAATGAATCATAAGCTCTCGGTAGTGAGTTGGACATAAGAAGCGGTTATGCCACCTCAATAGCAAGGCAAGACCTCGTAACTATGACTTAAGGGAATAGTTAGGATCCACGAGAATACTTAATCTTTGCATGAAGAGGCATAAAAATGGATTTTAATTCATTTCCAGAGCGCTAATAGCCAAGAGAAGTTGTTCGGACATACCACATTAGTCTATTCTTTCTTTCTTTTCCTCATTATTCATTGTGCTAGATTGTAGAACTTATCTTGTATTTTTAAAATAGATGATAAGCACCAGGGTTTTAGTGTTTTATTAATCCCCTATGATTGTACCTTTTCATATAAATGAACTAAAATTGTTCGGCATTTTGGAACTAGGACCGATGCAATGATTCCACTAGGTTTTTGAATCGAAGTAATTTTTATATGATGTGTAATGTTCTTTCAAATCATTAGTCCAGTCTACATTTGAGTTCTTGAGTCACATGGATCATAAATTTATTACACCTATGATGTTTTCAATAGTTTTCTTGAATGCATGTTAATGGATAGTTTACAATGCCTTCTCATTGAGATGAATTTCATGATATGGTTTTCCTTTTCATGAATTGGGTTATGATTAAGGCACCCTGGTTTCCCTTACTTCCATCTTACTATATTGTGGAATACGTTGTTCCTCCCTTTAAAAATTCATCACTCATTGTTTCTTTTTATCCTTATGATTGCTTCGGTGCATTTATATCATTACAACATTGGTGTGTTTATGTATTTTCAACACTGATGCATTTAATATATAGTCGCATGCCTCAGTGATTTTTCTACTATGGCACCTTATCTTAGCTGAAATTCATCTCTACCTCTAAGGTGTCATGTACCTTGTAAATCTAATTAGTAATTTCTTATTGTAATTGTTCTTGTAATTTGTAGTTGTGAAATTTCAATAATGATAGTAAATTTTAATTATACTCAAGATCGTAACTTTAAATTACAATTGTTATTTTGAACGATTTGTAATTATAATTATAGTAAATATAAATGACTTCGACATATATACATAAACAAATAAATAAAATTGTATCACACACATAAATCATACTTATCGACATAAACAATATACATGATCATACACATGAAGATAAATATCATAAAATAGATATTTGACATCCCATTGAGCTCATAAAAAAATAAATCCATATATATAAATAACACTAAAAATTAATATTATAATGTGATCATTGTATCAATGGCCTCAACCTCCATAACCTAACATCATGTAATGTACCATCATCGTCATCATACCATCATCTAACATAACAATCACACAAATACGACAAACATCTTCTAACATCATACGCATCTATCATTATCTATCAAACATAAGAACCAACTCACAAACACATAAAAAAATATCTAACATAATATATCATACATATCAAACGTCACTTAACATACACATGTAAAAATTTATATCTACCATCATATAACATGTAATACATTTAATAGATTTAAACATCATCTAACACATAGATCTAGTAATAACATTTAAAAAAAGTATATAGTTAGTTGCATTATCTAACATAATCGTCATGCACAAATCTAACTAACACCATCTAACATACCCATCTGTCAACCACACCTATCAAACATAACTAACCTAACCTAACATGCATGTCACCATTAACATATATAAATAAAAATCAACATGCATGAAAAATGTAGTATATATATGTGTGTGTGAGAAAGAGAGAGAGAGAGAGAGAGAGAGAACAATAATATGAAACTTCTCATGATACATGCCAAGTATACATATCCAATCCAAGAACTGCTATAAGATATCTCATCCACCAATAGAGGCATCATTACCTTTATTAGGAGAAAAAGGAGACAAGAGAGAATCATAAATATATCCATAAACATGAATCTAACTCAATGCAACCATCCTATATACAACTAAGGTGAGTGTAGAGGAGATGGTGGAGTGGATGGTAGGATGAGTGAATGGATCTGAGATGTTGGTGGGTCGACTAGGTGGGGAGGAGTAAATAATGATCGGTCATGACCATGGTTAGGAGAAGGAGGAGGATGAGGAGCATTAGATGGTGACACTCTTGCATCATGGTAATGAGGAGGAGGTGGAGCATGAGATGATGGAACACTTGCATCATGGTGAGGTGTAGGTGGTGGAGCATGCGATGAAGATTCTCCCATGTCATGAAAATAAGGAGGAGGTGATGGAAAAGTGCAAGGGTCAATGACATCATCATCATATGACATCGACTGAACCTTAGGACTTCAGGAATCTAAAAGTGTGGATGCACCAACTACATACCACATCAATAACCTCATATCACGTAGTAGAATAATCCATATCTTTGCGATCTTAGGGTCTTACATGATCTATATGGATCGTGTTGGATGGACTCCTAATCCAACCAGCAGTCTATATAACCTATTTTAAACATCTTGTCCATACCTTTGATTCATCCTACACCATAGGTCAGGTCAGGGTAATGAAGGAACCTCACCCTCCTACATATCCACATCGTCCTCCTGAATGAGAGGAGGCACCTGATCTCAATCAAATGCCCCAATGTATGCATAATATATATACTATTATTCACAGTGTTAGTACTATTTGTATTTACAAACCCACTTGGAGACAAATTTTTAGATCTTACCTATGGCGATGTGCATGAGATTGTAGGGGTATCGTACTCATGCTCTAGGTCTAGACCTTCTGCTGACTCTTATGATTATTCTCCTCCTTCGGATATCGGCCGATATTCTTCTTCTTTGGCACAGAAACCTTCATCTATGTGTGACTCAAAGCTCGTAGTATTCTCCTCTAGTAACACTATAACTTTCTCTTCCAGTGACATCCTTTATTCTCGTTCTCGATCAAAATTTTATTCCACTTCTCAAATATCCAGCCTCTAGTTCAATTCTATTATCCCCATGGAACATCTCAACTTAGTTTTTTCCATTTTTCACACAGTTCTACTGCAACATATCCAACCTTCTGTGCACAGTTCTCAATTGTCACAGTCATAGGATTCATTTTTCACATACGAGCATATTTATTCAAGTCGTGAAAGATGATAGATATCTTCTTTGTGGTCCTTGGAAAAACTTCCTTTCGACCTCACTATATGAGGTTATTTTTTTGACAACAAAATCAGTAATGTAACCCTCTAAAATATTGTCTACCTAGAACTCAACATCCCTCGACACAGGGTTGCTAATACTTCTCAGTCGTTGAACCAACTCAGGATTCCACTCCTTCGACTCTCCTCCTTGAAAATTTATTTGCTGGGTTGCTAACTTCGAAAACCACTCATGAAACACAATAGGAATTTCAGAAAATAAAATCTCATGAATATTTGTGTAAATATATTGGCCCAACCACTATGTTGGATTCAACCGAGATCCTTTACTTTCTTCTTGTGCAAACTCTAATGATTTGAAATCCACCTAGTCTTGGATTTTATCCTTCATCGGATGCCACAACATATCCCTCACCAAAATGATTCACAATCCCAGAAACGAAACCATTTGTTGGCATTTTTCTCTCTTGGACCGATGCTTAGTCCCTCCTTTATATCAAACAAATCCCAAGATATCATCCTGATAGAACGAGGCTCAGTCGGCAACACCTGTGACACAGATGTCATATCATCTGAGATATATTTATGTGGGTAACTTCCAAAACCAGGTTTCTACAGTTGGGTGGGGGATTTCTCGTCCCTTGGTATTCTACCAAGGCGCTCGATCGAAGCTATTGGGTGGGGTCTCTATAATTATTATTCCCAGTTAAGTTGCGACACAACTCATCCTTTAACTAGTATTACCACAATAAACCCGATGCAACATAGATGCATTCAACAATAACATTGAGACAGATACATATAAACTCATTCATAAGAAAATATATAACCTCTTATTCACAACAACATATATATTCGACTCAAACACATTCATCATGCATACATTTGACATAGTATTTAATGTAGAAACCGATCCGAGAAAAACTAGGAATGCGCTCTTCATATGGCATGATAAATATATGGCACCCTTTTGTTTGGGCACTAAGATATAGACTATATGCTCTAGATCTTTCTTCCTTATCGATACAGACTTATTTCTCCTCTCATGCTCTCTGGTCTTCTGTCATTATTCTTTCTCTACTTAACTCTACTGAGAATACACACATAGCCTGGATCGAATCAACTTTATATATGACTGTACTATCAATCCACACACAACCTGGATCGACTCAATCTATTTTACACTCATGTGCACTCAGCTACAGGTTCTTCAACTTCTCTCTACGACTCAACACACTAACAGGTGACATAACTTACGAAAGCTAACACATGATCTGGAGCCAACTGAATAGGAGCTAATTCTCCAGGAGCTAAATGACCAAAGGCTAACCCGCATACATCGTGGGTTCCTCCTTTTATACAATCTTACATGTCTCTCTCAGCCAACTTCATATAGTTATCTAACCACTAGATAACAAGTTATCTTTCCTATTCTAGCGACACAAATTAGTAGGCACTAACAACCCGACTTATAAAGATGCTTCCATATGTGCAGCTTTTATCAGCTCTTACCAAAATTGTACCCATGATCTTTCTGAGATGTCATTTTCTAGTCATTGCACCACTACATGCCTTCTGACATGGTTTATTCCATCGCATCCATTCCTTCGATCGTGGCTTCTCTTATGTTGTGAACTCTCTTCTTCTGATGTCACAACTTCCTTTCCAGCTGCTTCATTCCTTAGCTATTTCTTCTTTGTCTACTTTTGTTCCTCTTCTGTCACATCTTCCTTCCTTACTACTTCTTCTACCTTGTACTTCCTTCCTTCCTTCATCTACTGCTTCTGGTGCAACTCCTTTCCCTGATTTTCCTTCTTTTGCTTCTTTTCTTCTTCCTTATCTACTTATGTCATAACTCCTTTTACTTCTTGCAACCTGAATATTTTCATACTTGGGAAGAATTCTAAGTTAATTCTTCCCATATTTCTCTAGGCCCAAAAAGCATGTTGAATGGTTTCCCAAGAGAATGGAAATATTTAATCATAGGATTCTGTGCTAGAAGAACACTGACCAAGATTAGTAAACTTTGGGAATACTTTGTGCAAGAAGAAGGAAGGATAGTTAACAGAGAAGAAATGATAAATAAATATGAAGACCAATCCTTGGCATCTCATGCAAACAAAGGATCAAATAAGAGAAAGGTTCATGATCAATCTCATAGAAAGAACCAAAGGAATCAAAGGAACTCAAGACCTAAGAGATATTTCTCATCCTTTGAATGTTTTATTTGTAACAAGATGGGGAACATCTCAATGAATTGTCCTCTCAAAGCAAAACAATTCAAGAAGAGAAACAAGAAGTTCGATGCCCATGCAGTTGAATATGATGACCCAGATGAAGAGAAGAACAATGAATATGAATACTCTGGTGAATAATATGTGTCTATATCATCTCTCATTCGATCAGTCTCACATGGAAGTGACACTTGGCTCACAGACAGTGGTGCTTCCAGACATATGACAGGTTACAAATATGGTCTCCAATGTCTTATTAAAAAAGACTCACCTCACAAAGTAAATCTTGGAGATGACTACCAATATCCTATCAAAGGAATGGGAGAATCCTCTTACAAGTTGAGCTCAAGAAATCCCATGAATATGAAGGAAGTCTTATATGTCTCAGGTTTGAAAAAATAATCTCCTTTCTATCTCATCCCTAAATAAAAAAAAGGTTTAAGAGTTTCTTTTGTATATGGAGAAGTCCTTAAGTGGCCAACGGGAAATATAATAGATGATAAATTTGTGATTGGTGAAGAAGAAGGAGGAAACTATAAGTTGAAAGGACACTAAGACTCAACTCTAAAAGAAAGTACAATCAACCAATGTGAATTATGGCATAGGATACTTTCTCATGTAACCTACAAAGCACTACCAATTGTGAGAAAGTTATTCATAGGTTTACCAGAGATTCAAATCAACCATGAAGGAGTTTGCAAAGGATTTTCTCAAGGGAATAATATCAACAACCCATTTCTAAGCAGTTATAGTAAATCAAAAGGGATCTTGGACATTGTCCATTGAGATGTATGCAGACCAATGTCAATCACTTCATTAAGTGGGTATGTTTTTTTTGTTTCTTTTATTGATGATTATTCCTACAATACCTAGATTTAATTCTTGAAGGGTAAAGATGAGGTATTTGAAAGGTTCAAAGAATTCAAGTATCTTGTAGAGAACTTATCTAAGAAGAAAATCAAGACCTTGAGATCTGAAAATGGAGGAGAATTGACTTCAAATGAATTCAAGTATTTTTGTAGAGAAGTTGGGATTAAGTGGGAGCTCACCATACACTATAATCCTCAGAAAAAAGGATTAGAAGAAAGGAAGAATAGAACCATCATGGAAGATGTAAAAGGCATGATCCATAAAAAGGACCCACCCATAACTTATGGGCTAAAACAGCTAGACACATAGTGTACATGCAGAAAAAAAACTCTAGAGGATATGTTTACCTAAGAAAAGCATGAAGTCATTCATCTGAAGATATTTGGTTTTCATGTATTTATACATGTTTCCAAGGAGAAAATATTGAAATTGGACCCTTTGGGAAAGAATAAGAATCGATTCTCATTCCAGGTTATTGTGAATCGAGATCAACAGAGATGTCATATTTGAATAAGATGTAGCTTTTAGTTAGTCCAGGAAGAAACATGCAGATGAATGCCATTAGAGGAACGTGAAGCCCCTAGAGTTGAAGAAACCTATAGAGTATCAGTTTGAAATGTTGAAGAAGAACTGATACCAAAATACCATGACATGAAATATCCTTAAAGGACTATGGATATATCTCAAGAGATGATCTAAAAAAAGAGAAGACCAGCTTGGCCACATGATGTAATTCAAGGCATAGAAAAATATGGTGCTCCAGAAGGAAGTAAGAGAATAAGGACCTATTCTATCTATGTGGCCTTGATGTGTAATATTGTTGATGCAGAACATATCTATTTTTGAAAAACTACACAAAAGAAAGAGTGGATGGATGCAATGATTGAATAATAGCATTCTATCACAAAGAATGATGTTTGAGATGTAGTACCAATACCAAGAGAGAAGTCAGTTGTATCCTCGAACTGGATATTCAAGACAAAAAAATCAACATATGGAAATATTGAGAAGTACAAGGAAATATTGGTAGCTCGAGGATTCTCATAGAAACAAGGAATTGATTATGAAGATACTTTTGCACCAGTAGCAAGATATACCTCAATAAAAATAGTCCTTATCTTGGAAACCAATATGAAATGGAAGCTACACTAAATGAATGTAAATACAACTTTTCTAAATGGTGTGATAGAAGAAGAGGTATACATTGAACAACCTCCAAGTTTTTAAACCCATGACAGAAATTCACATGTATGAAAATCGAAGAAAGAATTATATGGTTGAAGCAAGCACCCAAAGCATGGTATGAAAGAATTGATGGATTTATGATCAGCTTGGGATTTACCAAGAGTATAGAAGATTCCAACCTTTACTATAAGGTTTTCGATGAATGTATTATGATTATATTTCTATATGTTGATGATCTATTCCTGACAAGTGAGGAGAAGCTTATCAGTGAATGTAAGAAGAATCTTGTTGTTGAATTCGAATTGAAAGATATTGGTAAAATGCACTATTTTACCAGTCTTGAAGTATGGCAGTTCCCAGATGAGATTTTCCTTAATCAAGTAAAATATATTGTTGAGATCCTAAAGATAATTGGGATGTTATATTGCAAGGTGATGAACACTTCGATGGTGACTAATTTTACATTGTTGAATTATGATTCCTCAAATACACTAGACGTTACATTGTACCAATAGATTATTGTCTCATTGATGTATCTGACTAATACTATACCAGATATATGTTTTCTTGTAAACACATTAAGTCGGTATATGGCATATCCTCGACATGTTCACTTAGTTGTAGCAAAACATGTGATGAGGTACCTTAAGGGTACATTGGATTGTGTCCTGATATATGTAGTCGATGGTGAGATAATACTACATGGTTATACATATTTAGATTGGGCTAGGAGCACATATGATAGGAAGAGTACTTTAGGTTTTTGTTTTAGTTTGGTATCAAGTGTGATCTTATGGATTAGCAGGAAGCAGACTTGTGTTTCTATCGGTACAGTAGACCCTGAATACATTGCAGAGTGTTTATCCTTTAGCGAAGCAATTTGGCTTTGCAAGTTGTTGAAAAGATTGCTTGATGTAGATATCGATGCAACTGACATATATTGCACTAATCATAGTTGCATCAAGATGATGGAGAACCCATTATTTAACAACAATTCAAAAAACATAGAGATAAAGATCGATTGCATTCAATACATGGTACAAAACGGAGTTGTACAAATCCAATGTGTTCTTATAGAGGAACAAGTGGTTGATGTATTGATTAATCCCCTATCTCATGTAAAGTTTGAATAATTTCGAGACAATATTGGTGTAGTCTAAAAATAACTCTCTCGAAAGAGGTAGATATGATGATGATGATGATGATGCTGTAGGTTTCATGTTGTAGTGGTGTGGTAGCTCTGTCTAGGATTGGTATGTCTAGATAGGCTAGTTTGGCCTGGAAGGGTTAGTAAGACATACAATGGCTATTTGATCCTAGGGGGATTAGTATGTTTGGCATGAAATTGTTAGTAAGCCAAACAAGGCTTGTTTAGACCCTAGGAAGATCCTTTTTTCCAGCTAGGATTGTTTGGCCCAAAAGGGATAGTAATTTATACAACATCTAGTGGATCTATTAGAGTACCCACCGTGATGTTGCTTCAGATGTCCTAAGGGCATGATGATGATGATGATGATGTCCCAGCACTGTGTGTTGATGATGATGTTGTTCCAATACTCTATGTTGTTGATGATGATGATTATGTTGCTCCGACATTTCTACGTTGATGATGATGATGTATCAGCATTCTATGTTGATGATGTTGTTCCAGCGTCTCTATGTTGATGATGCGGATGATGATCTATCATTTATTTGTTGATGATGTTGTTTTAGCACTAGCATGATAATGATGTTGTTGTTTCTCCAGTATTTACATACTAATGATTTTCCATATGATGATGATGACTTATGCTTATTATGATGATGATGATGATGATGTTTCATGTTGATCCATGATGACGATGATGATGACGATGACTTATGATTATGATGATGTTGTTCTGGGATGATGATGTTTTGTGATGATGATGCTCCATGATGATGATGTTCCACTATGATTATGTTCCATGACGATGATTATCCATGATGATGAT
The DNA here is from genome assembly GCA_001517045.1 of Pseudotsuga menziesii. Taxonomy (NCBI): domain Eukaryota; kingdom Viridiplantae; phylum Streptophyta; class Pinopsida; order Pinales; family Pinaceae; genus Pseudotsuga; species Pseudotsuga menziesii. The sequence continues at coordinate 307,073 of LPNX010776201.1, forward strand.
GTTCCATGATGATGATGCTATATGATGATGATGCTCCATGATGATAAGGTTCCATAATGATGATCTTCCATGATGATGATGCTCCATGATGATGATGTTCTGTGATGATGATGTTCTATGATGATGATTCTCCATGATGATGATGGGGATTACTGATGCTGATGTTGATGTTCCAGACTTATGATGTTGTTGAAAAACTTCCTATGACATATAGATCTACCACTCAATTGTGTAGATGTTGGTGTCATTGTTGTTGATGATATAGAATACCTTCCTTGTTAAGAGGGAGTGTTGAAATAATGTAACCGTGGAAGATATTATATTCTACTTTAATTATATTAGTGTTGTCCCTCCTATACAGAGATGTTATTCCTCTAATTGGAAGTGTCATTGATGTACTTGGTCATGTAATATTATTGAGGTTAAACCTCCATTATAAGTCGGGTCACTAGTACTCACAAATTTGTGGTTAAATTTGTTTTTGTGTCTCCCAAGGAAAGTCGGCCCTAGTGGAGAGATGAAGTTGTCCATGTTGGGTTATTACACTTACCTGATGAGGAGACCTCCTAATTTGGACATACTCACAATTCAAGCAGGTTTGCATGAGAGAGAAAGAGGAGTCCATCTAGAGGACAAGAAGCAGTCTGTGTTATTCTTAGGGGTCTTACACTATACTTCGTTTTATTCTATATTAAAGATGTTTTATTGGGTTTTATTCCCCATGGGGGATTCCCAAGATAAATATTTGTGTATTCTTTGTATTGTTGTGCTTGTCATTATTTTAGTGATCTTCTTGTTACTGGGAATAAGACTTTTAAAAATCTAACAAGGAGCTCCACATGCATTGGGGTTATACACTACATGATGCAAAGGGATCTTAGGGATCTTGGGAACACCTTCATATCCAAACAAGGTAGATTCAAAGGTTCTTCAACTTGTGTGGATTCTTTCCTTTTATCAATATGAGAGGTATCAATAGATAAACCATATTGGTTCCTTCTAGTATAGAGTTCTATATAAATTTACATCGTGAGGAGATGTTGGATAGAAGGACCATGAGGATGACCAAAAGATGATGGTAGATACAGATAAGGTGCCATAGGATGAAGGCCATAGAATGAAGGCCATATGACCATTGATTGAATTTTGTGTCAAATGAAGAGGAGGTAGATTGGATTTCACTTATGGGACAATCTGATCCATGATGCTATTGTAGGAGCACGATAAAAGGAAGGACATGATATGGTTATGAGGGTCCCATCCTACCTTCCCTTCAAACTTAGGGATGTATGAGAGGAGAACCAAAGGCATAGGAGGCCATGCAATTTCATGGAAGATGGGATCATTGGTTAGTCTCACTAAATCTGTAAGGTTGATACTGTCCATGAATGAAATACTCTTAGTCGGGTACAAGGTAAAGGGTCCAATAGTGGTGTTGGTCATAGCTATATCGGTGGGACCACCCTCGACAGTTCCGCCACCAAAATGAGGGACGCTTCCATTGTTAAAAGTAGGGATGTTTCTAGTATTAGGAATTCCTATGGAAGTCAGAATAGTACTAGCCATGGTACCAATAGTATGGGGAGATGAAGGTGATATGAACTGTGAGGAGTCGAAATCGAATGACTCAGAAGATTAATCTGGTGAATGTGAAATATTTCAAACTAGAACACAACCGGTAGACCCAATGGTGCATCCTAAGAAAGTGTACAAAGGGGGCTATCCCTGAAGTATACGAGAGTACCTAGGGGGGTCTATGGTGATAGGATCTAAGACAGTGTATCCAACAATATAGATCTAAAACAATTCTAATGTTAATTATGTTCCAATCATAAAATATCAACTCTATAAATGGTACCAAATCAAATAATGAGTGCAACATGGGTACAAAAGGTGATCTAATATATCAAAGAGAATAAATAATGAAAAGAAAACCCAAAAAAAGACCCAGTATCCATACAAGGGATCTACAATAAGAAAAGTAAAAGTAAAAATAAATATCTCTCCATTATTTTCCATAATGGAGGTCTCAAGTCCCATCCGAAGAAAAGAAGTAGAAACACAAGTTGGACATACCAACACCAAACACAAATAGGGGCCTCAAGTCCTATCTAGTATAATGAGTGAAGATCAAATGGAACAGTTATAGAGAGGGTCTATGATGATTGTTATCTTCTTGAGGTATCCCCCCACTTGAGGGGATCACCTATGGTAAGATTTCTAATAGAATGGATAATAAGTTACCTCATTTATGGAAATGTTAGATGAGTTACCTACAACTTCATCCTCGAGGCAACGATATGTATGATCTTCATTATTAAATAGGGAAGGTGCACCACTCATCCATCTAGTTCTAATATTTCTACACACCACCCTAAAAGGATGGTCCCACCCATAAATTGGGCTAAACCATGTATGAGTACTATAGTATTTTGGCTTGCTATAAATTCAACAACTATGTCTCATATGTATAGTGATTAGGGGGACATCGTTTGGATGCATATCCCAAAGTCCTAACCTAACTACAAAATCCTATTTTTTCCTCAAGTGAGGAATTTAGTGTGTTTATATTAGGGTTTATTTTTAGGCTCTGCTTGGGTTCATGAACCAAATGATGTTTGAATTACGGTGTGAGAGTATGTGCACAATTGTTCTATACAATATCAAATGTAAATGACAAGGAAATGTAAATGCTTGTAAAATGATGAAAAGATAAACAAAATAATGTCAATACTAAACTAAATGATGTTTTTTCTTGAAATAAAATTATGATATCTCAATGTAAATGATCACAATAAAGCCACTAACAAGTCCAAGAAAGAATGAAAACAAGATAGATAATAAAGGGATGGATTTATTAATAAAAGAGAAAAGGAGCCAAACTAGAAAACAAGGTTCTCTAAACAAATTACCTAACTATTTACTATCAAGTAATCAATCTTTCTTAAAAATGAAAAAATGTCGTCAAAAACAAACCCCAAAAAGAACCCTAAAGGAAACAAATAATAATATATATGGGTCTCTTCTTGTACTACAATGTTTAAAAGGATAAGTAAGTAGACACTACATCAAGTAATCAAGTTGAAAAAGTGAAACCATAAACAAAACTATAATAGAAAACCAAACCAAATTGGGTAAAGAAAAGGTAGAACTGGTAGTGAAACTGTGAAAAACGGGGTTTTGAAACAGGTTGTAAATTTCCAATCAAAAGCAACGGCTTAGGTCACGGAATCTGGCTAGAACGGAATATTTAGACACAAAGCTAAAAAAATGATGAATCTACTTTTGAGTGCAGCTAAAATTATGGAATTTCGGCTAGGGAACCTACTTGCAAATCTAACATGAGAAAAAATACATCAAACATATCTAGATCCAAGCAAGAAAACACTCAAAGGATAGTTGGGAAACAAAATATAACACAACCGAAAAGGGGGCTTATGGATCCTCCCTAGTATGGTCGCAAAAATATGTGTAGTGTGAATAATGACCCACACGTGCTAAAGGGAACATTCCAAAGGGTTGTGCATATTTGGTATAGATTTAGAATAGGGAAAAACATAATTAACAAAACTAAACTAACAAGTAATACCCATCCTTCAATAACATCACACATAAAGAGTGGCAAGACAATATATAGATGAATCAAAGAATATTTTGTATTATCACAAATAAGTATTACAATATATATATGCACCTTGGTATAGTGCATAGGAAGAGAGGCCGTTGAAGTTGTCCAAGGGAAGGCTCATTTGTTTACTTTGTGATATCACAAATTCTAGTCAATTGTCACAATGGTAATCTCCTTTAGGTGAAGTAGAGGGTAAGATTGGGCTTGCTTCTAGTTCTGGGAGAATTTTGCTGGCATAACAACTTGAGAGAGAGATGGAAATTGTGTATGGGATGAGGGACCTTAAGGGATTTTTTATAGCCACAAGAGTGACCAATATGTGGATCTATAAGCAATGTGAACATTCTACAGTTCCTTGATTTCTTAGTGGATAAATTAGGTTTTTGGACCATCCTAGATCCGTTAACTAACCTCTACCACGTCAAGTTCTGTGTCCAATTTTGGATCTTTGTTTATGAGCAAGGAGGGAAATGGAATTTTTTATGAAAATCAAGTTTTGGGACCATTTCCCACCTTTCAGGGGAAAAGTTGCGACCTAGGTCGCTAATTTCAAGGGAAACCTCGTGACCTCCTTCTAGGGGTCAATTCAGGTTTGAATTTCACTTTTTTGTTTTTATCACTTCCCCAAGGTCATATGATACTGTGAGAAGGAAAAATGGTGATAAATATGTGTATTGATGATGTATATCGATGATGAAGATGATGACATGGAAAGTGAGAAAATTTGGATATTAACAATAGTTAAATTTGTTAGGTGTTATGTGGGCTATATGGGTTAGGGTTGGAAGATCTATGGATTGACAATTATAAGGGTTATTGGTTAAAAGTATGACGATGATGATGATGACGATGAAAATGGTTTGATTATATTATGATGATGATGACTACGATGACGACGATGATGATGATGATGATGGCGATGATGATGATGATGATGATGATGATGATGACAATGATCATGTGATAATATTATGAAGATAATGATATCATGGAAATTATGATGATGATGATGATGATGTGATGATATTATGTTGATGATGATGTTAATGATGAGGGTGAGGATGCATATGATGAAGTGATGATAATGGCAATGATGATGATAGTGAAAATAATGATGACGATGGCAATGATTTGATTATATTGATTATATTAGAAAATGATATCAATGATAAAAGAAGAATAGTATCTTAGTGGAGGATGTGGGAATACCTATTTATCCATATTTATCTTTTCCAGAAGACAAGATGTTTGATGACTTATATGAGGCATATCATGTTGATGATGATTTAGAGAAAGGTTTAGGAAGATGCTCAAATGTCCAAGAAGGAATAGGAGAAGTCAAGTTAGTATCATAGGATAAAGAAGAAACAAGGAATATGAAGAGCTCCCAACGATGGAATTTTGAGTCTCCTCACCTCCTAAAGAGGTGGAACCATATCATAAATCCATGCCAATGATGTCCTCTATTGAATTTGATCCAAAGAAAGGGCTTAGGAAATAAGGACAAGACAATAAGTATTTCATTTAGCTTGAGTAGAGACCCAAAAGATTAGTATTGGGGTCCTAGGAAAGTTGGAAAGATCAAGAACTAATGGTATAAATTGAAGTAGATCATGAGAAAAAACCCAAGGAAACACTGCCTAGGTTTACTCAATAAGGAAGACAAGAAGATGAGGTACCCCTAGGGTGGGAATGCAATTATTTAAAGGAAATGCTACAGCAGGAGGAGACTAAAAACGTTGTAGAAAAAGAGTATTAGATGTCAACTAGGGAGCCTCCGCAAAAACATGTTGAGAAATCCAAAGAAGTAGAAGTTTTCCAAGGTAAAGGGAAATCAGGTGATTTGGTAGTTACAAGGACCCGTGTGTTGATGTTTGAGCAAAATCAGAGATGCTTTAACTTTTAAAAATATATAATAAAAAAATGTCAACACTTATGAATTTAATAAATCAGCCACATATGAATCTCATAAATAAATCAACCACATAAATCAGCTCCATAAATCAATAATATAAATCAATTAACCATGAGAGACCAGATATACCCTAAGCAAAACCCTCCAAACGCGGAGGATGAAAAAACAACCAATTCTTTGAGTATGATAGATAGATTTGCAAAGAATGGTTTACAACACGTAAGCATATTGTCTAATAAGAGATATCACCATAGCAATAGAGAAGAGAGATCAAATGTAGCCTTGCAAAAACAATTGTATGCAATTGTATTTCACTTTGTTGAACTTTCCATATGCCTAGCATATTAATAACAATCCAAAACCCTAGCATGCAAAAGGTAGTGCATCGGAGGATCAGTAAACACTTTGAGAGAACCACAAAGTGCATTCACAAGGAGGATATAACAAAAACTCCCTCCATGTAAATATTAGCGCCCTTCCTTTCCTCAATTAGCTTTAACTAAATTTTCATTGTCTTCTACTGAAAGTGAACTTACTTGAACTGAATGTTAAACAACTTCAACTGAATGTTAACTTAATTGACTTGAACTGAATGTTAACTTACTTGCACTAAACCTTAACTGACTTGAATTGAATGTTAACTGAGTTGAACAGAAAGTGAACTGAATTGAACTCAATCTTTAACTGATTTTTTATCACTTAGTTAATAGACTAACTTAAGTGTCATCAGTGATTCACTCTTAGTGCCTTCCATGCACAATTTCTATTATTAACTTTTGCATGGATCTCTTTTGTTAATTGATGCATGATAATTGATGAACATTAAGCTCTTCCTTACTTCACTGATTACATTCATTAATAGTTCAATTGATGCTTTGACTGAGGAATTTATTCAAGTATTCATATTTTACTGAATATTTATAACTTGAGTTCACTCAGACATTTGCATGGGAAATTTGAATTCTCTTTATCTATGCTTTATCTCATTATCATTAAATAATTAATGAATGGTCCATATGTGTATTATTTATCCATATTATCATAACATACTTAGAAGAACTATTCCTTACATACTGATGATCATATATATTACCCCAGGACATATAGTCATATGATAAAGTAATTCACTCTAGGGGTAGCTAAGCCCTAAACGAGACTTATAGAACTCAGTGACCACCTCAACAAATGGAGGTCCACATTGTTTATACAACACAAGACTTCAATATTGATACAACAAAATATCATCTCCACAATTGGAGATCCATTCTCATAGGGTATTGTCTATGAGAATCATTGAATTGATACAACACAAATCTAGAATTGATACAACACAAGTCCACATTCTTAATACAACACAAGAACAGTCTCGATATTACTCACAAGACTCGGCTTGATATTACTCACAAGATATACAATACAACATCACCACCTCAATCATTTTATGATACTCAAGACTTGATACAACACAAAGTCTTGAATTGATAACACACAAGTATTGGAGAATGGCTCACGATGGTGTGCAATCAAGACACTTAACAAATTGACACATCAAATAATGCAGCTACAACTACTACTCAACTTTCTTTCAAATAAAATAAAGATATTAGAGTCGATCCAATCACAAATCTTGGAGACACTCTCCACTAAGTCATGGAAGAAAATTTGAAAGATGAGGGAAATGAAATTGAGGAAGATGAGACTCAAGCAATAAAAGAATCCTTCAAGGTTGAGAAAATAAAAGTTGAAGAAATCCATCAAGACGAACCAGATAAGAAAAAAAATAAAACAGTTGAAGAAGCAATGGATCCATGGGAAGAGAAGTAGCAAGTTAAAGAGATGACCACCACCAAGTAGGATATTGATCACTTGCATGAGATACAACCTAGAAAAGGTGTAGCTCCCATCATTTCTAGACATGATATTTTTGAATCTAGCAAGTTAATGTATGTTATAGTATTAGGAAACACTATGAGTGCCTTAGTAAGCTTTACATTCTCTCAAATGAATGAGATCACAAATATTATGTTATTGGAACAAGAAAAACAAAGAAGAGCAATGATTCCAGATTTAATTCCTATAGCGGAGTCCTTGGACTCGCAGGATAAATTTAGGTTAATATCCAAGTTTGATCCCATCACAAATAAACTCAAAATATTCACAATGTATCCCTTGGATAGAAAATCATATAGATACATACAATCTAACGAATGGAGGATTTCTAAAGTTGTAGTAGACACTAGAAATTTTCCTCCTAAAGTTGAGGTGTCAATGGATGAAGGGACAAATAGTATAGCATACAAAAAATATGCCAAAATTGTAGTTGATCTAGATATATACAAAATTCAAGTTGAGGGCCTTAGGACCAAGAACTAGCTTTTAATATCAAGGGTGAAATGTTTAGAAGGTGACAATCAAAGGTTGCAGAATTCGATAGTCAAGCTAGGGTAAGGTACATAGGATTCCACATAAATTTTAACACTACTAGCTCAAAAGGATCAAAGGATCAGGATCTTGAGACTTATCAAACCACTTAAGCCTACTTAACTACCATTCAAGTGATGGCACACTACCAACACTCCAAGACTAGTTGGAGTTCCTAAAGAACAATAATTCCTCATTGATAACAATGGATAATGTGAATGAATATAGGATCAAGGAGTTGTAACAATCAGAAGTAGAGCCAAGAGAAACTAAAAGTAAACTATATGAGATGGTTAGTCATTTGGATTCTTATAAGGAAAATTTAGTCAAGGAAAGAAGAAAATGGGAATCACCTCAAAGTACAAGTAGAATATTGTAAATATAAGCTGCTATTGTAACTCTGTAATTATTCATTTGAAATAAAGAAAAGCTTTGGAGGCAATACGGTGTGGTGCCATTGCATGTGTGGATGATTATTGCCATTGTTTTACTGAGGTAACCTGTATCTGTGGTCATTTTCTGCTAATTTCTTGTAGATCCGTGGTTAAGATTGGTAATTAGCTTATTACAATCTTGATAGGAAACATGTTGTTCAATAAGTTTATTGACTGTCACTCTCCTTTGATGCATGTTTGGAGATCTATATTTAGCATGTCCTATAAGCTTATATGCATGTTATCTTGAATCTCTTTGTATGTACTAATCGGATCTCACAAGTTTCTTGGCAAGTTCTTTGATTTCAGCTGAGTTGCAGGTTCATACTTTGGAGAGGATGCTGATATAGTTTGCTTCTTCACTCTCTTCAAAAAATTTCAAAGGCATATTCCCTCGGCATTCCACCTGAAATCTCTACTGCGGATCTTCAAGGAAACCAACACTTTTCTCCTCTTCTTCCTCCCTCAAAATCAACACTTTACCCGGTTACTTTTTCAGTTCATAGCTATGATTCCATTTGGATCTGTTTCATCAAAGTAAAATATACATAGATCTGATTTTTCATAGCTCATATCCTAGATCTTGCACTTAAAAAAGTTTCATAAGCATCCTAGATCTAGCTGTAGGGAAATCGTCCTTTTTGCATGAAAATTTAAAGGAAACTTGTAGATCGCATGCATTAGATTTCCTTTCGCTGTTATAAAATTAAATATTCTGAAATATCAGTGAATTTTTATTGGCTGCACAAACATTAAGCCAATATCCCAAGGAAATCTTGCTTTCCTTGGTTCCTTTTCTGCCTGTTTAGTTAGCTTTAACTTCATTTTTTGTGAGATAAGGTAGGCTGATCCAAAGGAACTCTTAAAGTGATTTTGGGCATTTTTTATTCTAACATGCTCACTTTATTTTATCAGGTATGACAGAAAATAAAGGAAGATGCTGTCCGAAGTGGCCTCAGGAGCGCTCAAATCCCCCCAGGGGTCTCCCTTTTCACCAAAAAACTCAAAATTTTTCCAAAGTTGTAAAATCTTGGTTTCAGCCTGTATAAGGACCAATAATTTTCTTATTTATCAGTCCTATGATACTGTAACCATTAATAAATAAAATCATTTTTGGAATAGGCTCTTTTAATCCCATTCCCCATCCCCCCTGGGGGGATTTGCGTCGGTGCCCTTTTCGTCGTTTTTTGCTTATTTATTTTTACTAGAATTGATCTAATTTGCAGGGTAGTATACTTTATTTTTCTATTAATTCCATATTCCATATTGTACATCGCAAAGTAATCATAATACTTACCCCACGATTTCCTGATTGACCCGAAAGGGGAAAGAGATTCATGGTAGGATTAATTAAGAAACTAGAATTGTGTATCTGTTTGCTTTTTTATATTATTTGTTTATCAGCAACTATAAAATTAACCCCTCCTTGATTCCCCGATTGAGATCCACTTGGATCGAAAGAGGTTCTTGGAGGGTTTTCTTTTAAACAAGAACACCCAGTTTAAAACTTATTAAAATTTACAGGACTCCAATGTGTATGCTCTGCACTTGGCTGCGGTTCGTCCGATCAGTCAAGCTATATCAAAATAACTTGGGTGAATGGCATAATTAGGACTCACTCTCCCCAATTGACAAACCATCAGGTGAAAATACAACACCTAGATCAAACCTTTACGGTGGCAAAATACCCAAAGGAAGTGGGAACTTACTGAAAAATGACCTCGGGGCGCCGATCTCTATCACACCCTAACAGGTACGTTACGAACAATAGCCCCAGAGACTCCATTTCATCCCACATATTCCTTGCGGGTAGTCGTAAAGGTTTAGTTTTGGACATACTCCAAGTACTCTCGGGTATATCTGGAGTCCCCCCTTTGCCTAATTTAGTCAACTCACACTTCAATTTTAACTTAAAACATACCAAGATGCAATCGCAAAACATTCACTCCAAGCACATGCAAGCACATTGATCTTATTGATTTGACTCCATTTTAAATCACTGGTCATTTTTGCTTCATATATATATTGTGTATCAGCTTTGTGCTTTCGTGTGTTTATTTTTGTATCTCGTCATCTTTAATTGTCTATAGTTAAAATATTCAAACTCCTAAGTAACTGATTAAGTTTAACATCATCACACTAAGAAATCATCCTTAGTAACTTAATAGGGTCTAACCCCCTTGGCTTCGTTAGGAGTTGAGCCTAAACAGAGGAGTCAAGAACAAGGTGACAGCCTTGACTCGAGACTTGCCCCCAAGGACACACCAAGTGGCTTGAAGATTTCTGCCACATGACCCAGGTGTGTGAAAGGCGGAAACACTTTCAGGAATTATCTATAAAGTGTATTTGGAATATGTTGAGTATTTGAACAAAAATATAGAAGGCATTCAAAATAAGTATCAAGTTTCTAGAATAGCCAAAACAATGGCCTTGACTTCAGAACAATTACCATCTATGCAAATATATGACAGGATAACCTCCATAATGCACATGGATAGTTGTGTTAAAAAGCTCACTTCCATGAGAGTACTGGAAGAAAAGTTAAAAGAATCTTTATCTCTATTAAACCCCTTGTTCAAAAAAATGAATGACGTGATGACGAATGGGCTTCCATCCCCTTGGAATGAGAATTTTTAGCTACTCACATTGAGTATATATAGTTAGGAAACCCAAGATCAAATGCCAAAACTAATAGTGGTTCCTCAAAGGGGAAACCCTCCCACAATAAGTGAATTACATGATGAGTTACGTCCCTCTATGAACACTGCTGCATTATTGAAAAATAAGATTGTTTGTCTAGGAGATCTTGATTATACACCTCAAATTGAATTAGAAAAATATTTTAGGATTTTGAAAAGTGAACTGACTCAACCTGATCATGCTTGGAAGAGTATTCAAGCATTGAAAACTTTTGTGATAGAAAAGAAACTACAGTCATAAGATGTAGGAGAGAAATAGTAGACATTTCTAACTAAGGACATGGTAGGGCCCTCTCAGACTCTCAAAAAATATACGTGGGGAAAAATAAAGAAAGGAACAAAATGACAAAGACAATGAATCATAAGCTCTCGGTAGTGAGTTGGACACAAGAAGCGGTTATGCCACCTCAATAGCAAGGCAAGACCTCGTAGCTATGACTTAAGGGAACAATTAGGATCCACGAGCATACTTAATCTTGGCATGAAGAGGCATAAAAAGGGATTTTAATTCATTTCCAGAGCGCTAAGAGCTGAGAGAAGTTGTTGGGACATACCACATTAGCCTATTATTTCTTTCTTTTCCTCATTCTTCATTGTGCTAGATTGTAAAACTTATGTTGTATTTTTAAAATAGATGATAAGCACCAGGGTTGTAGTGTTTAATTAATCCCCTATGATTGTACCTTGTCATATAAATGAACTAAAATTTGTTGGCATTTTGGAACTACGACCGATGCAATGATTCCACTAGGTTTTTGAATTGAAGGAATTTTTATATGATGTGTAATGTTCTTTCAAATCATTAGTCCAAACTACATTTGAGTTCTTGAGTCACATGGATCATAAATTTATTACACCTATGAGGTTTTCAATAGTTTTCTTGAATGCATGTTAATGGATATTTTACAATGCTTTCTCATTGAGATGAGTTTCATGATATGGTTTTCCTTTTCATGAATTGGGTTATGATTAAGGCACCCTGGTTGCCCTTACTTCCATCTTACTATATTGTGGAATATGTTGTTCCTCCCTTTAAAAATTCATCACTCATTGTTGCTTTTTATCTTTATGATTGCATTGGTGCATTTATATCATTACAACAACGGTATGTTTATGTATTTTCAACACTAATGCATTTAATATATAGTCGCGTGCCCTAGTGATTTTTCTACTATGGCACCTTATCTTAGCTGAAATTCATCTCTACCTCAAAGGTGTCATGTAACTTGTAAATCTAATTAGTAATTTCTTATTGTAATTGTTCTTGTAATTTGTAGTTGTGAAATTTCAATAATGATATTAAATTTTAATTATACTCAAGATCGTAACTTTAAATTACAATTGTTATTTTGAACGATTTGTAATTATAATTATAGTAAATATAAATGACTTCGACATATATACATAAACAAATAAATCATAAATCATACTTATCGACATAAACAATATACATGATCATACACATGAAGATAAATATCATAAAATAGATATTTGGCATCCCATTGAGCTCATAAAAAAATAAATCCATATATATAAATAACACTAAAAATTAATATTATAATGTGATCATTGTATCAATGGCCACAACCTCCATCACCTAACATCATGTAACGTACCATCATCGTCATCATACCATCATCTAACATAACAATCACACAAATACGACAAACATCATCTAACATCATACGCATCTATCATTATCTATCAAACATAAGAACCAACTCACAAACACATAAAAAAATATCTAACATAATATATCATACATATCAAACATCACTTAACATACACATGTAAAAATTTATATCTACCATCATATAACATGTAATACATTTAATAGATTTAAACATCATCTAACACATAGATCTAGTAATAACATTTAACAAAAGTATATAATTAGTTGCATTATCTAACATAATCGTCATGCACAAATCTAACTAACACCATCTAACATACCCCTCTGTCAACCACACCTATCAAACATAACTAACCTAACCTAACATGCATGTCACCATTAACATATATAAATAAACATCAACATGCATGAAAAATGTAGTATATGTGTGTGTGTGTGTGTGTGAGAGATAGAGAGAGAGAGAGAGAGAGAACAATAATATGAAACTTCTCATGATACATGCCAAGTATACATATCCAATCCAATAACTGCTATAAGATATCTCATCCACCAATAGAGGCATCATTACCTTTATTAGGAGAAAAAGTAGACGAGAGAATCATAAATATATCCATAAAGATGAATCTAACTCAATGCAACCATCCTATCTGCAACTGAGGTGAGTGTAGGAGGAGATGGTAGAGTGGATGGTAGGATGAGTGAATGGATCTGAGATGTTGGTGGGTTGACTAGGTGGGGAGGAGTAAATAATGGTCGGTCATGATCATGGTTAGGAGAAGGAGGAGGATGAGGAGCATTAGATGGTGATACTCTTGCGTCATGGTAATGAGGAGGAGGTGGAGCATGAGATGATGGAAAACCTACATCATGGTGAGGTGTAGGTAGTGTAGCATGCGATGAAGATTCTCCCATGTCATGAAAATAAGGAGGAGGTGATGGAAAAGTGAAAGGATCAATGAAATCATCATCATATGATGTCGACTAAACCTCGGGACTTCAGGATTCTAAAAGTGTGGATGCACCAACTACATACCACATCAGTAGCCTCATATCATGTAGTAGAATAATCCATATCTTTGCAATCTTAGGGTCTTGCATGATCGATACAGATCGTGTTGGACGGACTCCTAATCCAACCAGCAGTCTAGATAGCCTATTTTAAACATCTTGTCCATACCTCTAATTCATCCTGCACCATAGGTCAGGTCAGGGTAATGAAGGAACCTCACCCTCCTACGTATCCGCATCATCCTCCTTAATGAGAGGAGGCACATGATCTCGATCAAATGTCCCAATGTATGCATAATATATATAAGTACACAACAAATATAATTAAACAATTTCATTAAAAAAATTAATAAAACAATTTAAAGAAAATGTTAGAATATATTTCATTTGCATTTAAATAAGACAATAAAATGTTGCAACTATATTAGTTTAAACATAATTCTAGTATTACCTCTCTCATCCAATGGCTCATCCTAAGTGCAAAATATGTTGGGGCATACTCTCCAGTCCAACCCAATGTACAAGTATGGTAGAATGTTCAATGCATGGCCCTCCTCGTTGGTGAGCATCTCCAACACATATGTTGCAATCTGTGTTGGGAACTCTGATTGCCCCCTATTGGGCATCATCTTCCCCCACATCCACATATACAAATCGGTCAGTGAAATAGGATGGGGATGATCAAATGATGGCCTCATGGCTGGAATCCTCTCAAAAAATAAACAAAATCATGGATAAGGTGCCATAGTATAAAAATCATCGGGGCATGCAACTATCTCTTAAACAAACTGGCGTTGAAAAGACATAAACACACTAGTGTTGTAATGATCTAAATGCACTTGTGCAATCATAAAGATGAAAAGAACAACATAATTTTTTATGTTTGATGAGTTGTAACTACTAACATTGCACTAGAACATATATGTTTGATTTCTATTTTATTCAATTATATTATTAATCATAAATTGATTTATTTTTTAGTAATATTTATTGGAATTTTTTTTATTGCATTTGGATATGATGTTTGGAATAATTTTTTATATCATAAATTTTCTCATCTATTGTAATATTATTTAATCATCTATTTATTATATTTAATTAGTGATTTAACGTTTAATGACACTCGAGAATGCAATGTAATAAATTCTTAATTTCATTATATATCGATAAGAGACCCTTTGTCATACAAAATGAAAGGACAACATAAAGTCCACAATAATCAGAATGTCAACATGCACATAATTGTTACACTTATTGGTAACCCGTCTTTCAATTGGGACACTATGTCCAGTACATTATTCTTTTAAAATGTCTGATTTTCGCAAACAATTGTTTCAAAATATACATCAACTTGCATTAACATCCAAAATTCATGGATTTCCATTCTTCATTGGAACTGTTATCAATGCTTGAGCCACTTGCATCACTTGGGTTATTTAGCTGAATTTTTTATTGATTGCCTCGATTTTTTTCCTCTTCTTCATCTTCCATCTGCAAACATAAAAATAAAGTGTACTGAGTGTATCTACATTGTTGTGAATAATGAAAAATAAAATATATAATATACATGAATGTAAATTGAAAATCAATGTACCAGAGAATGAACCGCATCCTGAATGTCGCACATTCTTTCAAAACAATGTCTCATGCCATCTCTCAACAACTCTTTTGTTGGATACACTCCATACTTTGTTTCCAACAAGTTTTATAACCCATAATAAATCATAGATTTAATATAAAGGATTTTTGTCATTCCATTGATTATAAAATGAGAAAATTAAAACAACATAGATACTTACAAATTCCAAAATTAATTTTCTATATGGAAACATATACTCATAACTCTTACGTAACCCAATGTCAATCAATTTGTCTCGTGGCTCTTCTTTGTATGTTAACCCATGTTTGAAGACATCAAAGAATTACCATTGTAAAAATAAAATAAAATATAAATATTGCAACCAATAATAGACCTTAAGTTGTTAGAAGAAAATCACATCTACTCACAAACTTTGCTATCAGTTCTGTTTTTCCGTCTTCTTGTCTTATGTGTTGAGTGGGTCCCATTTTTATTTATTTTATGCAACAAACAAAAATATAAATTTAATATTTAGTGCTAAATTAATTAATTAGATATATATAATAGAATAATTCAATGATTTCATACATTTGAAGTATGTTGTTATTCAGATGGATCCTCCTGTGATGCAATTATGTCCATTTCCTTGACCATCTCCTTGTACACTTTTTTGGACATCCCTACTGACATATTTCAAATATCACCTCGTTCATCCTTTGGTAATAGGAAAAAAATGACATGAAACTAATTTTATATTTCAGATATCACCTCGTTCATATTTCAGATATTACCTCGTAAATCTAAAATTACATGAAACTAATTTTAGGCTAAAGGAAAAAAAATATAGCAAAATTAATATTAATAAACAAATGAATACTTGGTAGTAGTACATATATATTCTATAAAAGCATGTTTAATAATATTACTTTTTAATTGATTCTTTTTGTTGTTGTATGTTTTTTCTATTGTAAATATGACATGTCTCATTGACCATTACTTTGGAAACGTCTTCTGTAGTTTAGATATAGCTCAATTCTATAACTCATTGGATTGATTTATGTATTGTACGTGTAAAGCACATCTATACATTCTTTCCACTATATCCATCAAAGTTTTATAAAAAAATTCCCCCCTTTCATTAACTTTCAGCATCACTCCAGATGAGCTAAGCATCATTTACATCTTCCATAATGTGTTTTTTCTTATGGTGACATTCCCTTAAGTTTTTGTCACTCCCTGCATCACATTAAACATATGTGAATTATATTGTTTGAAAATTATTATTGAATATTCTTAAGTACAATTTTACTCAAAATTCAACAAAAAAATCATATTGATTTATTTTTAATTCACTTGATCCATCCCTTTACAACTTTTTTGGCAAGGTATTCTACGCTTATATTGCAAATAATCTTATCAACCTTCCTCATTTTTTGGCTCTGAATGGGAGACATTAACCAATACATATTAAATTTAAATTTACAAATAATTCAAACATATTAATTTGATATAGAAATAATGAAGAAGTTGCCTTCTAATTCCCGACTTTGGATGTGCTCCCATCATGTCAAGTATGATTTTTGTTCATTGAACTTTTATCTTGCATTTTCTATCAATAAACAACCTAGACCATTAAATAAATAATCTATTAAGCAAATTATACAAAAAATTGCATATCTTCATAAAAAATAAAAATAAAAATATTTCCATATTGGTGCGTTACAACATAATAAATGCACTAATGCTTCTAATATATGGATGCACCGATGCTCCTATGTTGATGCACCATTAACCAAAACATAATGAAAAATTTTCACAAATGCATTCATCGGTGCGATTTATTAACTATAAAGCACCAAAAATCAAAATGGTGCGCTTTCACAATTAACACACAAGTGTGTTATAATAAATAGAATGCACCGACAATAGCGTAAGTGTGTTTTTTTTTAATTAGAAAATAGTAGGATAGCCATCATCAATGTGTTTGTACTCTAAACGCACTAGTGTGTTTAGACAAATAGAACACCCCAAAAACTACATAAGGGTTTTTTAAAACAACTTAAAAAAACACTAGCATGGCTAACAAGGTTTCGGATGTGACCCAAGAAGTGGTGCCATCGTACCCAATGGATTAAGTATAAAACTTCAAACCCATTAAACCTAAAAATACCTAAGAATAAAAATCCTAATTGTGAAACAATCGACATATTTAAACCATAATGTAAAATTTTGCAATCACATAAAACGAAAAAAGTAACTAGAAAATCTAAATATGAAAATAATAGTAACAATTTACATTCTTGAAATTTCTATTGTGCGGGGCTTTGTTTGATTCAACATGCCTTAGAAATTTTGATCTTCATAATAATCAGGGTGGTCAAAACTCTAGTTTCTCCAAACTCATCCCTAATAACTAACTCCCAAAACTCTCCCTTCAAAATTTATCCAAAATAATGAATTAGTGATTAATATTTTTTAATACCTTATAGGTGTTTTTTAAAATTGAAATTACCGCTCGTTTTGAATTTATGGGGAAATAATTCTTCCAATTTTTTATTTTTTTTTTGGGACATTGGTGCTCTCTTTAAATAGATGCATTGGTGTGCCATATTTTGAAACGCACCATTTAAAAAAAAAAAATCAGAAATCTGGTGCACCATAAAGACATGCACGCCCCAAGGCCCTAGGGTTTTAGGACGCATTGTTATGACAACCAAGGAAAATATAAAATAATATTATAGTGCGCAACACAATTTTGGGTTTCTTGGTGTGCCTTTAGATACTAAGTGCATCAATGTTAGCAAGATTGAAAAATACATAGTTATCTATCCACTATCAAATATAGCGTATAGTTTCTTTTACTAGTTGTTTTTAGGATGTTCCACAGTGATGCGTATGGTGTTTAGCATCATCGGTGTGTTCAATGATTAAAAATGCACCGGTGTGGTGTATTTTATTATAGTGCACCGTGTAAATTAAAAAAAGTGTTGTTGTAATATTGTATTCCTTATTTAGGAATCTCCAAGTATATACTATTCCATATTTAAAAAGCTCAAATTTGGATATCATGATTGATAATGAGCAGCAGCTAGAACTGTGGGCTACAGCCATTATTTCAACTTTCAATGCTAAGAACATATTTGATAATGGTCGCAGTATTAAGTGGTAGTTTCGATTTCCATTATATAGAAATTTAATAGCTAGGTTGTTGAATCAGATGGAAACACTTACAAAACCTAGGTATATACAAAGCTCCCTTACACTAGACAATGGAAAAGTAGGGTTTGGGGCTTAAGGTGCATAGGGTTTAGTATTTATAAACAACATATATTAGTTTGAATTTTAACATTGCTGAAATTCAATTGTGAATTTATTCAATTACAAACACAACTTCAAATACTTGACCTGTTATTCCTTTCCCTAGATAATGGCAAAATAATAATACCTCATTTTTCAAAAATTAAATTTAATATAATTAGTAACTTTATTATGTCCCTCTAGGGGACATATAGCTTGTTTTCATTCAGCAATTTTTATGGGATGCATCAGAAAAATCCCCAAGGTAATTTCTGACAAAACCCTGAGCAACCAATCCTTTGAAACATTGCAACTGTTGATGGATTCGATTCCATTAGCTTCATATCTTGGGGCTCATACCTAACGAGATATCCTCCTTTGTTATATTTCTTCTTTTGTTGTCTCTCCATCATGGGAAAACTAGACTTTACCTGCAAGAAAACGTTGCATGTGGATTTCGCAGCGAGCTTGGGATTTCTGAGCGAGTAGGGGTTTCATAGTGTGGGAATTTTTGCAGTGATAGGGAATATTAATACTGAGTAAGATTCATAACATGGTAAGAGGGGTTTGATAGTGTCAAAGGAAAATCCAATAGCTTATAAATTCACAATGATGAAGGTGTTTCACAACGACTGTGTGATTTTGCAGCAGATAGGTTTCACAACGAATTGCAACGCTGTGAAATGGAAAATTTATAGGAATATAGGATTTTTTTTCATCTGAGAAAAATTGTTGAATCAGTTGAAGAGGCTTATCAGTAACAAGAGAAAAAATAGAGACTCAATTTTGCAACATTCAGGCAATTTTCAACAAAGAGAAAATTTTGCAGCAAACTAGAAGTTTCGCAACAAATTTGGTTTTGTAGTGATTTGTGCAATCTATAGCAAACTGTGAAAAAAGGTAAAAGGAGAATTTGCAAGGAAGAAGGGATTTTCACAATATCTAAGCAAGTTTTTAGTGACAAGGTAAACTCATGGCTAATAAGCAATTCAAAGCGACAAGATATTTAGCAACGATAAGGAATTTGCAATGAACTTTAAACTCGGTGATAAAATGAATATTTGCTCAAGGTTTTGATCTGTAGGTCATTTTAAAGGGAATTCACCAACTTAAGCTAGCATCATGAGAAATAATGTTTTTTGGATGGTTTCCAAAACTAACCTGAAATAAAAGACTTGATTTAGGGAAATTCACACCATTATCTTGACTTGTCTCTTAGATAATGATTCAATTACAAAACTGACATCTAAACCTTAAAAGGATCCCTAAACAAACTATCATAACATGAAGTTCAGATTTCACATAATATGACAGGACAAAATCAGTCGATGTGAATTTCAAGGGAATTTGCAGCAAACTTTTTAAACTTGACTATTAACTATGATTGCACTCAAAAACTAAATTAACCATACACACCAACATTTTAATAGATAATCATGATATAAAAATACAATTTTAGTGATTATGTCATCATTTTCACTTTTGCTACGAATTCTCCTAGGTTTTTGCAATGTGTTCTTTACCTAGTCATCATAATCTATTATGGCCCTTGAGCAGTTCAAAAAGACATGATTACATCTTGACTTATGATAAATACTCATGAGTGACCTTATCTTATCTCTCATAAACATTTTAGTCATGGACTAGGCTAGGACCAAGAATATGACTAACACCAAAATTACTCTTAGGACCAAAGTCTGAAGTACAACCACACCAAGACTCTAACAAGACACGTGACTTGATTTCAAAATCTATGACTGAAACAGACCTTTAACCCAAACTCAAAATACTATTACTAACTTATGATCCATAGTGCATTACTATGCAATAACATATTCGAGGCTCCACAACATTAACTGAGCTTGAGGATCAAAAAATTAAACCAAAATCAAACGTTAAACATTACAAGAAATTTTTTATATTGAAATTAATTATTCTAAACATTATTTATCTAGTTTTCTATTGGATTTTAGACAATGATGCCATCCTCAAAATCTAGCGTGGGGATTTTGGTTGACATTTGTCCCTAGTACGCCAGCTCATGAATTTTAGAGTTTAGGGCATGTGCTCGCATTTAAATGCAATCCTCACTTATGTGTAAACCAACCAAATGAAATCATACCATATATTGAGTTGAATCATGCACCAAACTTGGAGCACCCATTAGGTGCACAAAATTCAATAATCCCATCAAGGTATGCACATATTTGTTTGTAATTTCTTGAAACATTTTCTATACTACTCATTTATTTATTTGAAAATAAAATTTGCTTAATAAAATTTGTTACGGAGAATATTTCATGTGGCTTAGGGTTGACCACAATAGACTAAATGACACCAGAAATAAACCCATTTCAATATCCGATAGAGACAAAAATAACTAACACTAAGGGATGAAAGGTGTACTGTATTCAAGAAGGTTGTAGTCGATTCTCGTTGAGCTTTTCAACCATGTGTGTACCTATAATTCATCCCCACAAGAAACGAACAATACAAGCATGGGATATGTTAAATCATTAGGCCTACTCTATCATATATAAAATGAATATATGTAAATCAAAATAACTACATCATCCATGGATAAATATCATACATGGTTACACATATACAATGGATAAGAAATGGACATTTCTATTAATAATGAACAGAGATACAAGTGACAATCTCATCGAAACGGAGAAACTGAGTCCTCCACCTGGGCCTCCACCACTTGAATCCTCCATCTCAATGGTGAGCTCACAAGACAATGGAAAGCTTGGGAAGAGCAGCAATGTGTGCTCTAAAGGACAAAGGGATGAAGATTCAATAATAGGTGAATGGGGAAACAATGAACTATAGTTTCCTTTGTCTCTTCAATTATCCTCCTCCAATGTATCCAAGGGGCCCAATATATAATATCCCTTCACTCAGAAGTAAAGGGTCGATTCAGATAGTTTCCAGGCACATGGAAGACCAAAGTTCACGTTATTCATGACTCTATGAGGAAAAATTCAAAATATTTATTTTTGGGCACATTTCTCGATGTACGTGGGTCATAGTGGGACAAGCTGCATGTACATGTGAGTTGTAAGCTTGTGACCTGGCTATAGCAATAATTAGGAATTTTTTGAAGTGTTTCTTGGAACAGCAAAGTATATTTTGAGCAAAGTGGGTCCAAAGAGTCTGCAAAGGAACATGGAAGGCCATAAAAGTGTGATCTACCAAGTGTGGTAAAATCAGCAATAACAGATGCTCCCTAATGTGTGATCTCGGATGGGTAACATGATGGTCGAAATACATTATATCCATCCTAGAAGTGGAGTAATGAAGACCCAGATGGAAGAACCATCCACTCATCAATACAATATAATGATAAATCACAACATGTGATTGCAACTATACAGTATAGCAGTCCCGAATACATAGGACTACAATGGGAATGAATAGGCATAATAGACATATGTCACAAGTGGTCATCGCCAAATGCAATATATAGTGAAAAAGATATCCAGAATCGATGAATATATTTGATAATACACTGGAAACTAGTCATGAGAGATGACATCTCATGGATACTGGAACGATCAAAGAGGTAGCATGCATGGAATTCCACCAAGATCAGAGGTCTTCTACTCAAATCGCTACGGGTACATGTCCCATCATGTGAATAAAGGTGTCGAGGTCAAACATGATGGTCCATCGTCTGATTACCAGTCATTGATGTATACCATTAACAGATGCGAGATATCCCATCGATAATGAGAATGGGAATCAAGTTACATAGTGCAATAAAACAAGTGTGAATATATATGTTGAGGTTGAACACTTAAAAGAATCCATTGATCAGGGGACATTGATGTATTCCCAAAAATGTCGATGGCGAGAGAACGTGCCATTGATGAATGAAATCCTCAAGTAACTCAATGGAATTTAGACTCCTATTCAAGAATAAATTATCTAAAGTTGATGGAATGGAATCTGATGGAAGGAGGGCATTAAGGAATCCCCCATCAACAAACATGAGGTACTCAGCAATGCTGAATAATTTGGAAGAACATGAACGAATAAGATGTGCACAAACCAATAATTGTATCAAGAATGGTTGACATGCAAAGACAAGATAACTAAGGAATGGTCAACTCAAGCTAAAACTTCCTTCGAACAAGAGCATAAGGAATATGGTGATTAATATGCCGCATAGACTCAACATGAAAATTGGGACAACTCTGCGACATAGGAGGCATCGACAGAGGCTCCATAGGGAGTGGAAGGATAACCAGTTGGTGGATAAAACTTAGAGTAATGAGTACAGATCCTAAATTCATACTAGTAACCCAACCAATGGATAGAATATACATTTCTCTATTCAAAGGCGACATGACTCGACAGTTACAAAAAGTAATATCATTTCTCGTCCGTCTTTTTATGTTTTTAAAGTTTTTTGGTATTTTTTGAATTAGGAAGATTGAAAAGGAATAAAAGTGCTTATAGTACATATCTAGGATGAGATGAGTGTTGTGGGAAAGAAAACTAGTTCCAAGCAGTGGAACATACCTATGCACAATGCAAGGAAGCATGTGCAGGATAAGGGCACTCGGGGGAATGTCTCCTCCTTGTAATCGATGGTCAAGTTGAAAAGGATATATAAAAGGCTCTGCTTGCCTGGAATTGAGGAAAGCTCAGGCTATATGGATAATCAAACTGAATCAGGGAGTCGGCATAAAGTTCAATCCGAAAAGCGGACGCATGAAAATGCAATTACAACTTGATATAAAGGGGAGTCCCTGTGGGAGATGGTCAACATAAAGTTCAAGAAAGAATATGTGGTTCTTTCTCAAAGACATGGAATGACTATAAGGGACTCCAGACCTAAGGAAAAAAGCGTAGCATGGGTACCAAATGACAAAGCGGGATCTAACTAGGGCACCCATGAATAGGAAGGCTCTACCACTTATGTAATGCCACTTCTAGTAGTAGTGTGAATTTTTGTAACATTACGAAGTGGGTTCGTACCTAAAGTTAATATGACATGGTCATAGGGTGATACATGATGCAAGCAAAAAAGTGATCATATCAATATAGCAGTATGAAAATATACCTGTAATATGCACAAACGGGTCAAGACCTTGGTGAAACAACGCTCAAAACAAATCCCTACATCACAAGCTCAGACCAAAATTGTTCAAAAGGGTCAATAGATGTACAAAACTATAAAAAAATGGGTAAAAATTTCAAAATAAATTTTATAAATAGTAAAACATTCATTTTTCACCATACCATTTGATTTTTTACCAAATATAGTGCGTTTGGAGCCATTTTGGACTACGAACTTCATTCGCCAATTTCGAGAGCTAGGAGCAACGAAATCACAAACCTCCAAGGCCAAGTAAATCCTCATGAAATTCTCTATATTTTGCATGTATTTATTTCAATTTTCAGTGGTGTAATTTTATGTTTGGATCCACCCAACAATCGGTATCGTGGCCCATGCAGGTCATAGTTTATCGAGACACCTATAGGGTTGGGTATATGCAGGCGAAGCAAATCCTTCTCGTGTATGTGTGCAACTATAAATATAAAAATTCACATACATGTGTGCACATACCCAAAAAAGAGGAAAAATCTCATCAAAATTGTGTGTTTTCCAGGCAGGATGGTAATAGAATGGCGTGAACGTGAACATGAGGACGTCGATAGGGAAGTGCAGTGTGATGCAAGTGCCCAACAAGCTCTAAGGGGATGTGGTATTTACATTTTTTGGAAACTTGGGAGCTTAAGAGATCAGCAAAGGCTACTCCATATGCTAGTAGACTATTGGGATCCAAATACAGAGGCATTTTAGCTTGACGGGATGCCATTGAGACTCGAGGTAGAAAACATATATTTTATTACTGGACTATCTCGCTGAGGTGAAGTAATCAACTTGAGGGCTTGTGGAGTATTAGGTGGTATTAATATTGAGGAATACATAGTTGTATACTGTCTTCCTGATACTGAAAAGATTGGAAGTCAAGTCCCTGTCAACTCCATTCGAAGCCTCAGTCTCAAATTGATAGTGCTAGTGCTACCCAGAATAGCGGGGTTGGCTTCTCTACATCAAGATTCTAGGATTATTATGTTCTATGGAGTAGAGTGTATGAGACTCACAATATATGACTGGAGCACATCATTCTTGAACAACATGAAGCACCAGCTTATTGACTACAAGTTGGATAGGACAAGGAACTTTGGGTTTGCTAGCATTCACAGTACATTCTTCTTTGAGTGAGTACTGGTCCTTATCCCAAGAGTGTAGGTTCATCCACATGGTCTGCGGGATCCATCCCAGACCTGATGGGTAGAGATGATGCAGAGGCTACGAGGAGGTAGGAAACCCACTCCATTTCCCCCATACTTTTACCACTGGTGGCAGCGGCAGATCATGGTTGTAGAGGACTATCCCTATGCAAATATTGACTTCTGCAATGATTTGGACATGCGATTACTACAGGGTTTTGCATATGGTGATCTAGGTAATAATCCCAAATGTATTTTTATAACTATTTTATTTTTTTGTATTTTTTGATATAAGGAAATCAAAAAACATTTTTTGGTGGTGTCATGTACTAATACTGATCATGCACATGTAGATGTTGGACCTAAAAGTCCGAATGGATTCCCGCGACATTGTTAGAGGGGATGTGGTGATGATCTATTAGGTGCAGATGTAGAGCACACATTATAGAGCATACATACTAGCTTTGTTTGTATCACACACATGTGCCTATGGTGGAAGTTGAGGACTTGCCTAAGGCAATGTAGAGAAATAAAGTGGGAGTTCCCTATGCATGGGTTAGACTCTTCATATGGTAGGAAAATGTTGTTGTGTGTTTTCATGATCATCATCACGGTCCATAGGCATAGGAGACTAGAAATTGTACCATGATATTGTATTATGACACCATTTTGGACTATATTTTGAAAATGAAAATGCTTATAGTGATCGGTTTATTATATTTACATGTGTATTTGAATGTGAATGGAATGTGTGTGCTTTCATGATTGATGTAAAAAATTCCAATCTAATACATAATTTGAATAAGAATCCACAACATGATTATAGATCCTAGGAATATAAATGTATGTTATGTGTTCAAATTGTCATTCTAACAACCTTACTCATAAGAATCTCCATAATAAAGTCGGAGCTTTGATACGATACACACCATTTAACTATGATCAAACAATTGTAATTCAAGACGTACCTCAAGGGATCGAATACCATGAGAGATGGCATTATGTATTAGTTCAATCACAGCACTATATTCAACAACATTGTTGGATGATGGCTAGAGACATACACCCCCTGAAGACATAACATGACCCGCAGACATATAGATCACTCAAGAAGTTGCGGTTGAGTTTTGGGTATGGCGGTTGGCACCATCAGCGTATCCTACATATATCTAAAAATCTGTGGACATATTCCACAACAAAGGAAACTGTGTCAAAAAACCGAATCGCTACAAGGGGACCAAAAGTAAAGTATACAATTGTACACTAATATACAAGTCTTCAGCAATGCAATTCAGAATATCCATAGATCTCATGATTTTCATTGACGTTTCGAGTCCACAACAGGACTCATCATCAGGACAGTATGTCAAAGAAGAGTAGGTGATCTCTAGAAATGTAGTATATATATGGTTGAGTATTCGGGAAGGTGTTTTCAGTGTCGGTTAGGTTTAGGTTAATAGTTTAAAAAAAAATTATTAAATTTCTTTATTAAATTTTATATTAATTTTTTTTCCTTATTACATTATATATTAAAAATATTTTATTTTAAAATTCTAAAGTTTCTAAAAAAATTAACTAAATTAAGGTAAGTAACAAGAAATTGTTAGTAATTTAATTAATTAATTGTTTAATTTAATTATTTAATTGTTTTTAAATGTTTAATTAATGTTATATTTAGTGTTACATTAATGCATTATTTTAATTGATGCTAATTTAATTGATGTTATTCCTAGGGTTACAATAATGTTAATATAATTAATGGTATATAATTATAATTAGTTATTATAGTTTTATTATGTAAACTTTGGTTAAATTATTAAGTAGTAATGTAAGGTTTTTATAAGAATTGTATTCATAAAATTACTTGTATTATCTAATTATAAATATAGGTATGAAAGTAATTTATATAAGTGTTAATTAAATTAATTAATTAAGAAAAAGTTTTATTGTTAATTAAATTAATTAATTAAGAAAAATTTATTAATGTTAAGACTTACTAGTATAAATAAATTAGTTATGTATCTTTAGGGTTAATTTATTAATGAATGTTGAAATTAGTTATGTTGTTAACAATAGTGTTACTTTAATCATATTTTTACATTAGTTAGTATTATGGTATAGTGTAAATAATGTCTTAAGGTTGGGATTATTTCAATTTTATTTTATTTTATTTTAATTATTTTAATAACTTAATTAAATAATGGTGTTTCACCATTCTAAAAACATAAAATTCACCATGGAGGAAGAAGAAAATGGTAATATACCCTTTCTAGACGTCTTAGTAACCAGGAAAGAAGATGGAACGTTAGGACACAAAGTCTTTAGAAAAAAGACACACAGAGAAAGCTATCTGCACGTAGACTCCCACCACCACCCTTCCCAAAAGATAGGAGTCCTCAATACCTTAGCCATAAGAGCTTCAAGGATCTCCGATGATGAACATCTTAATGAGGAAAACAACCACCTCGCCAACATCTTCAAGAACATAGGCTACAATTCTAAGGATATCAAGAGAGTCTTAGAAAGAACCAACAATAGAACCAACAATCACACCACAAGAACAAGCAACGACCAGAACAAAATAACAACACCCAAAAACCTAACAAAAGAGCCTACTTACCTTACATAAAAGGGGTTACCAACAAAATTGCTAAAGTTTTCAAGAAGAAGGATATCAAAACCTCTTTCAAAACCGTGACAACCATTACGCAAAAAATGAGGCCCATAAAAGGCTTGATTGATCATAAACAATGCAAATGAGTCTACAAGGTATCCTGCTCTTGTGACCTCTGCTACATTGGTGAGATTGGCCACTCCTTCAACACTAGACTAAAGGAACACAAAGCTAACATCAAGAATGAACAAACCCGAACCTCAAAACTTGCTGAACACTCCTTGAAAACAAAACACCAACTATGCCTAGAAGACACCAAGATCCTAGCTAAATAAGATCATTACTTTAAAAGAAAAATTAGAGAATCCCTAGAAATTAGGAAGCACCCCAACAATTTAAACAGAGATGGAGGCATGGATATTAGTACTAGTTGGCTCCCACCACTCCTACACCACAATAAACGACATCTTCAAACTTTTTGAACCCAAGACCTTGGCTTTCACCACTAATTTAACACGATTCCTTTTAGAAAACATGTCATTTTCCCACAAGTTGACTCTTAGGTGAAACACCATTCTTTAATTAAGTTATTAAAATAATTAAAATTAAATTAAATTAAATTAAAATAATCCCAACCTTAAGACATTATTTAGACTATACCATAATACTAATGTAAAAATATTATTAAATTAACACTATTGTTAATAGCATAACTGATTTCAACATTCATTAATAAATTAACCCTAAGGATACACAACTAATTTATTTATACTAGTAAGTCTTAACATTAATATTTTTTTCTTAATTAATTAATTTAATTAAGAATAAAAACTTTGTCTTAATTAATTAACTTAATTAATACTTATATAAATTACTTGAATACCTATATTTATAATTAGATAATACAAGTAATTTTATGAATACAATTCTTATAAAAACCTTACATTACTACTTAATAATTTAAGTAAAGTTTACATAATACAGCTATAATAACTAATTATAATTATATACCATTAATTATATTAATATTATTGTAACCCTAGGAATAACATAAATTAAATTAGCATCAATTAAAATAATGTATTAATGTAACACTAAATATAGCATTAATTAAACATTTAAAAACAATTAAATAATTAAATTAAACAATTAATTAATTAAATTATTAACAATTTCTTGTTAATTACCTTAATTTAGTTCATTTATTAGAAACTTTAGAATTTTTAAAATAAAATATTTTTAATATATAACCTAATAAGGAAAATAAAAATAAAAATTAATAAAAAAATTTAAACTATTAACCTAACCCTAACCGACACTTAAAACACCTTCCCGACTACTCAACCATATATATACTACATTTCTAAAGATCACCTACTCTTCTTTGACATGGCGTCCTGATGATGAGTCCTATTGTGGACTCGAAATGTCGATGAAAATCATGAGATCTATGGATATTCCGAATTGCATTGCTGAAGATAATCATCACATAAACCTAGCAATAGAGAATATACAAGGTATCAGCCTCAACTAATAATTAAGCATAATATTTTTATGATAGAGCCCATTTCTAGGCTTCGCCAAGGTTGTCCCCTCATAATACACTAACTCGTAAGTGCCCTTCTCCAACACTCATTTAACCATGTATGGCCCATGCAATGTCACGTCCCCAACCCTCCGACCGGCGAAGAGGACGCGACCATGGTGCTAACCATCCAGACTACCAGCCCCATGATCGTGTGAACTCATAAAAAATGTTGAAATGCTGAAACAAAATGTTGATAACGGGATGCATTGAAGTGGTACATACACAGATGCAATTATTTATCATACACAACGGAAGCAACATACATTCATGCAAGCATTCATTCAACATGTTCATCACATTCATTAACAGAAAATATGATTGCAGAAGTAAAATAAACATGATTACTTATCTTATCAAGAACTCGTTCCTCAACCAGCTACGTCACTGCAACGTTCCACCCAACCATAGGCCAGCGTGCTCCTTAATCTCTCAGCAATGCTGCCACCCCCAAGCTGGGCATGATTCTCCAAGGAATAAGGGAACAAGCAGGCTTACACATAGCCAAGGATACACAAACACAACCAAGCTAACACAGTTGGGTTTATCAGGCCATCAACAAGACAGCCAAGCCAACATGGTCAGGTTTATCAGACCATCAAGGAGTTGGGAAAGGCTAAATGCTAAGCTGGTGAGCCCATTACAGAGCTAGGAACACCTACACTAGAACTAGCCTGACTTCTAAGACACCCACACACACCCAACACAAGGAATCAGTCCCTTCTCTGCTACACAGTCCCTCAGGCCCTGCATTCCCTTCCAGTGCTATTCAGGGGTTGTGGAGAAGAAAGCCATCCCTCTAGCTCTGTCTGTGTGGCTTCCAAACACACCAGGTTTATCAAGCAACCCAAGCCCCCATCCCTGCTCCCAGCACAGTACGAAGACCAACCATTGCATGTAGGCAATTAATCAACAATTACAGCTTAACAGGGGAAAATGAATCCCAAGTGAATTATACAGTCCCAAACGTATCAGTGAATGTGGGGAAAACAACAGTCCCAAAACGTAATCAGTGAGCACAGCTCACAACATGGGGAAAATGAATCCAAACAATCCGCAGCAGCCTCAAAGCGTAACAGCAAACACAGCTCACGGCATGGGGAAACAACATCCCATCCTTGGGAAACGAAGCCACCAGGGAGACTTACCCAGACCACGCTGGAGAATAAATTCAATCTCCCATCCTAGGCATGAAATGAACAGACTCCCATTCCCAAAATATAAAGATGACCACAACAATCCCAACAAATCTTGAGGAGAAGAGCGACGACCATAACTCATGGGAAGAACAACAGTTCCAATCTCAACATTAAGATGATAGTAAATTACAAGACCATACCAATCTGTAAGGAGATCATACAGCCGAAAATGTGAATGGCCCTTCACAGCAAATCATGGATGAAAGAGCACGGCTCCCAGCTCACTGCGTGAATAACAACAACGCAGAACCCACAACTCAGCCTGTGAGGAAAGGATACGGCCACACCATCCGCAAATCCATAGGGAAAAACGACGTGGGTAAAACCAACAAAGTTCTGTGCGTGAGAGAGAACAAGAATTCCCCTCCTGCATGAGGATGAACAGCTCTACCTCTGTGCGTGGATGAACAAATAACCAGAAGTGCGTGAATGTCTCAGCACTGTCATTGAAAAGAGAGTGGAATGATGGAGTGTTCGCTTCCTTTTTCCCAACGGGAGGTTCATTTCTGGTGGAGTGTACGGGTGGGCAAGGACTGGCAATTCTGCCACACTCCCCTCTCAGCCATAACTGCCCCAGCTAATAGCAGCAGTTATTAATTGTGGTGGTTGGATAAGACAAGGTGGTGACACATGGGTTTTTCTCATAGCCCAAGGTTTGACATTTCCCCACCCTTATCCTTGTGAAAATCATGCCCTTTTCAATTTAGTTGCTGTGAACGTAGTTGGTCAGGTTCTTTAATTAAAGATGCATATTTACATGATGCTAAAACTTAATATGTATGCTGCATGCCCCGATATACCATCAGTGACAATTTAAATCCAAAACATAGAATAACCAATGAATGGTGGGGCCTTGTCCTTTAGCTCCACATCATGATCATTTACAATATATACATCATATACATCTAATGCAACGGGGTCAAAACCAGGGTGTTACATGCAACATGGGGTTGAACTTACCCGCCCCTAATGGTTCACTAGCTTGGTCATATAAAAGNACTAAATATCTAGGGATTGATAGACTTATCCAAATGAGCCTTAACGCGACATGTATTTACTTCAAGAGCCACTGAGGCATCCCAAAGGTGCTCATCGAAGTGTTCTGAGTCGACAAAACGTTCTTCCAAGTCAGAAGTCTCTGGTAAGAGCTCTACAGCTAGTTTTAGAGAAGGGATATCACATTCAATCAGTAGTATTTACTCCATCCCATGTACTAACTGATTTGGAGAAAAAATGGTTGCAGTATTAACGGTGGTTCGGTAGGCCCACAAAGCAGGGTAAAGCATAATGTTCCAATTATTCTTTCTTTGTGCAAAGGTTCTTTAAAGAATGGACTTAAGGGATTTGTTTACAACTTCGACCTGTCCATTCACTTAAGGATAATAAGAATAGGAATACTCTTGCTTTTACCCCAATTTGGAAGCTAATTCATCCATCATCCTATTTTGAAAGTGACTGCCATGGTTTGTGACAAGCTCTCTCGGAATACCAAATCGAGTAATAATCTGATTGAACATGAAGTGAGCAGTCGTATCACCGTTGGATTTCATAGTAGCCATAGCCTCTGCCCATTTCGTGAAATAATCCACAACCATTATGATGTGATGGTTCCCCCCAGCTGAAGTTGGGTTGCAATCAATAAATTCAACCCCCCACTTGTTGAAGGGATCGATAGTGATAATGGGGTCCAACAAGGCAGGATGAGAATGAATTTTCCGTGCAAACACCTGTCAAGGGTGGCGCCGCTTGACTACATTAACACAATCCTTAAAGATCGACAGCTAGTAATAACCCACTCTCAATATTTTTTGGGTTGTAGAAAGCCCGTATAAATGACCACCACATGCCCCATCATGGAAATAATTAAGCACATTCTCAACCTCTTCATGAGTCAAACATTGACGCAAAATGGAATCCACCCCACAACGATACAAGGTGACACCGATAATCGGGTATTTCTTAGAAACGTGTCGTAAACATCGATGCTCATCCCATGAGAGGTGAGGAGGGACCTTCAAATTCTGTGAATATATTATGATGTCACCATACCAAGGGTTTGCAATTGAGATGAGGAAGATATGCTCCTCAACAAAAGAATCTTGGTGAATCTCAACCTCATCCAAACTAGGAAAATCCAACATGAGCTTTGGAAATATCAACGATTTCTTCAATTTTTCTGAAACAAATTCAAGATAGAACTCTTGTAAGATAACAATCCAATTATTGTATTTTCCCCTTATCATCCATCTAGTTAGGACTAACTGAAATGGATTTATGTTATCCACAACCATATTTTGGCGAAGGAGTATATAATGTCTCAACCATTGAACCGCGTGAACAGTAGCTAAGGCTAGCTTCTCAATGTGAGTGTAACGAAGTTTGACATCAATAAGGTTCTAGCTAATATAGTAGACAAAGTACTCTTGGATCTCATCATCCTATTGAACCGAAACCATCCAAATCATCTCTTGAGACGTGAACACATATAACAAGAAATTATGGCTATATTCGGGTGGACTAAGCACGGGGGTCGATGCCAAGGCTTTCTTCAATGCATCAAAAGACTCCTGGTCTCACTCATCCTAGATAAAAGGAGTCTCTTTCTTCAAAACACGCATGAAACTCTTGGTCAAATTGGAAAATTTAACAACAAAACTCTATAAGAGTTTAACCATCTCTTGAAGACTCTGAAGGTTTCTAATAGTGCATGGGTGAGACAATCAAAGTATTGCCTCAACCTTAAGAGGATCGACCCTAATTCCCTCCTAAGAAATGATGAATCCCAATAACCGACCTACTTTCATGCAAAAGATGCACTTCTAAGGGTTCAGACGAATTTGATAATGATGACATCTCTCAAAAACCAAGCACAAATGGTCTAGATGATCCACTCTCAAATGAGAGTGAGCAGCTAAACCATCCAAATAAACTTCAATAATCCTCTTAAGGTCATGAAAAGCGAAGGTCGTCACCCGCTAAAATGTAGCTCGGGCATTTTTAAGCCCGAAGGGTATTTTTTCGATATGCAAAAGTTCCCCAAGGACAAATGAAAGTTGTCCTTTGTTGGTCCTTAGGTTTGATTTGAACCTAGTTGTATCCTGAAAAACCATTCATGAACGAGAATACTTCGCTTCTCGCACACTCATCCAAAATCTTATCTATGAATGGTGTGGGAATTTATCTTTAGGACATGCTTTGTTTAGGTCTCTAAAGTTCGTGCATACCCAAATGTTTCCTTGCTTCTTATCAACCTAAACGGGGTTGGATACCCATTTAGTCAAGGGAACCTGATATTTAAAACCAGCCTTGAGAAGCTTCTCTATCTCCGCCTTAATGCCAGGTGCCTTACGGGGATTCATCGCATGAAAGCATTTTCGAGTAGGCCTAGCATCATGGTAATTTTTAATCTCATGCTCAACAATATAAGGGTATTTTCTTGTCATCTTGTCATACGACCAAGAAAAAACATCACGGAATTATTTAAAGAGCTCAGTGTATGCCTTAATCTCATTAGGAGAACAATCGACCCCAATGTATATGTTCTCAACCTTACCAGGATTCTGAGAAATGTTGATAGGGATAGTAGGTGACAAATTCACCATGTTCCCTTTGGCATATATACCTTGAGTTCCTAGTGGGAATATGGGACTACCAAACTTCTTGCTAAGGGTCGCCCTAAAGTCATCACACTGGATTTTTTCAAGTTCCGGGAGGAAATAAGAGAGATAGTGAAAATATTCCCAAGGTCATTCCAAACCATTCATGGCTTCGAGAATCGCTTCATCTTAAGGAAAAAAGTCATCCAAGTAGGCATGTGAGCATGAGAACAAAAATACCCAAGAAGGAAGTGCAAAATGTCCTCCTCCTTCGTCTACGAAGAGGAAGGACTAGGTTCTATAATGAAATCAAGAGTAGCTTGATAATAAATATCTACTACAGACAACGTCATATCCATCTTGGTAGGTTTAGGATCTTCATTTGAAGTCCTTGGAGAAGGGAGAGTCCAAGGGTCCTTCAAATACATAGTTCAAAACAAGACCGAACTCGATGACGATTCGTTACTAAGAGTGGAACCTATAGTCAGGATTGGTGCGTAAATATTAAAGGATCCCATCAAAGATGAATACATTCCCACACTAACATTCTCAGTTGTCGGTTGATAATTATCAATAATCGGGATGGTATATCCCGACGATGCTAACATACTGGAATTATCAAATGACATTTGCTCAGTTGTGACAATTCAATCTTAGAAAGGGAAGAAAATCACACGAAATATGGAACACACAATCACTCTCATGTTGTAAATCCAGTTACAACCTAGTAAAAGGTTGTAATTGAGGGGTGCATCAACCACCTTCACCTCGATGGACATGGTCTTCCCTCCCAAATGGACCTGAAGAGAAGGAAGAATACCATGAATCTGAAAAGAATGTCCATCAAAGGCAGTCGACATGAGCCTGGATTTCGACAATGGGGGTGAGACAAGACCTTTCCAATAGGATAGAGACATCACAGAGGCCGCAGTGCCTTCATCAACCAATGTGTGTTTTATCATTTTGTTCATACACTCCACATGGATTAAGAAAGCCACATGGCAAGGTAAGCGAGGCTAGATGCCCATGAGTTTCAAAACTAATCATTGTGGAAGGATGAGAAGAAACCATCCCAAGGAAAGTCAATAAGGCCTTTCTCTACAAAGGGAAAGTCTAAAGGACTTCGAGAGCTGACATCACATAGGAGTCTGAACCAAATCCTCGACAACAAAATAGTGTTGGGCGGATTGAGGATTAGGATTGTTCCCTGAGCGCTCTAGGACTCCTTCAGGAATGTGGGGTATAACTTCAGTCTTGTCAATATGCAAAGGAACCTCGGGAGGTGCATTCTCTTTCCCTACATTGGGTTGCAATGAACCATAATGTTTAGCACTCGTCACAACATTAGCAGTTGACATCATCTCGATACAACCATGTCCACCTTCAATGTTCAACAGGTTTTGATGCCCACCAAAAGCACTTCCAGAGTCCACTTTCCTCGAATTCATATTTTTGGTTATGCGGTAAAGGATTCGTTAACACAGCTGGCCTTTGTGCAATGAATTTCAAGACTTCATCGATATAAAGGCACAAGTAATTGAGGCGATCTCCCATAACCCAATGTTTATACTTCTTATCCCCCCCCATTATCACTATCACTCCTGTCATCGTTAACATTCTCCTTCATATTCCTACCTCTCCTATTATTTCTTCCCTTTTTCTTATTCTATTCGGGTTGTTTGTTGCCCTTCTGGTCCGACGAGTGTATTGAAAGTGCCTCCTTCATTTGGGTGGGGTTTGACGAAGTTATAGATTTTCTAGTCGCGTACTAGTTAATAGACAAATTTCTCATTTGATTTGCAACCTGATATACAACTTTAGTACTTGCGGAGCCAACATTTCCATCAGCATGTGGCTCAGGTTTAAAATTAGTCTTGAAATTTTACCATGGAGTGTTAGGTATAATCTCATACAAAAGCTCAGACGAAGTGTAAATCAAGTCTATTTGTTGATCTCGGAAAATAGCTTGTTCCTCATTCATTGCTCTATATTTTGAAGCATCCTTCATGACATAAGGAAATAACGACTTAAGGAACAATTCCAATAGAAACTTGGGTGGAATGTTGGCCTTAATCAACCTCTTCCATCTATGCCACTCTTGAATATGATAAAAAATATGTGTGGCTTTGTCTTTCCAAAATTTTGACAAGATCTCAGTACTGACATCGTAACATAATGTTAGTTGAAAGTGGTTCAGAAAGGTCATGGATATATCATTCAAGGTCTGATATATTCCCCAGGAAACTCTATATACCATTTCACCGCAGGTCCTGTGAGGGTGCATTGAAATAGTCGTAAGGGAAACGAATCATGATTCAAGGAATTAGAAGAGCACCATAGGTGGAAAGTGGTAACATGCTCTCTAGGGTCCTCACTATTCTTACCTTCAAGCTTTGGAATGTCTGAAGGAATCTTAGCAGGAACAACCAGTCACATCGGATCATGAGAAACCGGATAGTTGGTCAATTTCGAGAAGTCAGGAAAATTCAGTGTAGCTAGGAAAGGGATCCTAGGGTGAGCCATTTGATTCCATGCTCCCTGATAGGATTGATTCATATAGGGTTTATTGTTGTAAATATTGTGGCCTTGGTCAGTCGGATAATAGCCTCCTCCTACTTGACCCATAGAAGGATACACATGAATATTATACTTTGGTACGCCTTGACCATAATTATAAGACCGATATAAGGGTCATCCCACAAACATATAAGGAGTCACATAACCTCCCGATATAGCAAGACCGGAAGATGAGGGAACAACATGGCCAGAGGCAATGCTCCGTCCCGAAGGACCATGTGGTTTATGAGGAGGGTGTGTCATGAGAAACGGATTCGAAGGAACAGGTGCAAAGGACAATGGAACATATGATGAAATGTATGATGTAGCTCCAATGTTCACATGTCTAGGGTCACCTCTGTGAGAAGGAATCCCAGTATTATTCCTGGATGAAGGGTGTGAAAATCCTCCCACAAAGGGTGCGAAAGGTGAAATATGACAACTACTAGACCTATCGTCATTAAAAGGGATGGCAGTGCCCCCAGGAAAAAAACTAGGACCAACACCAAGATCAATGATAGATGATGGGAAACTATCATTCATATCTAGCATGCCAAATATAAAAGGCCTAATGCTATAGGGAACATGGTGAGTATCACCATTCGACCAACGTGGAAGACCTCCCATAAGAAGTTGCAGATGTTACATATGGGGTTGTGAATTGAAGCAAGCGCCTACCCCATGAGGGTCAGTTTCGACTGGAGTCTTAGGAATAGTGAATGTCACATTCCCCATTCTAGAGGATGGAGAATGAGGGACTTTTGGGGTCTCATATGTGTGACTCATGATGAGACCAGTGTGTGGATCAAGGTTTGTATGAATATGCCTAGAATGTCTAGTCCTCTTTCGAGGAGTAGTATATCCATAAGGAAAAATCCCTACCAGACGATGAGAACGGCAGGGTGTTGGACCTCTCTCCATGATGACTCCACAAAAGCAAAAAGACTCAACCAACAATGAACCCTAAAACAATCTAGTGCACAAAGAGAACACTCCTAAGAAAATCTAATCCAAGTGCAAGAAAGATAAGAGGGAGGATAAATGAGCTCATGAATGTAGCAATTATGTCTCACCTAGGAGAGGCTTGAGACTCCCATACACTACAAGCAAAGGTGCGTAATTATTGATCCCAGTTTTCACATCATTTTTTACAGTTAAATTATGCATTTAAACATATGTTTTGTCATATTTTTGCATATTTTCTATCACGCAGCTCACTATTTAGCCCCAGGTACGAATGAATTTAAGGTTTATGTAAAATCTGTTTATTATTATCATTTCATGATTTTATAGATTAAAATTGACATTATTTGGATCGAGTTTTGATATATTGATTTATATATGCATTTGTTTGCAGGTTTTGGACGAGCTAACAACAAAAACACAGTCAGCTAGATATGCGCATAACATGTCCAGCTTACCATCCAACTCACTAATTAGACTGCGCGACATTCGTTGGTAGATTTCCAGGCATTAAAATGTTAGCATGAGATTGTTGGTGCATACCATAGTATTTAACACACCAACAAATATAAAATGCATTCATCCTAAATATGCGTAGAGTATATCCATCTCACTGTTCATCTCAGTTCCCCGAGCCAACCGCGCGTCATTGAGAAGAGATTCTCGGGTGTTAAAGCTTGCAACTATTTACTATCCATGCTTTTGGGTGATGCAAAGGCTCCCATTATAGAAGGATCACCAGCATGCTGCCTTTGCTCGACACTACACCATCAGCCACGCCAGAGAAGGAAACATATGCCACATCACACAGCATGAAGAGAACCGATTCGCGAAGGAGAAGCAGAACGTTGTGCATTGATGTTTGATTAGTTAGACATCATAATAGTTGACTAAATTTAGAGAGTTGTCTACCACTAAAGGGTTGACTTGCTCACCTCTATAAATATTGTGTATATAAACACCTCCATGCGAAGAGCTAGAGAGTTTATCAATTCATTAGTGAGACAGTCATTTTTTTAGAAGAATTCTATAACTTTGTTCCTTATTTTTTAGAAGTTGTATTTTTTGTTGTTCATGATTGCGTTTGTGTAAGCGTTATCCATGCATCACCTCGGATTGTTGAGAGGGCCCCTCATCAACCAAAGGTTTCTTTTCTTGTGTAATTTTGTTATCTTTTATTTTGTAGTTAGTTTGATTTCTAGTTTGTTTATGTTATTGAATTACTGTAAACGTTTATTTCACTTACTTTATGTAATGTTGTGTGAATTAATATAGTTTTATTTCCAAAGTTAAATATCTAGTTGCACGCATAGTTTGCTTTCAATTTGCTTTCAGTCATTTCATTTTCAACTTTACTGTTAGTTTTATTTGCAATGGTAGAGTGACCCGGTGGCTTCTTTTATTGCAGGAGTTTAACATCATCATCATTGACTGACCTGGTAAAGAAAATCTAGTAGCAGAATTCCTCTCTTGCATTCAACATGATCATGGTGCTAAACCCATTGACGACACTTTTCATGATGATTATTTGTTTGTTGTGTCTGTTCAAACCCCTTGGTTTGCAAACATTTCCAATTATTTAGCATCTGGGAAATTACCAGACCATTTGTCCCCACATGAGAAATGTCGTATTATAGTTCAAAGTTCTAATTATTCTTGGGTTGATAATGACCTCTTTTGCATCGGTCCAGATCTTATTATTCAACGATGTGTGCAAGAGGATGAAATGATAGACATCCTCCATGCATGCCATGATGGACCATGTGGAGGACATTTTTCTGATAGGCGGACATCATACAAAGTGTTGCACTTTGGTTATTACTGGCCAAACATTTTCAAGGATGCTTCCAAGTATGTTAAAGGATGTGATAGTTTCCGAAGAATGGGTAGACCTACATCATCCGATCAGATGCCTTTACAACCTCAGGTCATGATTGAGCCTTTTGAAAAATAGGCTCTTGATTTTGTAGGACCAATTTCTCCCATGTCTCGTAAAAATAAGTATATCCTGGTTTGCATATACTATGTCACCAAATGGGTAGAAGCTAAATCTTTGTTTAGGGCTACAGAGAAATTAGTGTTAGAATTTATATATGAATAAATATTCACCCGGTTTGGTGTACCTAGAGAAATTGTCACAGACCAAGGTACTCAATTCACTTCCAAATTAATGAAAGAACTCACTATGAAATATGGCATCCGACATTGAAAATCTTCACCTTATCACCCTCAGGATAATGGCCAGGTAGAATCAACCAATAAAGTATTATAAGCCATTTTAACCAAAACCATTCACTTACATCATAAGGATTGGGTAGATAGACTCCCGGAGCCCTTATGGGCCTATACGATAACATGGAGAAACACAACCGGACATACCCCCTATGAGTTAGTGTATGGAAAACAAGTCCTTTTACCTATTGAATTTAAATTTAAAACCTTTCATATGGCAACACAATTAGGCATGGATTTGGATGAAGCACATAAACAATGAGTATTACAAATTAATGAGTTAGATGAAATTAAACAAGATTCACTTCGAAGAACCATGCTAATACAGAATCAACGGAAGAAATGGCATGATAAGTTTATTAAGCAAAATCAATTTAATACTGGAGATTGGGCACTACTATTCGACTCATGATTTAAAAAATTTAAAGGAAAGTTACCTACCCGTTGGATGGTCCCATATTAAGTAGTTACAACTTTTGACAATGGGTCAGTAGAAGTTAACACAATTGATGGCTCACAAGTTTCCTTTGTAGTAAATGGACATAAACTTAAACTTTATCACCAACCAACATCTAAACAGGATTTCATACCGAATGTTTTGCATATATTTACTTATAAGTTTAATTTATAGCATTGAATTATGTGTTTAGCAAGGCTTAACACGCTCTAGTACTAATCGATTTCCATATATTTAATATCATTATACAAGGAAAACCCGATGGGGTACTGAACAGGCCTACTGGTAGTGGGTCAATGCTAAGTAATAAATTAAAACAAGGAAGCTCAATAAATGCAAGTAAACCCGTCGGGGTACTGAACATGCTCGCTGGCAATGGGACTATGCTTGCATGGTACCAAGGTAAACCCGTCGAGGTACTGAACAGGCTTGCTGGAAATGAGGCAACATCGGGTAAAATAGATCTAGTTAATGCACCACTATGCACATGGTTCGTAGAACAATGATAATATAAAGAAAAAATTTCAGAATTTATGAATAAACATGTCACATCCAATTGTTTATAATGTCATTTGAGAATGGTTGTAAGTTGGGCTTGGCCCTGGCCATATAATTCAACAAATACCGAGGATGTCATTATTCTAGAAATGGTACCCATCACTGTAAATCTCACACACTCCGGGGTAAACTTAAAATATTTTGTGATGACAATATATCTTTAAAATGAGGCATGGATGAATAGCTTGTCCTATGGCATTCTTTTGGTTATATTATCATCATTCAAGTGGTCTTTCTAAGCACTGTTATATTTTTCATGAATATACATATCTAAATCATTTCCATTTGCTAGTTAGTTTTCCTTTTTCTTACAAAATAATAACAGCCTGATAGAAATTTTTATTTACTTATCTGGAACAATCAATTCTTCTCTCTTGTATGGCTTGAGGACATGCCATATCTTTGGTTTGGGGGAGGATTAGAAAAGATTAGACTGTTTTTATTTTCATTATTTATGACAAATCTATTTATCTCTGACAAAAGATAATTGTTTTCAAAATAATGTAAGCAGTGGAACTTGGTTATAACATGAAGCATATTTTCACAGAAAAATAAATATGGAGGACTATATGAAGGATCGAATGAAGGTCCAAATGAAATACAAAATGATGACCTGAATAAAAAATTGTGATATTACAACACTTATGATTAAAAATTGCTAACCAAATTTGTTTTTTGGCAAATAGTTTTTACCCCCATGTGGATGCTTTGACCTTAAAAGCTTTCCAGTCATCATTTCACTATTGGAAACCCTATCCTCTTACCCAATCACGCATGTAAAATATTAAATGAACAATCTTCTTGTTAATCAAGGTTATTAAAAATGTGATTTATGCCTTCATGCCATACGTTCAACATGTCCAAAATTTTACTTTGGATAGGGTTGAACTAATTACGAACCTTATAAAGTCACTCATTAATGCATATGCATGTTGATGGAACACGTCTCAAGGTTCGCTATGATAGCATGATCTCTTAAGTAGGACAAACTTCTTGCTATTCCATCATTTTCATCACCATTATTTTTGTAGAGTTGTTTTAGCCATTTTTTTCTTACACCCTCTACAAAAAGATCATGTATCATAACCGTTGAACAAATGACGAATTGTTTTGAACCTGAGAACTATCAAATTAATACTATTGAAGAACTCAACAAAGCCATTAAATCTTCATACAACGTATGAAATGAAATACATGCTATTTTGAAAGCACAATACAGAAGGTTGAAGTTTAAATCACCTCCTTCATCTGCCAAGTCGAAGGAAGCTGCTAGCATAGCTCCGCCTTCTTCCTAAGTTATCTTTGTTTTTACTCAGTGGGACCTGGCATTTCTCCAATTTGGGGGAATGTTGATCCCAATTTTGTCATCATTTTTGGCAATTAAATTACGCATTTAAACATACGTTTTTTCATCTTTT
Source organism: Pseudotsuga menziesii (assembly GCA_001517045.1). NCBI lineage: Eukaryota > Viridiplantae > Streptophyta > Pinopsida > Pinales > Pinaceae > Pseudotsuga > Pseudotsuga menziesii. The sequence goes on from LPNX010776201.1 coordinate 349,120, forward strand.
TGCATATTTTATGTCACGCAACTCACTATTCAGCCCTAGGTACGAATGAATTTAAGGTTTATGTAAAATCTGTTTATTATTATCATTTCATGATTTTATAGATTAAAATTGACATTATTTGAAGCACGTTTTTATATATTAATTTATGTATGCATTTGTTTGCAGGTTTTGGATGAGCTAACAACAAACATGCATTAAGCTAGATATGCACATAGCATGTCCAGCTTACCATCCATCTTGTTAATTAGACTGTCGAGACATTCATTGGCAGGTTTCTAGGAATTAAAAATTTAGCATGAGATTTTTAGTGCAAACCATAGTCTTTAGCATGCCAACAAATAGAAAACACATTCATCCTAGATATGCGTAGAGCATATCCAGCTCACTGTCCATCTCATCCTTCAGTTCGTCGAGCCAACCACGCGTCGTTGATAAGAGATTCTCAAGTGTTAAAGCTTGCAACATTTTATTGTCCACGCATTTGGGTGATGCAATGGCTCCCATTATATAAGGATCGCCAGCACGTTACCTCTACTCGACACTACACCATCAGCCACGCCAAAGAAGGAACCATACGCCACATCATGCAGCATGAATAGAACCTATTCGTGAAGGAGAAGGAGAATGATGTGCGTTGATATTTGATTAGTTAGACGTCATAATGGTTGACTAAATTTAGAGAGCAGTCGACCACTAAAGGGTCGACTTTCTACCTTCTGTAAACATTGTGTATATAAATGCCTCCATGCGAAGAGCTGAGAGTTGATCAATTCATTAGTGCGACAGTTAGTTTTTGAGAAGAATTATGCAACTATGTTCCTTATTTTTTAGAAGTTGTATGTTCTGTTGTTCATGATTACGTTCATGTAAGAATTAGCTAGGAATCACCCATGATTGTTGAAAGGCCTCCTCATCAACCAGAGGTTTCTTTTCTTGTGTAATTTGGTTATCTTTTCTTTTGTAGTTAGTTTGATTTCTAGTTTTTTTATGTTATTGAATTACTGTAAACGTTTATTTCACTTACTTTCTGTAATGCTGTGTAAACTAATATAGTTTTATTTCCAGACTTAAATAGCTAGTTGCGTGCATAGTTTTCTTTCAATTTGCTTTCAGTCATTTCATTTCTAGCTTTACTGTTCAGTTGTATTTGCAAGAAGATAGAATAGATTCAAATCTCTTCATTTTCCTTTCTATTAAAAGTTTATTTAAATTTCAATTTGTTTCTTAATACGTAATGATTTCTTTTTATGAATTAGTTTAATATTATTTCGTTGTCAAATTTGATCAATAAGTAGGTTTATTTATTTCCTCTATGCATTGTATTTGCATGTGCACGAATTCAGCTGAATATAGATCATTTAGGTTATTTGTTGTTACTTTAATTGTGTAGACTATTATTCGGACAACTTGTGTAAATTGTCATTCAGACGCCTCTTTCAGACCTGTAGTTTAGTCTGTCATCTAGTCTGTCCTTTCATTTTTAGTGTTTTTAAGGTGTTTCGAACTTGTTTAAAGTTTTGTTTCCTTAGTTTTTGAAGTATGCTTTGATTTTAATGGTTAGATGATAGTTCTATTCAACATTAAGGCTAAAGTTAGATTGTTTTAGATTACTAAAGTTTTATCATTTTGCCTTGAGTATGTTTTGAGTTATGTTATGCTTTGTTTCTTGAGTTTGTTTCTGATTCCTTTAACTAACACTATTTTATTGTTTTGTGATCATTCCTTTGGATTGATTTATCTGTTTGCATGTAAAACTTAGTATTAGAAGTATTATCCTTAGGAAAATATACTTGTACCTTGTAGACTGTTCCTTTTTTCACTGTGTGATTAACGAAAGAGACTTGTAGAATAGAATTCAAAGTTGTTCCTGATAAGTTTTCTACTTGCTTCTTTTCAAAGTTATTCTTTATTAAGTTTTCTACTTACTTATAAATTAGGTATTCCTTGCATCCAAATCTTTCACTTGAAAAGTTAGTTGTTGATAGTATCCTTTTTCAGTATAAAGTTAATTTGCTTATTAAATAAATTATCAATATAGTTGTTGCATTTATGTTTCCAATATAAACTTTCTTTGCATAATTAGTTCTTGAAATGATTCAATAAACCTTACTAGAAAGAGTAGTTTTTCTTGTATAGAAGTAGTATTGTATATATCTTTGTTCTTTAGTAATTGTTTATAGAGTAGAATAGTGTATTTTTTATATTCCGATCTAGTATTCTTTTCTGGTTCAATTACCTTGATAGTCGAATTTTTAGGAGTTTGACTCCATTTTTCATTTTGAAATATATTTCGTTCTTTTGTTTGTTAAAATGTTTCCACGACACCATAGGAATTCCTCTAAATTCACATATATTTTGTGTCAACTCTAAGCCTACCAATCCTGGTCGATAATAAAATATTAGGTGAATTAATCAAGATGATATAACACCCAACAGTAACCAATTATAGCGGCTCTTAGCTTCAATGCATAAAGAAACTGTGTTCTCGAACCTCTACCTAGTCAGGACACTCACAGAATAACCTCTGCAAGTACCCCCTGTGATATCTAGGTAAGGAAACTAAGCTCACCCCAATATAACCAATGCTCAGGCAGACAGTCGCAGGTGGGATCTACTGTATGGGAAGGGTAACAAATCCTAAAGCTCAAAAGCACCAAAGGCACCTAAAAATCCCCCAGATATGAATAATATCCTAGAATTATATTTGGTGTTGCACATACAGTGGCAAGGGGCTATCCCTACCACAAACGTGTACGTTGCCTCATGCTTAACTCCTATGTAAGAGGAGCATCCTGAGAACACTAATTATACCAAGGATTTCTCTCTCTCACCTGGACAGACACCTAAAAGTTTTGCTTTGTAGTAATGGAAAAAATTACTCACGACACACTATTCCAAGACTACCTAAGTTTATTGATACACCACTATCAAATAAAAAGTGTAATTCATTTTAAATTAAGTGTTTATTTTAAGGATGTGATTACTCAAAAAAAATGATTGTGCAACTAGTTATTTTATGACTCAGCAAGTGAAGTAAATATGCACACCTAACAAACAATGGCAAGTGCAAGTTGTCTTTAATGATGAAAATGGGGCATGCCACTACATGAGAAGCATAAATTTTCCTTCAAATGTCAATGCAACCTTTTCCTATATGAAATCCTGATCACTATTCAACTAAGAAAACCTAATGCAAGCACTACTTCATGCAAATGCATCATGCATAAACATGCAAAAATAAAAATAAAAATTGTATTTTTGTAATAAATTATATGTAAATGCAGTAAAAAGACTCTAAAACTACCAGACCCTGTAGTAAGTCTCAAACACAAGCCAACAAAGACTGTAACGTACCCATGTATCCACCAAGAAATTTCATAAACAAATAATTTCAACATCACCTAAAATATAAGCCATAATTCATAAACCCTTTACTCATTCTCTATCATACGTTCATCATAACAAAACTACAAGGGACTCTTTGAAAAATAGCCTTCAAAATTTATCCTAACTCTTTTAACTGGTCTGATTCCAAAATATTAAGCTTGAAAAAAAGAGGTCTTCCGCAATAGGCCCTCCACAAAAGACTTTTCCTTATGCAACTCTACTTCCGCAATGTGGATTACAGGTTGTGGGAAGATCCATAGAATTTTACATTTGCCTTCCTCCATTCTGCTTTCGTAATGCGTATTGTGCATTGCATAGCATACAATAACGCTTACTAATTTCCCTTCCGCAAGGAGGATTGTGGGTTGCGGAAAGTAATTAAATTCCTTACAAAATTCCCTTATGCAGTTCTGCTTCTATATTGAGGATTGCATATTGTGGAAAACTTAAGTTCTTTACAAAATTTTATTCTGCCTTTCCGCTTCCGCAATGCGGATTACGGAAACACTTAAGTTCTTTAAAAAATTACCATCTCCTTCCACAATCTGGATTGCAGATTGCGGAATACTTTAAGTTCTTTACCAATATGCCTTTCACATTTCCTCTCCCGTAGTGTATATTGCGGATTGTGGAAGGTACATAAACTCTTCACAAAACTCCTTCCGCAATTCCGCCTCTGCAATGCAGATTGTGGATTGCGAAAGTAATTAGTTTTTCTCATGAAAGATTAAGCTTCCACAGACGTTTCGGCCCAATATTTACACTTAGATTTTATGTATTATGTTGGGTAAGACAGAGGGTGTTCATCCTTAGATAGTCTCACTGCCTCATGCAATTTTCATCGCTTGGGACGAGTTCAGACTTAGGGGTTTAAGGGGGTTACAGTAGCCTATTTTCTTACGGAACTCCAGCAAACTCATCAGAAATACTTTCTTTCCACAAGTTCCATTATTCATTTAATTATTATAAGTAAGGTACACGGACTTCACTAAGCTGGAAACAATTTAAATCCAGCACAAGTATTAACTACCATACAGAGGATCTCTTGCATCTGGGTTTTAATAGTGAAGTTATAAAGTATTCAAGTATACTCTTTTTAGAAAACAATGTTACTCTAATAGAAATCATATGTCTAAATGCAAACCCCATTAATTTGATATAGAGCGTGAGCTAACTATCCTATAAGCAACATTTTCATCTAGAAACCTAAGAATTGGTGCTTATCAATTCCTTAGTATTAAAAAACACACATTTACATATATATAGATATACCCTAAGAGTGGTGACCGCCAACCTCAGGTTCAGTTTCCCAGTGAGAAATCGCTTTCCTAACACATACTGCTCACATAGAAAGTATTTCTTTCAGTTTTCCTAACACAGAGTGCTCACACAACAAGTATTTCTTCATTTTTCCTAATAGAGTGCTCACATAGCAAGTATTCATCCCTTTTTCTAGCATACTTAGCCACGTCCTACCTCCTCTCGTATGCTTCCTTTTTATAGTTTTGGTTTTTTCCTGGGTCTTTTGCAGCTAATGGAAAATTCCTCATGGATTTTCCGCCGCACACTACACCATTGTTTCTTCAGGGCATGTCCAATGCCATACTGGCATTGTCAAGCTTGGTGTAACCTCCCTGAGGTTGACTCTTCACGTCCCCCACTCTTGCATGCATAGTTTCCTCATTCAACATGGTTGTCCCCATCATTTACGATTTTTTTAAAGGCATAATGGTTCAATTACATCTATCCTCCAAGGACCTATTGGCAGATTCCATAACTAGCCAATCTCATTCAAACATAACACAATAATTCAAAATATTACAAATATTGTTTAACTGTTGGGATATGGTACATCCTCATCCCCTTATTGCAACATTGTCCATGATGTTATTAGTCTTCTTCCATAGCTTCTAGAAATTAACCTAGATACTTCTTTCGCAAAACTTCCTCTAATTCCCAAGTCGCCTATTCCGGTCTAAAGTGCTTCCAATGCACCTTAACTCGAGCGATGACCTAGTTCTGAATTACTATTTCTTTCATGTCTAGAATGTGTAAGGGTTCCACTTGAAATTCTCCTTTTCGATCCACCTACACCACATTCCATTCAATGATATGAGTTAAATCATGTATATGTTCCTTAAGTAATGAAATATGAAAAACATTATGAATTTTCATGTGAGCAGGAAGAGCAAGTTTGTATGCCACAGGTCCAATCCTTTCCAAGTTTTGAAAGGGTCTACAAAACTATCATGCTAATTTGATATAGCTACCCAATTTAAGGGAGCTATTTTTGGGCTTGACTCGAAGGTAAATGTAGTCTCTGATAGAAAACTCTTTATGTTGTCTTTTTAAGTCAGCGTAACTCTTTTGGAGATCATGTGCCACTTTCAAGTTCTTTTGTACCTTTCAAACAATTTGTTCCATGTCTTGTAACATTTCAGTCCCTACTAACAGACGATCCACTGGGCTATCCCAGTTAACAAGGGTAGTAGACTTTTTCCCATACAGGATTCGAACAGGCTCATTTTTGTTGAGGCCTGATAACCATTATTGTATGCAAACTCTATTAGGTAAAAATAGTCCTCCCACTCAATGGGTTTTTCCATAAAATACATTCTTAGCATGTCTTCGATGACTTGATTCATTCGTTATGTTTGTCCATCTGTTTCAGGGTGATAACTAGTGCTGAAATTTATCTTGTTGTCTAACCCTGCAAACAATGATTTCCAAAATTTTAATGTAAACTTAACATCCCGGTCAAAAATCACCATCTTTGGTACTCTGTGAAGTCGGAATACTTCCTTCAGGAATATCTCTGCAATATGGAAAGCTTTATAATTTGACTTCACAGGAATAGAATGAGCAGAATTTCTTAACTTATCTACTACAACCATAATTGAATCATGTTGTTTTTTTGTTAAAGGAAAACCTGTGATGAAATCCAAGGATATTACCTCCCATTTCCATTCAGGAATTGGAAAAGGTTCTAACAAACCTGCTGGATGTTGATGTTGTGCCTTCACCTATTGACATTCCAAAAATTTAGATAGATAATCAATTAAATATGCCCTTAATATAGGCCAAAAGAATTGCTTTTTGAGGGTAATTAACATATTTTGGTAATGAGTGTGTCCTGCATAAGGAGGTTTGTGCATCTCATTTAGAATAAACAACTTTAAATATGCAACATCGGGCATGTATAATCTCTCCTTAAACCGAATTAACCCTTTTTGGTCTACTTTCAATTCTGCCTCATTTAAATTCACCTCATTTTTTTGTAGCTTGTTTAGTAAATCTACATACTCGGCATCTTGTGTACTGGTTGTTTTTATTCTTCTCAATAGATCACTTTTTGGTTGGCTCATAGTTATTTCATATACTTCCTAAGTTCTTCAACTGAGGGCATCATCCACCTTATTCCTTGCCTTTTATATGCTTTACTTCAAATTTGAATTCACTTAAGAAGGCCATCCATCTTGCTTTCCTAGCATTAAGTACAGGCTGAGTAAACAGATTCTTTACGCAGGCATTATCTGTCAATAAAAGGAACTTCCTCCCTGACAGGTAGTGATGCCACATTTTTAAGGCATGCACTACCGCTGCCAATTCTATATCATGTACTGCATAATTTTGTTCATGTTCTTTCAATTTACGAGATTCGTAACATACAACATCTCCTTCTTGAGATAATACACCCCCCAATCCCTCCTTACTAGAATCTATACAGACTGTATAGTTTTTATAGGGTTCAACCACCTTTATATTAGAGCCATGGTTAATAATCTTTTTATATTTTCAAAACTCTCCTGACACTTCGAGGACCATGCAAATTTTACTCCTTTCTTTTGTAAGGAAGGAATGGGATATGCTATCTTTGAGAATCCTTGGCTGAACCACTGGTCGTAACCGATGAGTCCCATGAAGGATCGAATGTCAACAACATCCTTAGGCACTGGCCATTCTGAAGTAGCCTTTATCTTTTGTGGATATACCACAATCTCGTTTTCTAAAATGACATGACCTAGGTACTGAATTTCTTTCTTAAAGAATTCACACTTCTCAAATTTACCATACAGTTGATAGTCTCTTAAAGTTTGTAGTACAATTCTCAAGTGTTGTTGATGTTCTTCTTCCACCTTAGAGTAGATCAGGATATCATTAATGAAAATTAACATGAACTGGTCCAAATACTTGTTAAAGATATTATTCATTAGACACATGAATGTAGCAAGGGCATTGGTTAAGCTAAAAGGATTTACTACAAATTCATAGTGCATGTATCAGGTCCTGAAAGTTGTTTTATTAACATCTTCTTCCTTAATCTTGATTTAGTGATAACCAGACCACAAATCTAACTTGGAGAATATTTTATCTCCCCCTACTTGATTGAATAGATCGTTAATTTGAGGCAGAGGATACTTGTTCTTAATGGTTACTTTATTTAGTTGTTTGTAATCTATGAAAGTTGTAAGGTCCCGTCCTTTTTCTTGACAAATAAAGCTGGTGCTCCCTAGGGCGACACACTGGGTCTGATGTAACCCTTATCTTGCAGTTCTTGTAACTAGAATTTTAGTTTGGTTAACTTGGGAATGCTCATTCGATAAGGTATTTTTGATACCGATGCATCCCCATGTACAATCTCAATAGAGATATCTATTTCTCATTGAATGGGTAGTCCTAGTATCTCTTATGGAAACACATCCATAAATTCACTTAAAATTGGGTGATCCCTTACATGTGTTGGATTTTCATTAAGGATCCAATCAATGACCTGAACAGCATAAATATTGCATCCCTTCCTCGTACACTTCTTTAATTGCATGAAAGATATTTTTCTTAGTGAGATAGGTTTACTAATACCTTTTACGTTCCTAACAGTTTGATCCTCAACCACATAAGTAAAGGTCTTATCAAAACAATTTTATATTAATTTATACCTTTCTAACTAGTCCATGCCAATAATCGTATCATATGACCCTAGAGGAAAAATATTCAAATTGATCCTAGTCACATGATCTTGAAATTTAACTTCACAATTAGCAATGAAATCATTTACCTTCCTTTTTTCTCCAGTTGCCAGTTGGACTGACCAAGGTTTTGCATGCCTTACCTTGGCAAGATGGCAGTTCTTCGTCATTTTAGGAGTGATGTAACTTAAAGTATCCCCTAGATCAATTAATATAGAAATCCTTTGGTTAGAAATAGTACCTTTAATATCTACAATTTCATATTGATGATATTCCTGTCGATCCTCAAGGCCTACATTAATCCAGTGGAATCTTTTTCCAACTTCCCAAACAGTGGAAGCTTCTTGCAAGTTGTGAAAAGCCCTATTTGTTTTGTTGAAGAGTGGGAATTTTCTTCTTAAATGGGGCTTCCACATTCCCAACACTTTAGGGGTTCCAACAGTACCTTTCGATCTAAGGTTCACAGGTTCATTGCCCTTGTGTTGAAACTGCCCATTTTTGTTGTAGGAATTTCCTTGTGGATTGCTTGGCATATTTCTGAAGGGTGGTGGTTGGAAGCCCTTTCTCCACTGGTTGAAATTTTCATGTTGCTTATCCTTCCATACTTTTGAGTGTTCATTCCTTTTCTTATATTTTTCAAAACGTAATCTGGCCTTCCTTAGCACTTCATCTAAGGTCTTTGGGTTATAGAATTCGATCTGGTCTTTGTAAGACTATGGCAAATAGCTTAAGAATCATTGAACCTTCACTTTTTCTTCCTTCATGTAAGGCATGAAACGTAGCAAATCTAGGAATTTATTGATGAGGTCTTCCATAGTCATTTGGTCGAGTTTCAACTCATAAAATTAATTTGTCTTTCTCTCATAATAGCTTTCTGACAAATACTGCTTCTTGAAGAATTTATTAAACTCTAACCATTCCAGGTTCTTCTCTTTTAATCCATGGGAAATATTTATATCCTGCCACCAAATATTGGCATTTCCCCTCAGGTTCTAGATTGTCATCCTTACCTTCATGTTGTTGGAGTAATTGTAAATATGAAAGTACTTTTTAATGTCCAGCAGCCAAGCTTCTGCTTCTTCTTCGGTCTTTGATTCCTCGTCGAAGCTAGTTGGCTTTATATTTTTAAATTCCCCTTCCAGGTGGTCGAATTTTAAATTTTTCAACAAGTTTGAATTTATTTTTTGACCCTTGTGTATCATTTGAGGAGCTATGATTTCCTTCAGCATCCCCTTCATTTACTTGGTTCTTCTTTGTCTCGGTTCTTTGCTCCTTCCCCTTGTTTTTCTCATGCGGGCTTTGTAGAAAAATCTTGTTGATTTCCTATTGTCTTTCCTATGCATTTTTCAGCTGCTCATTTTCATCTTTAAAACTATGTATTTCTACAATCAAATTCCTCATTGTTTCAAGCACTTGACCAGCTTCAGAATGTTCTTGTTCTAGTTGCGTTGTGCGTGGTGCCAGTATACTTTCTTCAGGTGGATCTTAATTTTCATTTCGTGAATCCATTGTTGTACCGTGGTATATAACAATTTTGCATTTATACAAAACATTCCAAACAAAAAATTTATTGTTAGAATAATGTTTCTATGTTTCGGCAGAACTAGATGTTCCCAAAAGGCGACAGGGTTGAACCTGTAGCTATGATGCCATATGTAACATACCCATATATCCACCAAGAAAATTCATAAACAAAATGTTTCAACATCACCTAAAAGATAAGCCATAAGTCATAAACCCTTTACTCATTCTCTATCATATGTTCATCATAACAAAAATACAAGGGACTCTTTGAAAAATAGCCTTCAAAATTTATCCTCACTCTTCTAAATGGTCTAATTCCAAAATCTTAAGCTTGAAAAAAAGGGGTCTTCCACAACAGGCCCTATGCATGAATGTAATTTTAATTCAAAAACTCCACTTCCGCAATGCTGATTGCGGGTTGTAAGAATATCCATAAATTTTTAAATTTTCCTTCTGCCATTCCACTTCCACAATGCAGATTGCGGTTTACAAAGCGTACTAACGCTTACTAAATTCCCTTCCGCAAATCCACTTCCGCAAGGCAGATTGCGGGTTGCAGAAAGTAATTAAATTCTTTACGACCTTCCCTTCCGCAGTTCCACTTCTTTAGTGTGGATTGTGGATTGTCGAAAACATAAGTTCTTTACAAAATTACCTTTTGCCTTTCCGCTTCCACAATGCAAATTGCGGATTTCGGAAACACTTAAGTTCTTTACAAAATTACCATCTACCTTTTTGCTTCTGCAATGTGGATTGTGGGTTGAGGAAACCCTTAAGTTATTTACCAATATACCTTCTGCCTTTCCACTCCCGTGGTGTGGATTGCAGACTGCGGAAGGTACATAAACTCTTCACAAAAATACTTCCGCAATTCCGCCTCTGCAATGCGGATTGCGGAAGTACTTAGTTTTTCTCATGAAAGATTAACCTTCCACAAACCTTTTGGCCCAATATTTACACTTAGCTTTTTTGTATTCTCTTGGGTAAAATAGAGGGTTGTCATCATTAGATAGTCTCACTTCCTTAGGAAGTGTTCATCGCTTGGCACTAGTTTAGTCTTAGAGATTTAAGGGGGTTGCAGTAGCCGATTTTCTTAAGGAACTCCAGCATACTCATCAGCAATACTTTCTTTCCACAAGTTCCATTATTCATTTAAGGATTATAAGTAAGGTACAGGGACTTCACTAAGATGGAAACGATTTAAATAGAGCACAAGTATTAACTACCCTACAGGGGATCCCTTACATCTGGGTATTAACAGTGAAGTTATAAAGTATTCAAGTATACTCTTTACAGAAATCAATGTTACTCTAATAGAATGGCATACGCCCAAATGAAAACCCTAGTCATTCATGATAGAGCATGAGATGATTATCACATAAGCAATATTTTCATTTAGAAACCTAAGAATTGGTACTTATCATTTCTTTAGCATTAAAAAACACACATTTACACATATACAGATATAACCTGAGATCAACGGACTACAAATATTTTAAACATTTGAAGGAACCTAGTTTATACAGTGATCTAAATGAAGAAGGAACAACCATGTTCCACCCAATCGTAGATTAGGACTAGTTTGCTTTCTTTCCTCAATCACCCCCGAACTAAACTATGCATGCTAAGAGTGGTGACCGCCAACCTCAGTTTCAGTTTCCCAGTGACAAATCGCTTGCCGAACACATAGTGCTCACACAGCAAGTAATTCTTTCATCTTTCCTAACACGGAGTGCTCACATAGCAAGTATTTCTTCATCTTTCCTAACATAGTGCTCACACAACAAGTATTTCTTCATATTTGCTAACAGAGCGCTCACACAACAAGTAGTCGTCCTTTTTCGATCATACTCAGCAGCGTCCTTACTCCTCCCATATGCTTCCTTTTTATAGTTTTGGTTTTTTCCTAGGTATTTTACAGCTAACGACCAATTCCTTATGGAGTTTTTGTCTCCCACTACACCCCTAATTCCTCAGGACATGTCCAGCGCCATACTGGCATTCTCACGCCAGGTGTAACCCACATGTAACCTCCCCGAGGTTGACTCTTCACGTCCCCCACTCTCGCATGCATAGTTTCCTCATTCAATATGGTTGTCCCTATCATTCACAATTTTTTTTTAAAGCATAATGGTTCAATTACATATGTCCTCCAAGGACCTATTGGCGAATTCCAAAATCGTCCAATCTCATTCAAACATAACACGGCAATTCAGAATATTACAAATAATTTTTAACTGTTGAGATAATTTACAAAGATACTGAGATAAAAAAAGGTCTAATGCACTAATATCAAAACAAAAAAGGAGAAAAAATTACAAGAACAACTCTTAACTAAAAAGCAAGAGAAAAAAGGTCATTGGTCAGAACAGAAGTACCAAACTAACACCGAAGGCACCCAAGAAGACTCGGCAAAAATCAGAACCCACCCAGCATCTCTCAAACATCAAGCACTCACTCAAAAAGAGGGTCATACACGACTATTCACAGAAAACCCGCATGTATACGCGACTATTAGTACAATAACCTATGTGTTTACGTGACGGATACCTCTATGACCTGCATATAGCAAGAGGAAGGTAGAAAAAAGAAATATAAGATCCAAATTGCTTCAAAAGGACACCTAAGGGCTCACACACTTCATAACTCGACATGGAAACACAGAGAAACAGAGAGAAATTCAAGCACATCATGCACCCAAACCCCAAAGAAAAATAAGCAACTTCCCTAGTGGAGTCACCAATTATGTTACGAAGAATATTTCCTATGCCTTGGGGTGTACCACAACAGACTGAATGACGCCAGAAATAAACCTATTTCAATATGCAATAGAGACAAAAAGAACTAACACTAAGGGATGGAAGGCGTACCTTATTCCTGAAGGTTATAGTCGATCCCCGTTGAGTTTTTCAATCACGCTAGTACCTACAATCCGTCCTCAATAACAATGAACAAGACAAGAATGATATATGTTAAAGTGTTAGGCTTGCTCTAGCACATATAAAACCAATATATATAAATCAAAGTAACTGCATCATCCATGGATAAAGATCATACATAGTTACACATATACAATGGATGAGAAATGGACATTTCTATTAATAATGAACGGAGATACACGTGACAACCTCTATCGGCACCTCATCGAAATGGAGAAACGGATTCCTCCACCTAGGCCTCTACCACTTAAATCCTTTATCTCAATGGCAAGCTTGGGAAGAGAATAAATGTGTGTTCTAAAGGACATAGGGATGCAGACTCAAGCATATGTGAATGGGGCAACAATGAACTAGAGTTTCCTTGCTCTCTTCAATTTTCCTCCTCCAATGTATCCAAGGGGCCCAATATGTATCCCTTCAATAAGAAGTGAAGGGTCGAGTCGGAGCGTTTCTAGGCATATGGAAGGCCAAAGGTCAAGTTATTCATGACTCTATGAGGAAAAATCCAAAATATTTATTTTTGGGCACATTTCCCGATGTACGCGGGTCATAGTGGGACAAGTTGCATGTACCCGCAAGTTGTAAGCTTGTGACCTACGTATAGCAATAATTAGGGATTTTTTGAAGTGTTTCTTGGAACATCAAAGTATATTTTGAGCAAAGTGGGTCTAGAGAGTCTGCAAAGGGACATGGAAGGCCATAAAAGTGTGATCTACCAAGTGTGGTAAAATCATCTATAACAATATTATATGTTTATCCCATTATACTCCTCCTTTCAGTTTTACGTTCTATGGTTCCATTTATCTATTGAGTTGAGGTGAGGAACAAGTCATGTTTGTGTCACTTATTTTTGGCATCAATCAATCATTTCTTATTTGATTTTTATAATGGACCTACCAAAAATAATTGAGGGTTTGGATGCCATTGTGAAGATAAATATCACACATTTTATCTCAATTTTTTTGGAAACAATGATTGATACAAAAAAATTATATTTTTTTTAATTCTTATTATAAAAAAATTAGTATAATTTTACTCAAATAATATAATTTCATAATGGTTTTTAAAGATTGTTCATGTGGATAGGATTTATTATGTAAGTAATAGAATCGAGGATGACTTTATACAGGTCGAGGAATCCTAAGACACTTTTCCTAAAACTTAAACATTGAGATTAGATCTAAACATTTAAACTAATGATCTTAAATCTTATTTATGAAGAAAGAAAAGATGGAGATAAGATTTTAACATTTAGAACTACTTATCTTGCATGAAAAGTTAATAATTCACATATCAACTAACTCTATTATCATGTGATTATCGTCGATGAAATCAAGTACTACAAAATAATGATTCTATTATAAATAAAGAATTTAATAATTTTTCATGGTTTGATTATTATAATATAAACCAAATCCACCGAAAGAAAAATTGCTTAGTCATATAAATATAATATTTGGTCGTCGTTTGATATGATCATATAATATGATGTTGTCATTATCAATTACAATAACATATTTTTATTGTCTTTAAGTCTTTTATCTTTCTCTTTCTAACTTATTGTCTTTTAAGTCTTTTATAACGTAAAGAAAACTAGCATTCCTTCTGACAATTAAAAGTAAATGTTGAATAAATCTATTAAAATTATTGTGTTGGGCATCTATATAATTGTCAAGAATAATCGCTAAGGTGATGGTTTCAAAAACCATACCCACGTCCAAAATTTCCAATTAGCAATTTCATAAAAGATATAAATATTTTTCATAAGTAACATTTAATCTAATAATATCTAGATTTTTCAACTTATAAGCAAGCTCGTAAATTATTTTTATTTTCCACTTACATGTTACTACATATGCAAAACCATCTATCAAACTCTATTGCACAACAGGGACAACTCCACCATGTGGATCTTTTTTATTAATCAGTTATACATTTTATTTATTATTATTAAATAATATATTTTATTTATTTTTAACATGATGTTTTCTTTTATTGTTTAATAATTAAATATTTATAAATCCTCTATTTAATAATTAATTCATTCCAAAAAAATTACTCTCATTATTACTTTTTATCTTTTAAATGTTTTTATTTTTATTATTTGTATTTATTTATTTATTCTGCAAGTAAAATGGCTATATATTCAATATAAATAGGATAATTTTAATATCTCGAATCATATCTCAAAGATACTAATTCCTAACGAAGCCTTGATACAAAAAATTGTCAAACTAGGTGCTAAGAAATTACTAGTTTTGACTAGAAGGACTCAAACTAAAAGGCATTCTTCGCAAAAGGGACTCAGAGCTCTGATACCACAGTAATGATTTGAGGTCTGGTATACAAATCAGATCATTAATTCTTTTGCAAAAATAATTAAAATTTCTGATATGAACTTGCAGACTCTTAGTGAAATTTTAGACTAGGTAATCCAAAAAGTTGTGCTGGGAAATTTGTAGGTAGGGGAGACAGAGGGAACTATTGCTCGCAGCAACATATCCCATTTTAATACCTCTAAAATGGGAGCCCCTTAATCTTTAAATTGACTTTTGAATCCATGATCTTCTTATGGGAATCCTTAAACTGTAAGTACAGTGTTTTGGTCTTAATAAAATTTCCTCATAAGCCTTGTTTTTTTTGCGGATTTCGGAAGTGCATTTTCTTTTATAAGTATTTTTTGCGTTCCCGCAACCCGCATTCTGCATTCCGCAAAGGCGGATTGCGAAAGACCTTTTTTTTAGGTTTACCGGAAATTGTTTTTCTAACTTCCGCTTTCCACTAAGGTGGAATCCAGGATTCTCATTTTCTTTCAATAAAAATTGTGTTCCCAACTTCCGCATTCCACTAAGGTGGATTGCAGAAGGCGGAAATCCCTTATTCACAATAAAACCTTTATATTCTGTTTTCGACTTCCACTTTCGGCTAAGGTGGCTTGCGAAAGGAAGAAAAGTCATTTTCACACTTTTTGCTTTCTTATTTTTCTGCTTTCCGCTTTCGCCTATGTAGAATGCAGAACTTTAATATTTTTTCTTCGTCAATAATTTTAGTTCTGATTTCTGCTTTCCAAAGGTGGATTGAGGAAGGAGGAAATTGGATAAATACAAAGCTTTCTAAGTTTTCACTACTGCATTTTAGTTTCCTTCCTCAATCTCAGTCGTCTGTTCATGCTAGATCTACGGTCTAGATCTATTTTTCCGTTGAGTTTCAAAATATTTTGTCTGTTCGAATTTACGAATTTTTTACCATTTCACTTGTGTTTTTACTATGCTTGAAGGATTTCAATGCGTATTTTTCTCACTTGAGATCACAAGTTTTCCGGATCTCAAAAATTCCTATCGGTAAGTATTTTCCCTTCACGGTCGTTTTTTTCTGTTACTTCTAAACTGTAGTAGCTTTTTTTAACCATGGTTGCTAAATTTCATTCAGAAATGACGTCCACCATATCTAGAAACACCAGGTCAAAAACTGCTCTCCAAGAGCAGAGGAGAAAAGACCCCAATGTCAAAGTATTCAATGATACTAGTGGGCATGTCTCTAAAACCCTCCATTTATACTGGTGAAGGAATTATGCCATTTTTTACAATGATGATTTCTCAACAATTCCCCACAACTAGCCTGCATATGCGAGAATTCAGAGTTCTCAGCTCCACCACATTGCTTCACGACGTCCTTTCATGCCATGCACGGACCCAGTTAAGTGGGCATTGGATAATGCAAACCCTAATGAATGCACCTTCGACGACCACATTCATACGCATGTGGCCTCTTCCCATCCTGACGTTTTTTCCAGGGCGTATGCCCTTGGACTTCCTAGACAACTTTTGCACTCCAAATTTCTTGACGAAGCCATTTCTCGGTTCAAATATGAGGAGGTAGTAAAATCCTTGATGGAAAATCCAACTGAGTATGTTCCCAGACCAAGAAATTCTTATCTTGTTTCCTAGTTTAGGGAACCTTTCTCATTTCTTGCGGCCATGTTTTGTCGTTTGTATGGGTTGGCAAATTGTTCTTTGTTGAAAGTTGAATGGGTTCGGGTATCCCATTATATTTTTCTTACAAGTGATTCCTTCAATTGGGCATAGATTATATCTGTGACTCTGAGGGAAGATATTGAAAAATACCAAAAGACCTTAGCCACTAGGAACCAACATTTTATATGCCAGGGTATGAATTGATGTGTTTTGAGCAACTTCCGCTTTTCCTGCCTTAGGTTGGAATTGGAATAAAAATTCCCCGCCAGTATACATTTATTGTTCTGATATGTGGGAGGAAAATTTAGTCCCTCGAGTTTATGATATTTGTGACCTGTTTCTAAGGTCAATCTACCATAAAATTTTCAAGGCAAACGTTGTGGCATTTTACTGAGAAAGCCAGAGCATTGATTGTGTTACACAGTGATTGGTGTGTTGGAGAGTATTTCTCCTATATCAGAATCTATGGCACTAACACAGTTCATCTACTGCTAAGGATGGTTCTAGATAGTATGGTATTACAAGAAGTAGCCTATCTGACTGTCATTGATGGGGTTTTTCCCAAACTTGCATGGCATAAAAGAAAGGCTTGGCCTAAATTTCCATTGAACTTAGATTCTCTTGTTCTGCAGACTTCCACCCTTGCAATTGTGTTGGGTAAAGAGATTGCTAATATGAACCTGGGGTAATCCCCTAGAAGAAAGCATGACTCAAAAGTATATATGGCCAGTCTCTTTATCCAGGAACATGTTAAGTTTCAGTAAACTCATGAGGATGAGCCTGATGATTCCATTTACAAAGCAGCTATGGAATTTCAAGAAGCATTGAGCAAGATTGTTGATCCAGATCTGAAAGCTCATGTCTTCAAGTATCAAAAAGACCTCAAGTATTACACCCTCCACTTCATAAAGGTAAATTTGGTCATAGAGGAGAACCTTTAGAGGCAGAACATAGAGAAGGAAACAAAAGATCAAGAAGCAAGCTCTGTTGCTTCCTTTGCTGCTCAGTCAAAAGATAAAGGTAAATCTATTTTAGAGCTTCCTGTAAGAACCCATCCTTCACAGATGTTGGAGACCCTTCATAAAGGGGCAGAGTTCAAGAGAAATCTTGAGAAGCTCAGTTCTCAGCTGCAAACTCAGATAGAAGAGGTTGAACCTCATCCCAAGAAGTTTCATTTTTCGCTTCCCAAAAAAATGCGGAGGTGAAAACTTCAAGCGAAGAATGGAACTTCAAGCAGAAAATGGAAAAATGCAGAAAACAGAATGGAAATGGAAAGATTGAAGTTCAAGTTTGGGAAAAAACAATCAATGTCATGCAAGTTCAAGGTTTTTCCCAAACAAAAAGATTGAAGTTTCATTTTTCGCTTCCTGGAAAAATGCGTAGGGGGAAAGGCGAAGGCGTAAGTGCGGAAGCGGAAAAGTAATAATCGTGTTTTACAAAAAGTAGAAATTCCATCTTCTGTTTTCCGCGATCCAGGATCTGATGACTCAGGAAGCTCCCATGCAAATCAACGGTGCGGAAGGAAAGAAGGAGGGCAGGAACCGGAAAGTAGAGAGACAAAATTTCTTGTCTTGAATAGCTAAAGTCTTGATTTTTTATATCTGCTAGATCGACGGTTCAAAGAACTCCTACACAGGATCTATGATGTGCAAAGAAGTGATGAAAGAAGAAAGGCGTAACATATAAAGTTTTTGTATGAAATGGAAGAATTCTGATTTCCGCCCTCTGTAGGTTGATCTCAGATCAACAACTAAGGATGAATCCGGTGGAAATAGATGGTGGGGAAAAATCAGAGGGAGGATAGGTTAGAGGAAGGCGGAAAGATAAAATTGAACCACAGAAAAAACTATCAGCTCATTTTTTGTTTTCCCTCCGAGCTCCAAATCGACGATCCATAATGAATCTTAGGTAAATATTAATGGTCCAGAAACATTTCCTCTAGTAAAGATGCGGGCATGGATGAATTTGTTGTAGATTTCCCAAAGGAGCTCGAAAATGTCATTATCAGTAGGCGAACCTGATACCTGGCTGTCCAAATTCTCCAATTGATCTATCATGCGTGTTCCCATGTGCTTGTTTATTTTTTTTCTAATCATGGCGGATCTGCCTGATCATTGTTTTGTTAAGCTTCAACATCATTGTTGTAACTATTTTTGGCTTTGTTTAGAGGTTGGTATCGGGAACCTAGGAAGCTATAAATATGCCCTCGATAGAGGACAACAAGGTTGGAACCCGTGATAATTTTGTGTTGTGCTTTGTGTGATTTATTAGTAATAAAGTTGGAGAGATGAGCGTTGTTTTGTTATTGCAAAGATTCATGTGAATTCATAATTATAGTCTGTTATTTCTTTCTCTTTGTGTATGTCTTATTTTTTAACTTGTCATTATGTCTTCCTTCAAATCTAGAATGGGTGTATAATAGTTTAGAATTCATATTACTATGCACTGGGTATTGTTCTAGGTTTTCACCAAGCTTTTACTCCAAAATTGGTACAGAATTCATCCTTTTGATGCTCTGTGTTGATGGACTGACATATTTCTTCTTTTATCACCAGAACAAAAGCATTCTGACTGTAACCAAGTGTTATCTTGCCTCTGTACCTCATTCCCTGCAAGTTTCTCTGTAACTCATCTACATTTGTGACTCCATATCCCAATTTATGCTTTCCTTGTTTCAACCACAAACTCAATCTAAATCTTGTTTTATTTTGATATATGGCCTTGTTAAAAACCTGTGAGAGATCCCTCTCGAGAAAGGAAGAATCGAACTCCCTTTCTTAAATTGGTTATGTTGTTACTTTGGGATTCACTCTCCACAACCTTGGGTGTATTCTGAGTGCTAACAAACTGGCATCGTTTCCAAGTAACGTGAAAGTGCAAATCATCCCTAGGAGAAATTACAAATATTTGAAGAAGAAAGGGTTTATATGGTAAAACAGAGACTCCTGTAGTTGAATAAGGTTGTATTTGATTCTGGTGACTACACATTGGTTCTGAGTGAATTGCAGAAGGAATCTTGGCTACCAGGTGGCCACATACACAAGGTAATCCTGACGTTGAAATACTGCAAGGTGTGGATAACCGAAACAAATTGCCTATAAAGAAAGGAAAAGACCAGCTAGATATTCTTCAATTTGGAAATTCATCTACTCTAGAATTTCATAGATTTCAACATTATGTGTGGGAAACTAATTTTGAAGGGTCAATATTAAAGTATAAATCTGAGTCTGACTTAAAGAACGCATAATTAAACCTTAATAGGTTAGAGTCTTATCTGCTTGACTCTCTTTGGAAGAACCTTCAAAACTCTGAGAAAACTAGTGTGAGAAACCCTACTTTTCATAATTTTCAGCCTTGTATCCCACCAGTTGTTTAAAACCCTCTAACCTTCCAAGAACCACCTCCTGTAGTTCCAAATCCACCTAGACAGATGGCTACTAGATTTGCCCCATTGGCCTTACATGTTGTGTTGCATGACCTTCCTCAAGGATATGACCAAAGAATTCCATTATATGATGGGGAGGGAAATTCACAGCCTGACATCATGTTGATAGGTATGATGATTTTATAGACCTGGAGCTGGTGGATGATGACGATGTTAAGATGAGGTTGTTTGTGCTAAGTTTGTTAGGAGAGGCAAAGAAATGGTTCAAATATTTGCTTCCTATATCCATTCACATTAGAGGAAATTTCAACTCAAAATGGGCCTCCTAAGGAAAATTAATAAAATAATAGTTACAATAATAAAATAATATTTATTAATTTTGGAGGAAGAAAAGAAAAAAACTATTTTTTTGTTCGTATTTTCGACATATCTCCTTGTGTTTTTACCCAACTTTCAATCAGGAGAGCTCGTTGGATGCATAATTAAATTATGCATCCAACGAGTACCCACTCGACATTATTTTGACGAGCCTCGCTACCCCAAAATCAAGAAATACCTGAAAAAACATGATGATGACATCATCATCATGTTTTTTTAGGTATTTCATGTTTTTGGGGTAGCGGGGCCCATCAAAAGTATGCTGAGTGGGCACTCGTTGGATGCAGAATTTAATTCCACATCCAACGAGCTCTCTCGATCGAAATTTGGGTAAAAACACGAGGATATATGTCAAAAATACAAACAAAAAAGTAGTTTTTTAATGATACCTATCCCCAAATCTATATTAAAAAAATGTTTAAGAGGTGCTCTCTTTTTTAATTTTAAAGAATTTTTATTGGCTAATACATGATGACATGGAATTTGTATTATTTTTGGAAGGCCCATTTTAACTTGAAATTTTCTCTAATGAACTTTTGAAGCTTTCTAGAATGCATTATTAGAAAGGTGGGATGATAAAAAAATCCCTTTGTGGGTGCTTTCTCAGTATAACAGTCTGAAGAAGGGAGGTTTTGAATCTGTTCATGAATTTTATAGTATATTTATGAGGGTGTATAACTCTATCCTTGTTGATATGAAACCACTAGTAGGTGCTACAAAAATCCACTATGTTGATTCTTTTGATAGATACTTTGCTATGTTGTTGAGAGAGAGAATATCAGCAAGTCTTCCTATCATTTTTCAATATTCCTTGGAGGTGGAGGCTAACATGATGGCTAGTGGAAAAATAAATCATAGGGTAGAAACAAGAAAAATTAGAGAAGATGGGCCTTCTACTTCTGGTGCTTCGTCTAATGATTTAAGATTTCAAATGATGATGAAAACAGTGGAGAAGCTGATGGATAGGCTGACTGTAGAACATGCCATTGAACAGGGAACAAAATGAACCTCATATTAGAAATCCAAAATTCAGAAGGCAAAATCCTCCCCCGCCTCCTCAAATCAGATAGAGGAATATAATGAATCCTAGAAATCCAAATGAGCAACAAATACAACCACCCTTCCCTGAAAATTATGTTGATGATGAAGGTGAGGCTGAACCTATTGAAGATCAAATCCATCATTTCGATGATTTAGATTGAGATATACCTCACTGAGCAGGAACACAGCATGTTTTCTCAAGAAGATGATGATAAGGAGTTTGAGGTAGCATCATAACAGTACCATAGGTGGTACCTACATGCTATGTATGATGTACAAAGAAAGATAAAATTGAGAAGTAGGGATGTCACTGTCAATAAAGGAAGGTTAAATCTAAATCATCCTTCTTGTAGCCAACAAAACATAGAAAAGAGAACTGAAAAAACAAAAATATCCCATGGTGTATAAAGAACCAGAGATTAAAATAGAAAAAACTAAAGAAGTAAAGCAACCAGTACTGGTGGATGTAAAGAAAGTTGTTTCCACTTTTAACTTACAGACAGATCTCTCAAAAGTTAATATTTCCATTCCTTTCAATGAGTTGTTAAGAAACAGGGAATACTGAGACAAGATAACAGACATGGTTAAGAATCAAGGAGAATTTCAACTTGATATCTTAGAAGTGAATGATGATGCTCCCATTGTCTTTGGGTCCAAAATATAAAATGTGGATGATGAGGAAGCTCCTCCTTTTTACCTAAGCCTAAATGTACATGATATGATTGTGCATAATGCTATGATAGACTCTAGTGCCTCGCAGAATTTAATGCCCAAGGGAGTGCTAGAAGTTACTAGACCCTATAAAGATTTGTATTCCTTTGATTCCAAGAAAATGAAGTGTCTTGGGATGATCAAGGACATGGTGGTAACCTTGGAAAAAATTTCATCTAATACTATAGTGATGGATGTTGTTGTAGCAGACATTCCTCCAAAATTTGGTGTATTGTTGTCAAGGTCTTGGACCTCTAAATTGAAAGGAAGTCTGCAGATGGATATGTCTTATGCTACCATTCCTGTGGCTGGAGGAAATAAAAGGTTATACAGTGAGAAAAGATCCCCATATGTAGTCAACAGCCAAGACAAACCAGATAATCATGCTATATGTTGTTGATTGTGACTTGGGATCTTAAATTTACTTTAATGATGTTTCTCCCCGTGATACCGATATTCTTGTACCCATTGAAGTGAAGGAAGAGGAAGAGTCTGCAAAGAAACAAGAAGCTTTAGAGAAGAAACAGAAAGAAGAAGGTCTATGTACCATGTACTTTGATCGATTACTGGCGAAGGTTGATGCTGGTGCAGGTGTGTATATTATTTCTCCCATTAGGGATTTTCAAGGTCTATCTTACAAGTTAACTTTTGAATGTACTAACAATGTGGCAAGGTATGAAGCTTTAATGTTAGGGATGCATTCTTTGAAGGATATGGGAGCTAAAAGGGTTCAAGTCATGGGAGACTTAGAGCTAGTGATAAATCAGGTAAATGACAGCTACCAAACTAGACATCCCATAATGAGGGCTTATAGAAATGAAGTGTGGGATATGTTTGGTAATTATTTTACCGAGCATACAATCAGAATAATTCCCAAACATGAAAACACAGTGGCTGACTCCTTAGTTGTTGCTGCTGGAAAATTCAAAACTCCCACTGTTGGCCAAATGAAGTATAAGGTTTACATTGTAAACAGACCCTCCATACCAGACAATTTCAAATACTGGAAGGTATTTGAAGATGATATGCATATCAAGATATTTTTGGATTTATCCAGTGACTTTGTAAATACACAAGTAGAGAGTGAAAATGAAAATTGTGAAAACTTCCAAGATGTGGAAGGATGTGAAGAGGAAAGTGTTGAGGGTGGAAATTTAAAGAATTCACTAGCAGGAAAGGAAATAATATAGTTGAAGAATAATTATATCCCCAAAGACCTAATTCCCCTAGAGAAACTATTTGATCGGAATTATGTTGCTATATATCCAAAATGAAGCATGCTAATGATGTTGTTGAAGACAAGGATATAGGAACTAAATAAAATACAAGGATTATCAAACGGTCAAAAAATCAGCCTTTCAAAGAAAGGGAAGAATATATCAATCTGATAAAAGGTACACTCATGTCTCTGCTTGGAGTTATGATGACCTCAAAGAGTATGATACTTCTATCATACAACATACCATCCCAATAAGACCTAGGGAAAAACCTTTTAGAGAAAAACTTGGAAGAATAAATTCAATGCTACTGCCAGTCATTGAAAAAGAGATCAAAAACTTATTTAATGCTAAGATTATAATGACTCTGAGGTTTTCAAATTGGGTGGAAAATCTAGTGCATGTGACGAAAAAGAATGGTGAAGTCAGTATTTTCATAGATTTCAGGAATCTCAACAAAGTCTCCTTGAAAGATAACTGCCATTTTCCAAACATGGAACATATTCTGTAAAAAGTGGTGGGGTCTGAAAGGATCTCAACTATGGATGTTTTCTTAGGGTATAATCAAGTCAAAGTGTTTACTGAAGATCAAGAGAATACTTGCTTCACTACACCATGGGGTACATTTATGTATGCAAAAATGTATTTTGGTTTAATGAATGCAGGGGTCACTCTACAGCGCGCCATGGACATTGCTTTCACAAAGGAGAAAGACAAATTTGTTGTTGTTTACATGGATTAAATCACCGTGTACTCAAGATCGTACAAGGAACACATTAAGCACTTGGAAAAAGTTTTTTCTAAAATGCAGAAGGTATGGCATATCGTTGAACCCCAAAAAATCAAATTTTTCATTCGAGGAAGGAAAGTTGTAACGCAATTTTATTTCAAGAGATGGTATAAAGATTGATCCACGGAGAATCAATGCAATCCTGAAGTTTGAAGAACTAAGAAGCAAGAAAGAAGTGAAATCCTTCATTAGACAAGTAAATTTTCTAAGAAGGTTCATCCCCAGTTTTGTTGAGATACTAATGAATATTACTAACATGTTAAAAAGGGATCATGAGATAAAATGGAAAACATACGCAAGGATATCTTTCAGGGATATTAAACAAGCTATCACAAAATCCCCAGTTTTGGTATGTCCATATTTTGGGAAATATTTTTTAATCTTTTCTTATGCTTCTGATCACACTATTGTGGGAGTATTGCTGTGGAAAAATGATCAAAATGTTGAGCAGCCTATAGCCTTTTATAGCAAAGCATTAAGAGATGGGGAGTTGAAGTATGATATTGTGGAGAAAAAAGTGTATGCTCTTATCAAATATCTGAAAGATTTTAGGGTTCATGTGCTTCATTCACATATTATTTCTTATGTTCCTAGAAACGTTATGAAAATCATTCTCACACGGCTAGACCCAGATGGAAAAAGAGAAAAATGGATTGTTGTGTTTTTAGAGTATGACTTTGAGATCAAGCCCACCAAACTGATAAAAGGACAAGGACTTGCAAAAATGATGACAAGTTCAAATTGTGAAGCCTTGCAGCTCAATTTTTTTACCAGTCATCCAAATCAGCTTGATACAAGGGTGTGGGTAATGCCACACTTCTCTATATCTCTTTGGCATTTTGACATTGTATATGTGTTGCAAAATTTACAGGCTCCTACAGGACTAAGCAAAACAAGAGCAAGATCAATAAATTTGAAATCTGCCAAGTTTTATATTCTGAATGAATACCTTTATTGGAAGGATCCTGGTGGTGTCCTACTCAATTGCCTCTTGGAGAATGAAGCTAAGCATACCATGAAATAATTTCACAAAGGAGATTGTGGGGTACATGATTCATGGAAAGTGACAGTAAACAAGATTCTAAGAGTTGGTTTCTACTGGCCCTCAGTTTTTTCAAAATGTCTACAAAGATACCACCACATGTCACCAATGCCACATATTTGATGGTAAGAGAAAGGTGGTATCACTCCCTCTAAATCCAATATCAGTAGAGGCACCTTTTCAGTAGTGGGGACTCAATTTTATTGGGGAAATAAATCCAAACTCTTCAGGGAAGCATAGATGGAGCCTGACAGCAACATACTATTTTACAAAGTGGATTGAAGCAATACCTACAGGAGGGATATAGAGACAGTAATCATGGATTTCTTGGAAGAGAATATCTTGGCTAGATTTGGCTGGCCCAAAATGATTGTGATAGACAATGCTCCTGCTTTTAAATATAATAAAAATGATAAAAAAAATTCATAGTCATCATATCAACCTAAATCATTCCACTGCATACTATCCAAAAGGTAATGGACTCGCAAAATCCTCTAACAAAATTCTTGTGAGGATAATAAAAAAATTACTGGAAGATAACAAAAGGGCTTGGAATACAAAGCTGAAATATGCTTTGTGGGCTGACAGGATCAGCACTAAGAGGGTAATTGGAATGTCCCCATTCTAGTTAGTATATGGAGCTGAGGTATTTTTTCCAGCATCTTTGGGAGTGCCAGTCATGAAGTTATTGCAAGAGCAACAGGATGAACCAAATCATATGAAGAGAAGCATCAATCAGATCATAGAATTGAATGAAATTAGGGATATATCCTATAATAGAGTGCAAATACATCAAGAAAAGATTAAGAACACTTTTGACAGGAAAGTAAAGGATGAACGGTTCCTTATTAATGATTTGCTTTTAAATGGGATGTACCTCATGAAGAAAGGGGGAAACATGGGAAGTTTCATCATATGTGGATGGGTCCTTATATCATTGTAGCATAGAGAGGTGATAATTCCTTCATCCTACAGCATCAAGATGGATCTTTGTTGAACGGAGTTCCAATTAATGGAATATTTCTCAAGCATTATCTATCCTGAAAGAGGAGGTAATTTTTGTATCATATTTGTGCATATTTATTTATTTTTCAAACAGTACAGATGGTGAACTAACATATTTGAAGCCCGAAGAGAAGGCCCTCAGATCTGTAAGGGTAGCTATGTTTCATATTTTCCTGTGTTTTTACTTGCAGAAAAAAATAAAAAATAAAATAAAAAATTAAAATAAAATAAAATAAAAAAAAGAAGTGTGGGAATTTTAGAAAAAGTTTGGGAGCCTTCCAATGGATTTGGCACCTAGTCTGCGGGTTTCTTTGCTACCTCATAGGGAGAATAGCATCCCAAGTTGGAGCCAGTTGTTAGCACCATTTCTAGGATAATTAATTGGTAAGAGGTCTAACTGATATGGTGGAAGAAGGTTTGTAAAATTTCTATATCATGTAACCTCAAAGACAGTTGATGAAGAGGTGCAGATGTCTGAAGGGACATTTCTAGGTTAAGAAATCCAAATACTTAAATAATTTCTGATTTCTGACCTTCAAAAGCATGAGAATGAAGAAATCCACCCTTAGCTGATTGTTGACAGGAAATGGATGGCCTAGATGCGCCATGCATAAAATCAAAGGATAAAAATTATTTTCCACCAAAGGAAAGTAGGGAGCGGAAGCGTGGAAAATACTAAAACTTGGTTATAAAAAAGTGGAAAACCCAACTTCTGCTTTCCATGATATGGGCGTATATCGGGGAGCGGAAACGTAAGAAGTTTAGTTACGCAAAGGTAAGATATCGTTTTCCTCTACCCACATTCCACCAGATCCAACGGTCATGAAAACTCTCGTACATATCAACGGTGTGGAAAGGTGCAAAGGTTGGAGATCAGAAGCAGGAAATGTTAAGTTTCAGCCATAATAAATTTCAAGTTATGATTTTCGATATCCGTGATATGTGAGATCGACAACCCAAAACTCTTCTTCCCAACTCAACGGTCCATAGGAGAGTGTAGGGAAGAGAGAAGAAGGTAGAAAACCTAAGTTTTTGGTTGTGAAAAAGTTGAAAGTCCACTTTCCGAAGTCTGCTTTCTGCTAAAAGCGGAAATGGAAAGGCAGAAGCAAAAAAGGTGAATTTTCGAAGTGCAAAATAGGAAACTCGATTTCTGATTTCCACGATCAAGATCCAACGGTCAGGAAATTTCCCACGCGGACCAACGGTGTGGAAATAAAATGCCGAAAGAATAAGGTCAGGGGTGGAAAATTCATAATTTTTTTCCGAGAGAGATTGAAGTTTCGTTTTCCGCTTCTCAAAAAAATGCGAAGGTGGAAAGGTGGAGGCGGAAGTGCAAAAGCGAAAGATTCAGAATCCTGTTTTACAAAAAGTGGAGAGTCCATCTTCCATTTTTCAAGATCCAGGATCCGACGGCTAAGGAAGCTCCCATGCAAATCAATGGTGTGGAAGGAAAGAAGGAGAGTGGGAACCGAGAAGCGGAGAGACAAAAATTTTGGTCTTGAATAGATAAAGTTCTGATTTTCGATATCCACCAGATCAACGATTCAGATAACTCCCGTACAGATATAAGGTGTGGAAATAAGTGATGGAAGCAGAAAGGGTGATATAATTTTTTTGTATGAAATGGCAAAATTTTGATTTCCTCCCTCTAAAGGTTGATCTTGGATCAATGGATGAGGATGAATCCAGTGAAATTCGACAGTGGGGAAGAATCAAAGGGCGAACAGGTTAAGGTGGAGGCGGAAAGATAAAATTGAACCACGAAAAAAACTATCAGCCTGTTTTTCGTTTTCCTACCAAGATCCAGATTGATGATCCATAATGAATCTCAGGTAAAGATCAACGGTCCAAAAACATTTTTGTTGGTCACTTGTTGGTAAATATGCGAGCATGGATAAAGTTGTTGCATATTTCCCAAAGGAGCTCGAAAACGCCATTATCAGCAGGTGATCCAGAGTCTCGGTTGTCCAAATTCTCTAATTGATCTATCATGCATGTTCCCCTATACTTGTTTGCTTGTTTTCTGATCATGGTGGATCTTCCTGATCATCATTTTGTTAAGATTCAACACCATTGCTGCAACTATTTTTGGTTCTGTTTTGAGGTTGGTCTCAGGAGCCTAGGAAGCTATAAATATGTCCTCGATAGAGGACGACAGGGTTGGAACCCATGAAAATTTTGTGTTGTGCTTTGTGTGATTTATCTGTAATAAAGTTTCAAAGTCAAACATTGGTTTTTTGTTGCAGATATTCATGTGAAATTCATAATTACAGTATGATATTTCTTTCTCTTTGTGTATGTCTTCTTGTTTAACTTTCCATTATGTCTTCCTTCATATCTAAAATGTGTGTATAATAGTTCAGAATTCATATTACTATGCTATGGCTATTGTTCTAGGTTTTCACCAAAATTTTCCTCCAAAATTGATACAGAATTCATCCTTCTGATGCTCTGTGTTGATGGATTGTCATCTTTCTTCTTTTATCACTAAAACAAAAGCATTTTGACTGTAACCGAGTGATATATTGCCTTTGTATCTCTTTCCCTACAAGTTGTTATGTAATTCATCTACATTTGTGACTCCATAGCCAAATTTATACTTGCCTTGTTTCAACCACAAACTCAATCTAAATCTTGTTTTATTTTGATATTTGACCTTGCTAAAAATCTGTGAGAGATCCATATCTAGAAAGAAAGAAGCCAGCTCTCGTTCTTAAAGTGGTTCTTTTGTTACCTTGCGATTCACTCTCCACAACCTTGGGTGTAATTCTGAGTGCTAACAAACTGTCATTGTTGCAAGGGAACATGAAAGTGCCAATAATCCCTGGGAGAAATGACAAATATTAGTAGAAGAAAGAGTTTATGTGGCCAAACAGAGACTCCTATAGTTTAATAAGGTTGTATTTTTTCCCAAGCGACTCCAAATTGATTCTGAGCAAATTGCAGAAGGAATCTTGGCTTCCAGGTGACCACATACATGAGGTAATATTGACATTGAAATCTTGCAAGGTGTGGATAACCCAAATAAATTGGCTAGAAATAAAGTAAAATACCAGCTAGATATTCCTCAATTTGGAAACTCGTCTACTCTAGAATTTCATATCATTCAAGATTCTGTGTGGGAAACTAATTTTGAAAGGTCATTATTAAAGTTGAAATCTGAGTCTGCCTTAAAGAGCACAAAATTAAATCCTAGTAGGTTAGAGTCTTATATGCTTGAATCTCTTTGGAAGAACCTTAAAAGCTCTTAAAAAATTGGTGCAAGAAACCCTACTTTTCATCATTTTCAGCCTTGTAGCCCACTAGTTGTTCAAAACCCTCCAGCCTTCCAAGCACCACCTATTTTAGTTCCAAATACACCTAGACAGATGGCTGCTAGATTTGCCCCATTGGCCTTACCTATTGTGTTGCATGACCTTCCTCAAGGTTATGCCTATAGAATTCCATTCTATGATGGGGAGGGAAATTTCACAACCACATAGCATGCTGATAGGTTTGATGATTTTATAGACCTAGAGATGGTGGATGATGATGATGTTAAGATGAGGTTGTTTGTGCTCAGTTTTTTAGGAGAGGAAAAGAAATGGTTCAAAGATTTACTTCCTAGATCCATTCAAACTTTTGAAGCTTTCTAGAATGCATTTTTAGAAAGGTGGGATGATAATAAAATCCCTTTGTAGGTGCTTTCTTAGTATAACAGATTGAAGAATGGAGGTTTTGAATCTGTTCCTGAATTTTCTAGTAGATTTATGAGGGTGTATAACTCTATCCCTGCTTATATCAAACCACTGGTAGGCGCTGTAAAACCCCACTATGCTGATTCTTTTGACTGAGACTTTTCTCTATTGTTGAGAGAGAGAAAATCAGCAAGTCTTCCTATCATATTTCAAGTTTTCTTGGAGGTGGAGGCTAACATGATGGCTAGTAGAAAATAAAGCATAGAGTAGAAACAGGAAAAATTAGAGAAGACAAGCCTTCTACTTCTATTGCTTCGTCTAATGATTTAAGATTTGAAATGATGATGAAAATAGTGGAGAAGCTAATGGATAGGATGACTGTAGATAACAAGCCATTGAACAGGGAACAAAATGAACCTCAGATTAGAAATCCAAACTTCAGAAGCAAAATACTTCCCCACCTCCTCAAATCAGATAGAGGGATATAAGGAATCCTAGAAATCCAAATGACCAACAAATACAACCACCCTTCCCTAAAAATTATGTTGATGATGAAGGTCAGGATGAACCTATTGAAGATCAAAACCATAAATTTCGGTGATTTGGATTCTAAGATATACCTCATTGAGGAGGAACACATTATGTTTGCTTAAGAAGATGATGATAAGGAGTTTGAGGTAGCATCAGAATAGTACCAAAGGGGGTACCTACATGCTATGGATGATGTACAAAGAAAGATAAAATTGAGAAATAGGGACATCACTATAATAAAGGAAGGTTAAATCCAAATCATCCCTCTAGTAGTCAACAAAACATAGAAACGAGAACTGAGAAATAAAAAAATCCCATGGTGTATAAAGAAGTAAAGAAGTAAAGAAACCAGTACTGGTGGATGTAGAGAAAGTTGTTTCCACTTTTAACTTGTAGACAAAGCTCTCAAAAGTTAAAATTTCCATTCCTTTCAATGAGTTGTTAAGAAATAGGGAATATAGAGACAAGATAACAGACATGGTTAGGAATCGAGGAGAATTTAAACCTATATATTAGAAGTGAATGATGATGCTCCCACCATTGTCTTTGGGTCCAAAATTGAAAATGTGGATGATGAGGAATCTCCTCCTTTTTACCTAAGCCTAAATTTACATGATATGATTGTGCACAATGCTATGATAGAATATGGTGCCTCTCATAATTTAATGCCTAAGGGAGTGGTAGAAAGTTTGGGGCTGGAAGTTACTAGACCCTATAAATATTTGTATTCCTTTGATTCTAGGAAGAAGAAGTGTCTTAGGATGATCAAGGAAATGGTGGTAACCTTGGAAAAAATTCCATCTAAGACTGTAGTGATGGATGTTGTTGTAGAAGACATTTCTCCAAAATTTGGTGTATTTTTGTCAAGGTCTTGGACCTTTAAATTGGAAGGAAGTATGCAGATGGATATGTCTTATGGTACCATTGCTGTGGCCAAAGGAAATAAAAGGTTATACAGTGAGAAAATATCCCCATATGTAGTCAACAGCCAAGACAAACCAGATAATCATGCTATATATGTTGTTGAAACTGACTTGGGATCTTCCTTTTTCTTTAATGATGTTTCTCCCTATGATCCTAAGATTCTTGTACCCATTGATGTGAAGGAAGAGGAAGAGTCTGCAAAGAAACAAGAAGCTTTAGAGAACAAACAGAGAGAAGAAGGTCTTTGGACCATGTACTTTGATGGATCAGTGGCTAAAGTTGGTGCTGGTGCTGGTGTGTATATTATTTCTCCCATCAGAGATTTTAAAGGTATGTCTTACAAGTTAACTTTTGAATGTACTAATAATGTGGAAGAGTATAATGAAGCTTTACTATTAGGGTTGCATGGTTTAAAGGATATGGGAGCCAAAATTATGCAAGTCATGGGAGACTCAGAGCTAGTAATAAATCAGGTAAAAGACAACTAACAAACTAGACATCCCATAATGAGGGTTTATAGAAATGAAGTGTGGGATATGTTTGGTAATTATTTTACTGAGAATACAATCAGAATAGTTCCCAGACATGAAAACACAGTGGCTGACTCCTTAGTTGTTGCTGCTGGAAAATTCAAAACTCCTACTGTTGGCCAAAGGAAGTATAAGGTTGAAATTGTAAACAGACCCTCCATACCAGATAGTTCCAAATACTAGAAGGTATTTGAAATTGATATACAAATCAAGATATTTTTGGAGTTATCTAGTGCATTTGTAAATACACAAGTAGAGAGTGAAAATGAAAATTGTGAAAACTTCCAAGATGTTGAAGGATGTGAAGAGGAAAGTGTTGAAGGTGGAAAGTTAAATAATTCATTGGGGGGAAAGGAAATAATACAGTTGAAGAATAATTATATCCCCAGAGGCCTAATTCCCCTGGAGAAATTGTTTGATCATAATGATGTTGCTCGAGATCCAAAAATGAAGCCTACTAATGATGTTGTTGAAGACAAGAATATAGGAATTAATGAAGAAAATCCAAGGATTATCAAATTGTCAAAAAACTTGCATGTCAAAGAAAGGGAAGAATATATCAATCTGATGAAAAGGTACACTGATGTCTTTGCTTGGAGTTATGATGACCTCAAAGAGTATGATACTTCTATCATACAACATACCATGCCAATAAGACCTGGGGAAAAACCTTTTAGAGAAAAACTCAGAAGAATAAATCCAATGCTACTACCAGTCACTGAAAAAGAGATCAAAAAATTATTTAATGCTAATATTATAGTCACTATGAGGTTTTCAAAGTGGGTGGCAAATCTGGTGCCTGTGAGGAAAAAGAATGGTGAATTCAGGCTTTGCATAGATTTCAGGAATCTCAACAAAGTCTCCTTGAAAGATAACTACCCTTTGCTAAAGATGGAACAATTCTACAGAAAGTGGTGGGGTTTGAAAGGATCTCAACTATAGATGATTTTTCAGGGTATAATCAGGTCAAAGTGTTGCCTGAAGATCAAGAGAAGACTTCCTTCACTACACCATGGGGTACGTTTATGTATGCAAAAATACCTTTTGGTTTAATAAATGCATGGGTCACTTTCCAGTACGCCACAGACATTGCTTTTGCAGAGGAGAAAGACAAATTTGTTATTTTTTACATCGATGACATCACCATGTAATCAAGTTCTGACAAGTAACACATTAAGCACTTGGAAAAAGTCTACCTGAAATGCAGAAGGTATGGCATATCGTTGAACCCCAGAAAATAGAATTTTGCATTAGAGGAATGAAATTTGTTAGGGCACATTATTTCAAGAGATGGTATAAAGATTGATCCACGGAGAATTAGTGCAATCTTGAAGTTTTAAGAACCAAGAGGCAAGAAAGAAGTGCAATCCTTCATTGGAAAGGTAAATTTTCTAAGAAGGTTCATCCCCAGTTTTGTTGAGATACTAATGAATATCACTAACATGCTGAAAAAGGATCATGAGATAAAATGGAAAACATATGCAAGGATATCTTTCAGGGAGATTAAACAAGCTATCACAGAAGCCCCAGTTCTGGTAAGTCCATATTTTGGCAAATATTTTTTAATATTTTCTTATGCTTCTGATCACACTATTGCGGGGTTGATGTTGCAGAAAAATTATCAAAATGATGAACATCCTATAGCCTTTTTTAGAAAAGTGTAAAGAGATGGGGAGTTGAAGTATGACAGCATGGAGAAACAAGGGTATGCTCGAATAAAATATATGAAATATTTCAAGTTTTATGTGCTTCATTCACATATTATTGCTTATGTTCCTAGCAGCGTGGTGAAAATCATTCTCACACAGCCAGACGCAGAGGGAAAAAGAGAAAAAAGGATTGTTGTGTTTTTAGAGTATGACATTGAGATCAAGCCCATCAAATGGATAAAAGGACAAGGACTTGCAAAAATGATGACAAGTTCAAATTGTGAAGCCTTCCAGCTCAATTTTTTGACCAGTCATCCAAATCAGCCCGATTGAAGGGTGCAGGTAATGCCTAAATTCTGTATATCTCCTTGTCATTCTGACATTGTATTTATGTTGCAAAATTTATAGGCTCCTATAGGACTAAGAAAAAAATAGCAAGATCAATAAAGTTGAAATCTTCCAAGTTATGTATTCTGAATGAATACCTTTATTGGAAGGATCCTGGTGGTTTCCTACTCAATTGTCTCTTGGAGAATGAAGCTAAGTAGACCATGAAATAATTTCACAAAGGAGACTGTGGGGGACATCATTCATGGAAAGTGACAGTAAAAAATATTCTGAGAGTTGGTTTCTACTGGCCCACAATGTTTGCAAATGTCTACAAAGAGACCACCACATGTCACCAATGTCGGATCTTTGATGGTAAGAGAAAGGTGGTCCCACTCCCTCTAAATCCAATATTAGTAGAGGCACCTTTTTCAGAAATGGGGACTGGATTTTATTATGGAAATAAATACAAACTCTTCAGGGCAGCATAGATGGATCCTAATGGCAACAGACTATTTTACAAAGTGGATTGAAGCAATACCTACCAGGAAGGCTATAGAGAGAGTAATCATGGATTTCCTGGAAGAGAATGTCTTGGCTATATTTGGCTTCCCCAAAAGGATTGTGACAGACAATTCTTTTTCTTTTAAATCTAAGAAAATGATAAATTCATATCACAAATATCATAGCAGCCTAAATCATTCCGTTACGTACTATCCACAAGGTAATGGACTGGCAGGATCCTTGAACAAAATTCTGATGAGGATAATAAAAAAATTATTGGAAGATAATAAAAGGGCTTGGCATACAAAGCTGAAATATTATTTGTGGGCTGACAGGATCAGCACTAAGAAAGAAATTGGAATGTCCCCATTCCAGTTAGTATATGGAGCTGAGGTAGTTTTTCCACCATCTTTGGGAGTGCCAATCATGAAGTTATTACAACAGCAGCAAGATGAACCAAATCATATGCAGAGAAGGAACAATCAGATCATAAAACTGAATGAAGTGAGAGATGAAGCCTATAATAGAGTGCAAATACATCAAGAAAAGATGAAGAACACTTTTGACAAGAAAGTAAAGGATGAACAGTTCCTGATTAATGATTTGGTTCTGAAATGGGATGTACCTCATGAAGAAAATGGGGAAAATGGAAAGTTTGACCATATGTGGATGGGTCCTTATATCATTGCAACATATAGAGGTGATAATGCCTTCATCCTACAGCATCAAGACCGATCTTTACTGAATGGAGGTCTAGTTAATGGAAGTTTTCTCAAGCATTATCTATCCTGAAAGAGGAGGTAATTTTTGTATCATAGTTGTATATATTTATTTATTTTTCACATAGTATAGATGGTGAACTAACATATTTGAAGCCTAGAGAGAAGGCCCTAATATCTGGAACGGTATCCATGTTTCCTATTTTCCTTGGTTTTTACTTGCAGAAAAAACAAAAAATAAGAAGTCTGGGAATTTCAATAAAATATTTGTATTCGCCCAATCGATTTGGCACCTGGTCTACGAGGTTCTTTGCTACCTCGCAGGGAGGATAGTATCCCAAGTTGGAACCAGTAGTTAGCACCATTTCTGGGCTAAGTAATTAGTAAGATATCTAGTCGATATGGTGGAAGAAGGTTTGTAAAATTTTCATTTAATATAACCTCAAATACTGTTGATGAAGAGCTACAGATGTTTGAAGCAACATTTCTAGGTTAAGAAATCCAAACACTTAAAGAATTTCTTATTTCTAACCTTCAAATGCATGAGAACGAAAAAAATCCTCCCTTAGCTAATTGTTGACAGGAAATGAATGGCCTAGATGCACCACGCAGAAGATCAAAGAATAAAAATTATTTTTGCCAAAGGAAAGTAGGGAGCAGAAGCACGGAAAATACTAAAACTTGGTTATAAAAAACTAGAAAACCTGACTTCTACTTTTCGCGATTCGGGCAGAGATCAGGGAACGGAAACGTAAGAATTTGGTTACAAAAAGGTTAGGTCCCATTTTTCGCTATCCATAGTCCACCAGATCTAGCAGTCATGAAAACTCTCGTACAGATCAACGATGCGGAAAGGTGCAAAGTTCAAAGATCGGAAGCGGGAAATGTTAAGTTTCAGCCATAATAAATTTCAAGTTTTGATTTTCGATATCTGCAATCTTCCAGATCGACAACCTAGAACTCTTCTGCCCAAATCAACGGTCCAGAGGAGAGCAGAGTTAAGAGAGTGGAAGGCAAACAACCTAAGTTTTTTATTACGAAAAATTTGAAAGTCCGCTTTTCGAAGTCCGCTTTCCACTAAAGGAGGAAGCGAAAAAGGTGAAGTTTCGAAGTGCAAAGTAGGAAACCCGATTTTTGATTTCCATGATCAAGATCCAATAGTTGGGAAATTTCCCGTGCAGATCAACGGTGCATAAATAAAATTCCAGAAGCAAAAATTCGGGGGCAGAAAACTCAGAATTTGTTTCTGCGAAAGACTGGAGTTTTGTCTTCTATTTCCCGAGAAAATGCGGAGGCGAAAGTACAGAAGTAGAAGAGTCATAATTTTGTTTTACAAAAAGTGGAAATTTTGTCTTCCATTTTTCGCGATCAAGGATACGTTGGCTCAGTAAGCTCCCGCAGAAATCAACGGTGCGAAAGGAAAGAAGGAGGGAGGGCACCAGAGAGAGGAGAGACAAAAGTTTTGGTATTGAATAGCTAAAGTTATGATTTTTTATATCTGCCAAATCGACGGTTCAGATAACTCCCGCATAGGATCTATGGTGTGGAAAGAAGTGATAGAAGCAGATAGGCAGAAATAATAAAGTTTTTGTATGAAATGGCATAATTGGGATTTCTACCCTCCATAGGTTGATCTCAAACCAACAACTAAAGATGAATACGATAGAATTCAACGGTGGGGAAGAATCCTAGGGCAAACAGGTTAAGGAGGAGGTGTAAAGATAAAATTGAACCACGAAAAAAACTATCAACCCGTTTTTCATTTTATTGTTAAAATAATAAGAGGGGGGTGAATCAGTATTTGTACTAATTAAAATTTTAATCAAAAGCTGGATGTTGATCACCAATCACAGCACAACATCAATGTGTATAAAAATAACAAGATGCACAGTAGACAGTAGTTTTTAACGTGGAAACCCAAGTTCTGGAGGTAAAACCACGAAAGCCTTTTTAAAAATAGTTTAACAGAAATAACTGGAAGGAGGGAACAACCCCCTTATTATATAGACTTCAATTTTCCAGATTCAACTGGAAGGAGGCTATGACCCCCTGATTTATAGGCTACGACCTGAAGGAAGTTGCCACTCCCTAGTTTTTTGGCTTCAACCAGAAGGAGGCTATGACCTCCTTTCCTTTCCCCATCCTGCCACCCTGATAAGAAGAAGATTTCCAAACCTATGGACATGTAAAATACCACACTCTGCTACTGATAACCTCTGCACTCTAGTCACTACCAAATCATCCCTGTAGTTATTACTGCCTCATTATCTTTCTGCCCATGTCATCACTGTCATATTAAACATCAATACTGCTGGTCACTGTCAAGTCATCAGACATCAAGGTCTAAACATATCATCATTAAGGTCCGACTCATCTCATCATCATCATACAGTGTAGGAGTGTATGTACATCATAGAGTGCATCATCATAGCATTCATCATCACATCATCATCATACAATGTAGGAGTGTATGTGCATCATAGAGTGCATCATCGTGTAATGGATCACAATCTCATACTTCAACTTGTGCATTCACTTGCACATTAATACCACTTTACTATACATATTCTTACTGTATATACACTTGTATCTACACTATATACACTTACATTCACTAAATATACTTACATTCTATTGTACACATACACTATTCACATCACATTTGTTTATATATCACTGTATATTCAGATACTTGTGCATACTCAATCC
Organism: Pseudotsuga menziesii; assembly: GCA_001517045.1. Classification (NCBI taxonomy): domain Eukaryota; kingdom Viridiplantae; phylum Streptophyta; class Pinopsida; order Pinales; family Pinaceae; genus Pseudotsuga; species Pseudotsuga menziesii. The sequence continues at coordinate 387,050 of LPNX010776201.1, forward strand.
ATATTGTATGCATCAATACATCACTAACAAAAATACCTTCAACTATATAGTAGATTCAATCAGGATTGTGGATTGTTTTGTTAAACCCAGAAAATAGATGTCTCTATGGAAGAAAATCAAACTGAACGTTGCTATTTATAACCACCAATTTCACCCTCAGACTAGTGAGAGTAATCTATGTTCAAACTTCAAATATCCATGGAAACTTCTTATGATGTAACCCCATGAAATTATCCTGAGCCTAGCACTAGCGAGCTGCTTCAGTACTTTGTTGGATGATTTTTTAACCCATGCAAGTCCAGCATTGGACTGCCTTCAAAAAGAACAAAGCTCAAATCCTCACTTTCTGCTACACATACAACCTTTCAAGAGCTTGGGATTTTCTTACTGCACTAAGAGAAGAATAAGTTGCTCTTACTGCTAGGTAAGAGTCATTGTCACTACATCAAACCAGCAAAGGTCTCATCCTCAGTCCAAATATTTGAAAACCATTACTCGGATCAGAAAATTTACCAAAAAAAATTATACTCTGCTGCTGTAAATAAAAATGTGACTGCTCCTAACTGCTGCGAGTTTCCTCAGTCACAAGACACCTCAGTCCACACCTTCAGAAAGGGTTCTGCTGCTACAAGCCACCAAACTCAGATTGTTGAAGTTCAAACTTGAACTTTGTTTACCCTTAGAAAAATCGCAAAAACTAGACTGTAAGAAGTTACTGTTGCTGCTGATATTTCCATGAAAAACTCAGTAAAATAGTCATATTCGTTGATATATTAAGTGACCAAAGGTAAGTGTATTTATACACGTTGAGGGAGAGCAATTTGGGGCCGACTTGATGGAGTTTAAGTATTTAATATTTTAATTTGTTTTAACCATTAAATAGGGTCGACTTTATGAGGAAGATACTTAACATTTCAATAATTAAAAACAAGGTTTTAAAACAATATTTAATGGGTTCAAGTGGTAAACATTGGTGTAATTTTTTTATTAGTACTTTATTTATTCATATTTTTTTTAAATGTTTTAATAAATTTTAAAGGTGTCTTAATATACAACCACAAGGGTTCAACATTGGAGAATAGAAGGGTAAACAATATGTTAGCATGTTTTAAGACATTGTCACTTAATGGTAAGGGTTTAATGGTTAGGGGTCACTATGAGGGCTTCAAGGGTTAGAGTAAAGGTGCAATGGGTATCATTATGCAATATTAGGGTGTTATTAGTATTTTAATGGAAAGGCATACAACAAAGGGTAGAATGTAGGCTTAAGGACCAAGGGTAATATTTTGAGGGTATTTTGTTAGGTCATTAGAGTTACCACAAGTGAAGACACATAACCATCAAGGTGTGGGGGTGCCTAGGATTCTTCTAGGGTATCAGGGCCTCTATAATACACAAATGACCATTGAAAGGGTCATTCAGAATCTTCCAACTTCTTCAACCCACCAAGAACACATTCTAGGGTAATAGGGCATGGTTTTGGTGCTGGGGAACCAATGACACAACTGGGGAACCAACGAACCAACTTGGGGGTACTTAACCACTCTACAGGGTGTTCAATGCTTTTTCCATTATCCCAAGGGCTCCAAGGGCTTCAGACTTGGGCTTGGACAAATTCAAAAGGTCTCCTTTGACACTGACACTTACTCAACCCTCAGAGGCTCCTCAAGGGGCACCAAGACACATTAACACTCACCTGTTGGCATCAATGACAATTTAGTCAACAATATCCCCCTTTGTCATTGATGACAACTCCAAAGCTTCCCCTTCAAATGTGCTTCCTTTGTCCACAAAACTCCCCCTTAGATTATGCTTCTTTTACATACCTTATTCAACTTTTTCTCTCCCTTTGGCATCAATAGAAAAGGGTACTTCTGCCATGCTCCCCCTGTCATATTGTAGTGTTGTTGAAGATAGATGAATTCAATTAAGAGATAGTATGACTCCCAATTTTTCTCTGAGGTACTCAAAAGTATCTCTTGGGAGAGGCTTAGTAAAAATGTCTGCAACCTATTCTTTTGTCCTGATATATTCCAACTTGATATTCTTTTATGTGACCTGTTCCCGAAGAAAGTGAAACTTGATTGGAATGTACCTGGTTTTGGAATTCATAACTGGATTCTTGGAAATACTGATGGCACTTGTATTGTCACATAGAATAGGAATCGGTTCATTACATGTCACGTGTATGTCTTGCAGGGTTTGCTTCATCCAAAGAATCTGAGTACAACAAGTTATTGCTGCTATATATTCTGCTTCTGTTGTTGATAAGGATTCTGAAGACTGTTTTTTTCTTGACCAAGATACCAGACAACTGCCTAAAAAGAAAGTTGTTCCACTAGTGCTTTTTCTATTGTCAACACATCCTGCCCAATCTGCATCTGAATAGGCCATCAATGTCAAATCATTCCGTTTTGGATACCAAAGTCTGAAATCCAAAGTTCCTTTGAGATACCTGAAGATCCTTTTAACTGCTATAATGTGAGTTTCCTTTGGGGCAGCTTGAAATCTTGCAACTTGTCCAACGAATTGCATCACATCTAGTCTAGAGGCAGTTACATATAGTAGACTACCAATCATTGACCTATAGAGCCTTTGATCAACTTCCTTAGATTCATCGCCTTTGCTTAGCTTACAACCCATGATCACAGGTTTATAGTATTCCATTTGGAATTTCTTTAACATCTCCTTAATGTATTTTTTCTGGGTAATGAAAATGCCTTCTGTTCTTTGAGATATCTGGAGTCCCAAGAAGAAGGTCAATTCACCGAGTAATGACATTTCAAACTCTTTTTGCATGTCCTTAGCAAATTGTTGGCTCATTGAATCATCATCGCTTCCAAATATGATATCATCAACATAAACTCCAATGATGAGTATGCTGTCATTGTCTTGCTTGATGTATAAATTGCTATCTGCACTTCCCCTCTTAAAGTTTTGTTGTAGTAAGTACATGTCCAATCTGGAGTACCAAGCTCTTGGAGCTTGCTTTAGTCCATATAAGGCCCTTTTGAGCCTGCATACATAGTCCTCATTTTTTGAAAGTTGAAATCCTTCTGCTTGTTTGATATAGACTTCTTCTTCTAATTCCCCATTTAGAAAGGTTGATTTTATGTCCATCTGATACACTTTGATGTCTTTGGAGCAAGCGTAGGCCAATATCATTCTGATAGCTTCCATTCTGGCTACTGGTGCATATTTTTCTTCAAAGCCTATTCCTTCGATCTGAGCATAACCCTTACAAAGCAATCGAGCCTTGTTTTTTATCACCTGTCCATCTTCATTCATTTTGTTTCTAAAAACCCATTTTGTGCCAATTACATTCTTGTTACATGGTCTCGAAACAAGTTCCCAAGTTCCATTCTTCTCAATTTGATCTAGTTCTTCTTCCATAGATTTAACCCATTGTTCATTTGTACTAGCCTCTGCAAAAGTTCCAGGTTCAGTTGTAGACAACAGAGAGAAGTGTACCTGATCATTTCTTCTGGATTGTCTTCTTCTGGTTCCTATTTCGGCATCCCTTTCACCAATAATCTGATTTGATGGATGATTCTTCTAGTACCAGTTCTTAGGTGTTTGTTGATATTTTTGTTCTTCTTGTTCGATAGTTGGTTGATTCTATTCTTCATCTTCCGTGAGTTGCTCTTCATCCTCATCTAGTTTTTCTTCCACTTTAATTTTCTTCACACCCTTTTCCTTGGAACCTTCCTCTTCTTCATTGTCTTATTCTTCTGAGTCTTCTCTGGATGATGTTAGTCTTCCTTCATCTATATTCACGTTAATGATTTCAATCACTTTGTCTAATCTCATATTGTAGCATTTGTAAGCTTTCCTCTTGGATGAATATCCAACAAATATGCCCTCATCTACTCGAGAGTCAAATTTTCCAATCTTCTTATCTTATTTTTTGATGTAACACTTGCTTCCAAAGATTCTGAAGTGTTGTACACTTGCTGCTCTTCCGGTCCATAGCTCGTAGGGAGTTTTATCATTTTTGTTTCTGAGTAATCCTCTGTTTAAGATATGTACTACTGTATGAACTGTGTGCCCCCAAAATTTGTCATTTAACTTGGATTCATTCAACATGCTTTGAGCCATATCCATTACTGATCTACTACTTCTTTTAGCAACTCCATTTTGCTAAGGTGTTCTCGCTACTGAAAATTGTCTCTTTATTCCATGCTCTTCATAGTACTTGTTGAATTCATTAGAAGTGAATTCTCCACCATTTTCAGATCTAAGGCACTTGATTCGTGACCCTGTTTGATTCTCGACAAGTTCCTTGAATGTTTTGAAACATCCAAATGATTCTGATTTCCTATTGAGAAGACATACCCATGTCATCCTGGTATAATCTTCAATGAGTAGCATCAATTATTTTTCACCATTCAATCCTTTTCTTTTGGTTGGTCCACATAAGTCAGTGTGAACAAGCTGCAAAGGTTTTGTAGAAGAATGCTCTTTCATCTTAAAATGCACTCATGTTTGTTTTCCATGTTGACATTGTTCACATATAGAGTTAGCAGGTTTTGTGACTTCCACCATATTTCAAACTGCTTGATTTTTGTAGATTTTGACTAAATTGTCAAAATGTATATGCCCCATTCTTCTGTGCCAAAGCTAGCTTTCATCTTCTTTTCCCAAATGACATTTTTCGGACTCAATCTCATCTAACACATATATGTTGTTTGGATTCCTAGTGGTTGTGGCTACTAACTTCCTTGATCCTTGCTTTCTTATTTTGCATTCTTTTGAGTTGAAGATGAGTTCATGTCCTTGATCACACATTGGACTAAGCTCAACAAATTATGTTTCATGTTATCTACAAGCAAGACATTTTCAGCCAAGGAGTTTTATTTCCGAGTTTTATTGTGCCCTTTCCTAATACTTTTGTTGAATTGTTATTTCCAAACGATACAGATCCTTTATCCTTTTCAATATTGATGAAAGCATCTTTTCCACCTGTCATATGCTTGGAGCAACCGTTATCAACATACCATTTACCAGAGCCGTGATTCTGAGCTTGAAGAGCAATACCACATTCGTAGTTGTTATTGTGTTTAATCCATAACTTGTTGGGCATGTCCTCATTTCTTACTGTTGGTATCCTCATTCTGCAATTTCTGGCTATATGTCCAAAGTTGTTACACTTGTAACATTCTAATTCTGATCTCAAGGGATCAAATCTGCTGTTGTACTGTGGTCGTCTGAGGCTTGCAAGGTTATTCCTTGTCTCAAATTTTCTTCTTTGAAAACAGTTTACAGCTTTGTGTCCAAATCTTCCACATGTAAAGCAATGCCCATAAAAGAAGTATCCATACCTGGGAATATATGGAGGAGGTTCTTTTCTGAGATCCGATCTTTCTGTTGGCCCTTCTTCTGATACAGATTGTTTTGGCTGACGTTCGATCTCTTCTTCATTCTTGTGGTCCTTGACAACTTCTGCATACCTTCTTGGATTCTTTTCGTTATTTGTAAATATTGAGCTTGAGGCTTCATTTGTATTTTTCTTGTATCCTATACCAGTCTTGTCGAAGAAAGACTTTTGATTGTTGATGATTTGTTCTATAACCTTAGAGTTGTTTTCATAACCCTTTGTGATATTTTTCGTCTGCAGCTTGTTCTTCAGAGATACTATCTCAGCCTCACGATTCTCCTTTTCTCTTATATTTGTCATTAGTTGTTCAGTAAGAGAGTCTTCAACTTGTTTGGATTCTTCTAGTTTGGTCTTCAAGTCAACAATGGTTTGTTCAAACCATTGTGCCTCTTCCTTAAGCATTCTATTTTCCTTCCTGACTTTCTTCAGCTCTTTCAAGGCACTTACAAGTTTTGCCTCAATATATACTTCTCCTTCATCTCCAGATTCTTCTTTACTATCATGATCCTTATCCGAGCTTATTTCCATAAAGAGTACCTTGTCTGGTTCATTGTCATCATCAGAATCACTATCACTTTTATTGTCGAAATCACCACTGGATGAGCTATTGTCCTTTTTTGTGTAGAGACTTTTCTTTTTTGCAAACTTTCTTCTGTTATTATTCTTGTAATTATTGTACTTCTTGTAGGATTTAAAACTGTCATCCTCTTCACCATCTGAGTTCTTTGCATATGGACATTTAGAAGCAAAATGACCTATCTTTCCACATGAAAAACATTTAAGAGGTAGCTTACCTTTGTATTTTCCAGTCCCTCTCTTTAATTTCCGAACAAAGTTGGTTATTTCTTCATCATCAGATTCATCACTTGTAGGTTTATCTTTTGTTGATTTGTTCTTCCCAGCTTGTTTGGAGGAGACCTTGAATTCTGCTTCCTTTCTTGACGTGTCTTCATCTTCAATTCTCATTTCATAAGCTACTAGAGTCCCATGCAGTTGATCCACTGTCATAGTCTTTAGATCTGTTCTTTCTTCTAAGGCAAATATCTTGGGGTTGAACCTTTTGGGAAGAGTTCTTAGAATCTTCCGAACAACTATAGTCTCCTCAACCTCTTCTCCCAAACCTCTGATGGTATTCACAAGATGATCAACCCGAAGAATATAGGCTTCTGTGTCTTCATCTTCATTCATTCTTAGCTGTTCGAATTGTCCCCTGTAAGTCTAAAGTTTGGCTTCGTTGACTTTGTTGTCTCCTTCATATGTGGTATGGAGTTTGTCCCACATTTCCTTTCCATAGGGACAGTTCATCACTTTGTTGAATACAAATTCGTTTATAGCACTTAGAAGATGATTTTTGGCCTTTGAGTTGTTGTTTTATTAAACCATCTCACCTGCGTTAGTTGGCACGGTCTTTGGTACTTTGTACCCATTCTCGATACTCTGTCATATTTCGATTCCTTGAGCTTCTATGAAGGCTCTCATTCTTATGCTCCAAAATGCATAGTTGCTTCCATCAAACAAGGGTGTTCCATATTTTCTTTGTTTATCAAACTTCCCCATAATTACCTTCCAGCAGTTAGTGTGTTCTGAAGGAACCTTCTCTGATACCAATTGTTAAAATACTGAGAGGGGGGTGAATCGGTATTTGTACTAATTAAAATTTTAATCAAAATCAGGATGTTGATCACCAATCATAGCACAACATCAATGTGTATAAAAATAACAAGATGCACAGTACACAGTAGTTTTTAGCGTGGAAACCCAAGTTCTGGGGGTAAAACCACGGAAGCCTTTTAAAAATAGTTTAACAAAAATAACTGGAAGGAGGGAAAAACCCCCTTATTATATAGACTTCAATTTTCCAGCTTCAACTGGAAGGAGGCTATGACCCCCTGATTTACAAGCTACGACCTAAAGGAAGCTGCCACTCCCTAGTTTTCTGGCTTCAACCAGAAGGAGGCTACAACCTCCTTTCCTTGCCCCATCCTGCCACCCTGCTAAGAAGAAGATTTCCAAACCTGTGGACCTGTCAAATACCACACTCTGCTGCTAATAACCTCTGCACTCTAGTCACTGTCAAATCATCCCTGTAGTTATTACTGCCTCATTATCTTTCTGCCCATGTCATCACTATCATATTAAACATCAATACTATTGGTCACTGTCAAGTCATCAGACATCAAGGTCTCAACGTATCATCATTAAGGTCTGATAATCATCAACTCATCTCATCATCATCATATAGTGTAGGAGTGTATGTACATCATAGAGTGCATCATCATAGCATGCATCATCACATCATCATCATACAGTGTAGGAGTGTATGTACATCATAAAATGCATCATCGTGTAATGGATCACAATCTCATACTTCAACTTGTGCATTCACTTGCACATTAATACCACTTTACTATACATATTCTTACTGTATATACACTTGTCTGTACACTATATACACTTACATTCACTAAATATACTTACATTTTATTGTACACATACATTCTTCACATCACATTTGTTTATATATCACTGTATATTCAAATACTTGTTCATACTCAATCCATACTGTATGCATCAATACATCACTAACAAACATACCTTCAACTGTATAGTAGATTCAATCAGGATTGTGGATTGTTTTGTTAAACCCAGAAAATAGATGTCTCTGTGGAACAAAATTGCACTGACTTCTGTTGTTTATACCCACCAATTTCACCCTCAGACTAGTGAGAGTAATCTCTGTTCAAACTTCAAATCTCCGTGGAAACTTCTTATGATGTAACCTCATGAAATTATCCTAAGTCTAGCACTAGCGAACTCCTTGAGTACTTTGTTGGATGATGTTTTAACCCATGTAAGTCCAGCATTGGACTGCTTTCAAAAAGAACAAAGCTCAAATCCTCCCTTGCTGCTACGCATGCAACCTTTCAAGAGCTTGGGATTGTCTTGCTGCACTAAGAGAAGAACAACTCGCTCTTACTGCTAGGTAAGAGTCATTGTCACTCCATCAAACCAGCGAAGGTCTCATTCTCAGTCCAAACATTTGAAAACCCTTACTCGGATCAGCAAATTTACCAAAAAAATATTATACTCTACTGCCGTAAATAAAAACGTGACTGCTCCTAACTGCTGTGAGTTTCCTCAGTCACAAGACACCTCAGTCCACACCTTCAGAAAGGGTTTTGCTACTACAAGCCACCAAACTTGAATTGTTGAAGTTCAAACTTGAACTGTGTTTACCCTTAGAAAAATCGCAAAAACCAGACTGTAAGAAGTGACTGTTGCTGCCGATATTTCCACGAAAAACTCGGTCAAATAGTTATATTCGTTGATATATTAAGTGACCAAAGGTAAGTGTATTTATACACATTGAGGGAGGGAAATTTGGGTCCGACTTGATGGAGTTTAAGTATTTAATTTTTTAAGTTGTTTTGACCATTAAATAGGGTCGACTTTATGAGGAAGATACTTAACATTTCATTAATTAAAAACAAGGTTTTAAAACAATATTTAATGGGTTCAAGTGGTAAACATTGGAGTATTTTTTTTATTAGTACTTTATTTATTAGTATTTTTTTTAAATGTTTTAATAACTTTTAAAGGTGTCTTAATATACCACCACAAGGGTTCAACGTTGGAGTATAGAAGGGTAAACAATGTGTTAGCATGTTTTAACACATCATCACTTAATGGTTAGGGGTCACTATGAGGGCTTCCAGGGTTAGAGTAAAGGTGCAATGGGCATCATTATGCAATATTAGGGTGTTATTAGTATTTTAAGGGCAAGGCATACAACAAAGGGTAGAATGTAGGCTTAAGGACCAAGGGTAAGGTTTTTAGGATATTTTGTTAAGTCATTAGAGTTACCATAAGTGAAGACACATAACCATCAAGGTGTGGGGGTGCCTAGGCTTCTTCTAGGGTATCAGGACCTCTATAATACACAAATGACCACTGAAAGGGTCATTCGAACTCTTCCAAGTTCTTCAACCCACCAAGAACACATTCTACGGTAATAGGGCATGGTTGTGGTGCTGGGGAACTAATGACACAACTGGGGAACCAACATACCAACTTGGGGGTACTTAACCACTCTACAGGGTGTTCAGGGCTTTTACCATTGTCCCAAGGGCTCCAAGGGATTCAAACTTGGGCTTGGACAAAGTCAAAAGGTCTCCTTTGACACTAACACTTACTCAGCCCTTAGAGGCTCCTCAAGGGGCACCAAGACACATTAACACACACCTAATGCCCAATTTATGCTTTCCTTCTTTCAACCACAAACTCAATCTAAATCTTGTTTTATTTTGATATCTGGCCTTGTTAAAAATCTGTGAGAGCTCCCTCTCTAGAAAGGAAGAAGCCAACTCCCTTTATTAAAGTGGTTCTATTGTTACCTTGGGATTCACTCTCCACAACCTTGGGTGTAATTATGAGTGCTAACAAACTGGCATTATTGATGGGGAAGGCGAAAGTAAAAATCATCCCTGGGAGAAATGACAAATATTTGAAGAAGAAAGGCTTCCTGTGGAAAAACAGAGACTCCTACAGTTGAATAAGTTTGTTTTTTTTCCCTGGAGACTCCACCTTGGTTATGAACCAATTGCAGAAGGCATCATGGATGTCAGGCGGCCACATACACGAGGTAATCCTAATGCTAAAATCTTGCAAGGTGTGGATAACCCAATAAATTGCCTAGAAATAAAGGAAAAGACCAGTTAGATAATCCTCAGTTTGGAAATTCATCTACTCTAGAATTTCATAGCGTTCAATATTTTGTGTGGGAAAATAATTTTGAAAGGTCATTATTAAAGTCTAAATCTAAGTCTGAATTAAAGAACATGGAATTAAACCCTAGTAGGTTAAAGTCTTATCTACTTGACTCTCTTTGGCAGAACCTTCAAAACTCTGAGAAAATTGGTGCAAGAAACCCTACTTTTCATAATTTTCAGCCTTATATCCCACCAGTTATTCAAAACCCTCCATCCTTCAAAGCACCACCTCATCTAGTTCCAAATACACCTAGACAGATGGATGCTATATTTTCCCCATTGGCCTTACTTGTTGTGATGCATGACCTTCCTCAAGGTTATGCGCAGAGAATTCCATTCTATGATGACAAGGGAAATTTCACAGCCAGACAGCATGTTGATAGGTTTGATAGTTTTATAGACCTGGAGATGGTGGATGATGATGATGTTAAGATGAGGTTGTTTATGCTAAGTTTGTCAAGAGAGGCAAAGAAATGGTTCAACTATTTGCTTCCTAGATCCATTCAAACTTTTGAATCTTTCCAGAATGCATTTTTAGAAAGGTGGGATGATAATAAAATCCCTCTATAGATGCTTTCTCAGTATAACATCTTGACTCAAGGGAGGTTTTTAATATGTTCATGAATTTTCTAGTAGATTTATGAGGGTGTATAACTCTATCCCTGCTGATATCAAACCATTGTTAGGTGCTGCAAAAATCCACTATGCTAATACTTTTGACAGTGACTTTGCTTTGTTTTTGAGAGAGAGAAAATTAGGAAGTCTTCTTTTCATGTTTCAAGATGCCTTGGAGGTGGAGGCTAACATGATGGCTAGTGGAAAAATAAAGCATAGGGTAGAAACAATAAAAAATAGAGAAGATGGGACTTCTACTTCTCTTGCTTCATCTAATGATTTAAGATTTGAAATGATGACGAAAATAGTGGAGAAGATGATCAATAGGATGATTGTAGATAACAGGCCACTAAACGGGGAACAAAATGAACCTTAGATTATAAATCCAAACTTCAAAAGGCAAAATTTTCGCCCACCTCCTCAAATAAGACAAAGGGATATAAGGAATCCTAGAAATCCAAATGACCAAAAAATACAACCACCCTTCCCTGAAAATTATGTTGATGATGAACGTGAGGCTGAACCTATTGAAGATCATATCCATCATTTCGGTGATTTGGATTCTGAGATATACCTCACTAAGGAGGAACACATCATTTTTCTCAAGAAGATGATGATAAGGAGTTTGAGGTAGCATCAGAACAGCACCGAAGGGGGTACCTACACGCTATGGATGATGTACAAAGAAAGATAAAATTGAGAAGTGGGGATGTCACTATGAATAAAGGAAGGTTAAATCCAAATCAGCCTTCTAGTAGTCAACAAAACATAGAAAAGAGAACTGAAAAACAAAAACAGCCCATGGTGTATAAAGAACCAAAGAATAAAATAGAAAAAAGTAAAGAAGTAAAGCAACCAATACTGGTGGGTGTAGAGAAAGTTGTTTCCACTTTTAACTTGCAGATAGGGCTCTCAAAAGTTAAAACTTCCATTACTTTCAATGAGTTGTTAAGAAACAAGTAATACAGAGACAAGATAACATACATGGTTAGGAATCAAGGAGAATTTCAACCCGATATCTTAGAAGTGAATTATGGTGCTCCCACCATTGTATTTGAGCCCAAAATTGAAAATGTGGATAATGAGGAAGCTCCTCTTTTTTACCTAATCCTAAATGTACATGAGATGATTGTGCACAATGCTATGATAGACTCTAGTGCCTCTCATAATTTAATTCCTAAGGGAGTGGTAGAAAGTTTTGGGCTGGAAGTTACTAGACCCTATAAATATTTGTCTTCCTTTGATTCTAGGAAGGTGAAGTGCCTTGGGATGATCAAGGACATGGTCATAACCTTGGAAAATATTCCATCTAATATTGTAGTGATGGATATTGTTGTAGCAGAAACTCCTCCAAAATTTGGTGTATTATTGTCAAGGTCTTGGACCTCTAAATTGAAAAGAAGTCTACACTGAATGGATATTTCTTATGCTACAATTCATGTGGCTAGAGGAAATAAAAGGTTATACAATGAGAAAATATCCCCATATGTAGTCAGTAGCCAAGAAAAACCAAATAATTATGCTACATATGTTGTTAATGGTGACTTGGGATCTTCCATTTTCTTTAATGATGTTTCTCCCTGTGATCCTGAGATTCTTGTACCCATTGAAGTGAAGAAAGAGGAAGAGTCTGCAAAGAAACAATAAGATTTAGAGAAGAAACAGAAAGAAGAAGGTCTCTGGACCATGTACTTTGATGGATCAGTGCCTAAGGTTGGTGCTGGTGCAGGTGTGTATATTATTTCTCCCATCAGGGATTTTAAAGGTCTGTCTTACAAGTAAACTTTTAAATGTACTAACAATGTGGAAAAGTATGAAGCTTTATTGTTAGGGATGCATGCTCTGAAGGATATGGGAGCCTAAAGGGTGCAAGTCATGGGAGACTCAGAGCTAGTAATAAATAAGGTAAATGGCAGCTACCAAACTAGAAATCCCAAAATGAGGGCTTATAGAAATGAAGTGTGGGATATGTTTGGTAATTATCTTACTTAACATACAATTAGAATAGTTCCTAGACTGAAAACACAGTCGTTGACTCCTTAGCTATTGCTGCTAAAAAAATAAAAACTCCCACTGTTGGCCAAAGGAAGTATAAGGTTTACATTGTAAACAGACCCTCCATACCAAACAATTCCAAATACTAGCAGGTATTTGAAAATGATATGCAGATTAAGAGACTTTGGAATTATTTGGTGAATTTGTAAATACACAAATAGAGAGTGAAAATGAAAATTGTGAAAACTTCCAAGATGTTGAAGGATGTGAAGAGGAAAGTGTTGAAGGTGGAAAGTTAAAGAATTCACTAGGGGGGGAGGACATAATATAGTTGAAGAATAATTATATCCCTAGAGGCCTAATTCCCCTAGATAAATTGCTTGATCAAAATGATGTTGCTAGAGATCCAAACATGAATCCTACTAATGATGTTGTTGAAGACAGGAATATAGGAACTAAAGAAAATCCAAGGATTATCAAACTGTCAAAAAACCTATATGTCAAAGAAAGGGAAGAATATATAAATCTGATGAAAAGATACACTGGTGTCTTTGCTTGGAGTTATGATGACCTCAAAGAGTATAATACTTCTATCATACAACATACCATCCCAATAAGACTTGGGGAAAAACCTTTTAGACAAAAACTCAGAAGAATAAATCCAATGTTATAGCCAGTCATTGAAAAAGTGATCAAAAAATTGTTTAATACTAAGATTATAGTGACTCTGAGGTTTTCAAAGTGGGTGGAAAATCTGGTTCCTGTGAGGAAAATAAATGGTGAAGTCAAGCTTTGTATAGATTTCAAGAATCTCAACAAAGTCTCCTTGAAAGATAACTACCCTTTTCCAAAGATGGAACATATTCTGCAGAAAGTGGTGGGGTCTAAACGAATCTCAACTATGGATGGTTTCTCATGGTATAATCACGTCAAAGATCAAGAGAAGACTGCCTTCACTACACCATGGGGTACGTTTATGTATGCAAAAATTCCTTTTGGTTTAATGAATGTAGGGGCCACTTTCCAACTTTCCATGGACATTGCTTTTGTAGAGGAGAAAGACAAATTTGTGGTTGTTTACATGGATGAAATCATCATGTACTCAAGGTCTAACAGGGAACACATTAAGCACTTGGAAAAATTCTTTTTGAAATGCAAAAAGTATGGCATATCGTTGAACCCCAAAAAATCAAATTTTTCATTAGAGGAAAGAAATATGTTAGGGCACATTATTTCAAGAGATGGTTAAAAGATTGATCCGTAGAGAATCAGTGCAATCCTAAAGGTTGAAGAACCAAGAAGCAAGAAAGAAGTGCAATCCTTCATTGGACAGGTAAATTTTCTAAGAAGGTTCATCCCCAGTTTTGTTGAGATACTGATGAATATCACTAACATGCTGAAAAGGGATCATGAGATGAAATGAACAATAGATGAAAGGAGGTCTTTGAGGGATATTAAACAAGCTAACAGAAGCCCCAATTCTGGTAAGTCCAGATTTCGGCAAATATTTTTTAATCTTTTGTTATGATTATGATCACAATGTTTCAGGAGTTTTGTTGCAGAAAAATGATCAAAATGTTGAGCAACCTATAGCATTTTTTAGCAAAGTGTTAAGAGATGGGGAGTTGAAGTCTGACATCATGGAGAAACAAGTGTGTGATCTAATCAAATCTCAGAAAGATTTCAGGTTTAATGTGCTTCATTCACATATTATTGCTTATGTTCCTAGAAACGTGGTGAAAAGCATTCTCACATAGCCAGACCCAGAGGGAAAAAGAGAAAAATGGATTGTTTTATTGTTAGAGTATGGCATTGAGATCAATCCCACCAAACTAATAAAAGGGGAAGGACTTGCAAAAATGATGACAAGTTCAAATTGTGAAGCCTTGCAGCTCATTTTTTTTACCAATCATCCAAATTAGCCTAATACAGGGGTGTAGGTAATGCATGACTTCTGTATATCTCCTTGGCATTCTGACATTGTATATGTGTTGCAAAATTTATAGGCTCCCGTGGGACTAAGCAAAATAAGAGAAGAATCAATAAAGTTTAAATCTTCCAAGTTCTATATTTTTAATGAATACCTTTATTGGAAGGATCTTGGTGGTTTCCTCCTCAATTGCCTCTTGGAGAATGAAGCTAAGAAGACCATGAAATAATTTCACAAAGGAGACTATGGGGAACATCATTCATGGAAAGTGACAGTAAACGAGATTCTAAGAAATGGTTTCTATGGCCCTTCAATGTTTGAAGATGTCTACAAAGAGACCACCACATGTCACCAATGCCACATCTTTGATGGTAAGAGAAAGGTGGTCTCACTCCCTCTAAATCCAATATCAGTAGAGGCACCTTCTTAGCAGTGGGGACTGGATTTTATTGGGGAAATCAAGCCAAACTCTTCAGGGAAGCATATATGGATCCTGACAACAACAGACTATTTTACAAAGTGGATTGAAGCAATACCTACCAGGAGGGATATAGAGACAGTAATCATGGATTTCCTGGAAGAGAATATCTTGGCTAGATTTGGCTGCCCCAAAATTATTGTGACAGACAATGCTCTTGCTTTTAAATCTAAGAAAATGATAACTTTCTGTCACAAATATCATATCATCCTAAATCATTCCATCACGTACTATCCACAAGGTACTGGACTGGCAGAATCCTCTAACAAAATTTTGGTTAGGATAATCGAAAAATTACTGGAAGATAACAAAAGGGCTTGGAATACAAAGCTGAAATATGCTTTGAGGGATGGCAGGATCAACACTAAGAGGGAAATTGGAATGTCCCCATTCCAATTAGTATATAGAGATGAGTTAGTTTTTCCAACATCTTTGGGAGTTCCAGTCATGAAGTTAGTGCAAGAGCGGCAAGATGAACCAAATCATATGCAGAGAAGGATCAATCGGATCATAGAAATGAATGAAGTGAGGGATAAATCCTATAATAGAGTGCAAATACTTTGAGAAAATACGAAGAACATTTTTGACAAGAAAGTAAAGGATGAATAGTTCCTGATTAATGATTTGATTTTGAAATGGGATACACCTCATGAATAAAAGAAGAAATATGGAAAGTTTCATCATATGTGTGTTGACACAAACCCAGCCAACAAAACCCATTCAACAGGGTTTCCACTCTGTCGATCCTCAAACCACCGCGATCTCCCTCGAACACCTCGGGTGAGACCTCATCCGCTCTGCGGGTGTAGCTAGATAGGGTAAAACCTGGTTTGAGGGTCGACAGAGTGGAACCCCTTTGGACTAGGTTTTGTTAGTTGGGTTTGTGTCAACAATGTGGATGGGTCCTTATATCAGTGCAACATATAGAGGTGATAATCCCTTCATCCTACAGCATCAAGACAGATCTCTGTTGAACGTAGGTCCAGTTCATGGAATATTTCTCAAGCATTATATATCTTGAAAGAGGAGGTAATTTTTGTATCATAGTTGTACATATTTATTTATTTTTCAAACAGTATAGATGGTGAACTAACAGATTTGAATCCCAAAGAGAACGCCCTAATATCTAGAAGGGTATCCATGTTTCCTAACTTCCTGTGTTCTTACTTGCAGAAAAAACAAAAAATAAGAAGTCTGGGAATTTCAGAAAAACTTTGGAAGCCGCCCGATGGATTTGGCACCTGGTCTATGGGGTTCTTTGCTACCTTGTAGGGAGCATAGCATCCCAAGTTGGATCCAATTCTTAGCATCATTTTTGGGCTAAGTAATTGGTAAGAGATCTGGCCTATATGGTGGAAGAAGGTTTGTAAAGTTTTCATATCATATAACCTCAAAGACTGTTGATGAAGAGTTTCAGATGTTTGAAGTGACATTTCTAGGTTAATAAAGCCAAATACTTAAATAATTTCTTATTTATTACCTTCAAAAGCATGAGAATGAAGAAATCCTCCCTTAGCTGATTGTTGACAATAAATGTACGGCCTAGATGCGCCACACAAAATATCAAAGGATAGAAAGTATTTTCCACCCAAGGATAGGGAGCATAAGCACAAAACATACTAAAACTTGGTTATAAAAAAGTGGAAAACCTGACTTCTGCTTTTCGCAATCCAAGCAAAGATTAGGGAGCGAAAACGTAAGAAGTTTGGTTACGCAAAAATAAGATCCCATTTTTCGTTATCCGTAGTCCACCAAATCAGACAGTCTTGAAAACTCCTGTACATATCAACGATGCGGAAAGGTGAAAAGGTTAGAGGTCGGAAGCAGGAAATGTTAAGTTTCGGCCATACTAAATTTCTTTTGATTTTCGATATCTGTGATCTGCCATATCGATGACCCAGAACTCTTCCGCCCAAATCAACGGTCCAGAGGAGAGTGGAGGGCAGAGAGAGGAAGCTGGAAAACCTAATTTTTTGGTGACGAAAAAGTTGAAAGCCCACTTTCCGAAGTCCCCTTTCCGCTAAAGGAAGAAGGGAAAAAAGGTGAAGTTTTGAAGTGCAAAGTAGGAAACCCGATTTCTGATTTTTGCGATCAAGATCCAACGGTCAGGAAATTTCCCGCACAGATCAACAGTGTGGAAATAAAATTCTGAAAGTAGAAAGTTAGGGGCAAAAAAATCAGAATTTGTTTCCGTGAAATATTGAAGTTTCATTTTCCGCTTCCCGAAAAAATGCGGAGGAGAAAAGGCAGAGGCAGAAATGTGGAAGCGGAAGAGTCAGAATTGTGTTTTACAAAAAGTGGAAATTTTATTTTTTGTTTTCCATGATCCCGGATCTGACGGCTCAGGAAGCTCTCATGCAAATCAACATTGTGGAAGGAAAGAAGGAGGGTGGGCACTGGAAAGCGGAGAGACAAAATTTTTGAGTCTTGAATAGCTAAAGTTCTGATTTCCGATATCCGCCAGATCGAGGGTTCATATAACTCCTGCACAAGATCTACTGTGTGGAAAGAAGTGATGGAAGCATAAAGGTAGAAAATATAAACTTTTTGTATGAAATGGAAGAATTCTGATTTCCGCCCTCCATAGAATGAATCTGGCGGAAATCGACAATGGGGAAGAATCATAGGGAAAATAGTTTAAGGCGAAGGCAAAAAGATAAAATTGAACCACGAAAAAAATTATCAGCCTATTTTCCGTGTTCCCGCCAAGCTCCGAATCGACGATCCACAATGAATCTGAGGTAAATATCAACGGCCCATAAATGATTTCATTGGTAGAGATGCGGGAATGGATGAAGTTGTTGTATATTTCCCAAAGGAGCTCGAAAATTTCATTATCAGTGGGCGATCGTGAGTCTCGGTTGTCCAAATTCTCCAATTGATCTATCACGCGTGTTCCCGCGTGGTTGTTTGTTTGTTTTCTGATCATGGCAGATCTGCCTTATCATCATTTTGTTAAGATTCAACATCATTGTTGTAACTATTTTTTGTTATGTTTCGAGGTTGGTCTCGGGAGCCTAGGAAGCTATCAATATTCCCTCGATAGAGGACGACAGTGTTGGAACTCGTGAGAATATTTTGTTGTGCTTTGTGTGATTTATCAGTAATAAAGTTTGCGGAGCCGAGCACTGGTTTGTTGTTGTAGAGATTCATGTGCAATTCGTAATTATAGTATGTTATTTCTTTCTCTTTCTATATGTCTTCTTGTTTAACTTGTCATTATGTTTTCCTTTAGACCTCGAATGGGTGTATAATAGTTCTGGATTCATATTACTATACTCTAGCTATTGTTCTAGGTTTTAACCATTTTTTTCCTCCAAAATTGATGCAGAATTCATCCTTCTCATGCTCTTTGTTGATGGACTATCATCTTTCTTCTTTTATCACCAGACCAAAAGCATTTTGACTATAACCGAGTGTTAGCCTACCTTTCTAGCTCTTTCCCTGAAAGTTGTTCTGTAACTCATCTACATTTGTGACTCCATATCCCAATTTATGCTTTCCTTGTTTCAACCACAAACCCAATCTAAATCTTGTTTTATTTTGATATCTGACCTTGTTAAAAATCTATGAGATATCCCTCTCTATAAAGGAAGAAGCCATCTCCCTTTCTTAAACTGGTTCTGTTGTTACCTTGGGATTCACTCTCCACAACCTTGGGTGTAATTTTGAGTGCTAACACTTGGTTTATGACAACGAGCCTGTCTTACCATCGAATCTTCTTCTCCCATCGGTACATATTGCACAATATTGTTCACAAGATGATGAGTCCTCCCCTTTCCAATATAGAATCGGCACTCTTCTTAAACTAGAAGACAAGAGGGAGAAATCTAGGAATAAGTTTTATCACCACCAACAGTTGGTGAAAATATGGTTTGATGATAGTTCTTCCATCAGTCCAGAGTTTTAAATTGGGGATCTGGTGTTTAAGTGGGACGAACCCCACAAAGACAAACGATACTATACCAAGTTTTAGCATATGTAGTTAGGGCCATTCATTGTTACGGAAAATATTGGCCCTGGTACTGTCTGCTTACAGACGTTGGAGGGTCTTTCTGAGGCTTATACAACAAATATCCAACTCCTCAATAAGTATTTTTCTTGAGGTAAGTTTCACTTACTTGTATATAAGGTGTGGTTTTGATTGATTTTCTTTTTGTTTTTGGTTTGGTTTGATTGCTTTCTTGTTTCTTTTCTTTACAAAACATTGTATACTTACAATAGCTAGTTGCATTTGGTAAAGTGGTGTATCCCTAGAATGTTCTAACTAAGGAATTTTAATTTGGATGTGTCAGAAATATTCACTCGGTTTATACCCGAATCAGTATCTTCATGAGAATGGAATTTAGTGTCTATGCCGATTTTTTTGCATTGAATATTCAGTTCCAATTATCACTATCTTTATTTATCCTCATAATGATGATTGAATTTTTGGAGTATTCTTGTATTCTTGTCGGGTGTTTTAGTGATTGTTGGCAGCACATCCATAATAGCTTATTCAACCTTCATTCTTTTCTGATTTCACCTTGATCTCCTTGGAACTAATAAAATCACCCTAATAAGTGTAAGTTGCAAGATAGGGGGTCTTATCACAAGCCAACCTATCATGTTCATAGACATGTTCGGTGAATGACATTACTATCAGTTGGTTCTGAAGCCATGGTAATGCCTTGCAGCTTGCATTCGTAAATTCTTTTATGACATTTTAATATACAACTTGTTGTTTTCAAGGACAAAGGTTCTTGTAACAAGCCAGCCTGACCATGTTCATGTATCTTACCTGGACTGAAATTACTGATATGTGGTTCCCAGACCATGGTATTTCTTTTGGTGAAAATCCAAAACACAGGGAGTCTCTTAATGAATCTAGCTTGATCAATTTCCAGGTAAGACCTATATGTGGCGTTGTTCCTTACCAGGTAAGCGTTCTTGTTGCAACTAAGTTGGATGGTATATATTCCAAACAAAATATACATCCAAGGTGATTACTATTTTGATGATCATGAGATAGATTCAAGGTTTTTTACCAGAATCTTATTCAAAACTGCCTTCATTACTGACATCCTTCTTTTAGGGATACCTTATTACTTTTTACACTTGATCATTTGTTGGGTATAACTATTAGTGATTATGGAATTGTGAGATAGCAATGTTGTTTATTGTTGTGTTATGCCTGGATGGGTTTTTCCCTGAGTTTATTGTTTGATTATGAGCTAAAAATATTTTCACACTGACATATCTTCTTTGGAATTTTTATTTAGAATTGTACAGAGATAACTTTTTCACTCAGCGAGTCGCCATTTGTTGCTAGCAGAAACAAATCCCATTTTAATACCTCTAAAATGGGAGCCCCTTAATCTTTAAATTTACTTTTGAAGCCATTATCTTCTTATGGGAATCCTCAAACTGTAAGTATAGTGTTTCGGTATTAATAAAATTTCCTCATAAGCGTTGTTTTATTTTGGCTTTGCAGATTTCGGAAGCGCATTTTCTTTTATAAGTATTGTTTTTGGGTTCTTGCAACCTGCATTTCACATTCCGCAAAGGTGAATTGCAGAAGTTCTTTTTTTTAGGTTTACCAAAAATTGTTTTTCCAACTTCTGCTTTCCACTAAGGCGGATTGCGTGATTCTCATTTTTCTTTCAATAAAAAGTTGTGTTCCCGGCTTCTGCATTCCACTAAGGTGGATTGTGGAAGGAAGAAATCCCTTGTTTGCAATAAAACCTTTATATTCTATTTCTAACTTCTACTCTTTGCTAAGGCGGGTTGCAGAAGGAAGAAATCCCTTGTTTGAAATAAAACCTTTATATTCTATTTCTAACTTGTACTCTTCACTAAGGCGGGTTGCAGAAGGAGGAAAAGCCATTTTTCGCACATTTTTTTTTCTTATTTTTCCACTTTCCGCCTATGAAGAATGTGGAATGCAGAACTTTAATAATTTTTCTTGGTCGATAATTTTATTTCTGACTTCCACTTTCCGTAGGAAGATTGTGGATAAATCCAAAGCTTTCTAACTTTTCACTCCCACATTTTAGTTTCCCGCCTCAATCTCAGTCATCCATTCATGCTATATCTATGGTCTAGATCTATTTTGTCATTGAGTTTCGAACTATTTAGTTTGTTTGAATTTACGAAATTTTTATCATTTCACTTGTGTTTTTACTGTGGATTTTTCTTGCTCAAGCTCACGAATTTTCTAGTTCTCAAACCTTCTTACCGATACGTATTTTCCCTTCATGACCGTTTTTTCTGTTACTTCTAAACCGTAGTATATTTTTAACCATGGTTGCTAAATTTCAATCAGAAATTGAGTCCACGATAGCTAGAAACACCAGGTCAAAAAATTCTCTACAGGAGAAAAAGAGTAAAGACCCCAACGCCGAAGTATTCGTTGATACTAGTGGACGTGTCTCTGAAACCCTCCATTTATACTGGTCAAGGATTTACGCCATTTTTGAAAATGATGATTTCTCAATAATTCCCCATGACCATCCCGCATATGCAAGAATTCGGAGTTATCATCTCCACTGCATTGCTTCACAACCTCCTTCCATGCCCTACATGGACCCAGTTAAGTGGGCATTGGGTAATGCAAACCCTAACGAACGCACCTTCGATGACCACATTCATAACCCAATGGCCTCTTTCCATCCTCACGTTTTTTCCATGGTTTATGCCATTGGACCTCCCAGACATCTTATGAGCTCCAAATTTCTCAACGAAAGCATTTCTCGATTCAACTATGAGGAGGTATTAAAATCACGGATGGAAAATCCAACTAAGTATGTTCCTAGACCAAACAATTCTTAGCATGTTTCATGGTTTAGGGAACCTTTCTCATTTCTTGTAGCCATGTTTTTCCGTTTGTATGGGTTTGCAAATTGTTCGTTGTTCAAATATGAATGGGTTCCATTAGCCCATCATATTCTTCTTACATGTGAACCCTTTAATTAGGCATAGATTATATCTGTGAATTTGAAGGAAGAGATTGAAAACTACCATAAGACCTCGACCACCAGGAAGCCAAAATTTTATATGCCAGGGTATGTAATGGATTTGTTTTGCGCAACTTCCGCTTTTCCTACCTTAGGTTATAATTGGAGTAAAAATTCCCCGCTCGTACACATTTATTGTTTTGATATGTGGGAGAAAAATTTTGTCCCTCGAGTTTATGATATTTTTGACCTATTTCTTGGGTCAATGTACCATAAAATTTTCAAGGCAGACGCTCCGACATTTTATGAGAGAGCCAGAGCATTAATTGCATTACATGGTGATTAGTATGTTGGAGAGTATTTCTCCTATATCAAAATCGGGGGTAGTAACAGACTTCGTCTGTTGCCAAGGATAGTTCCATATTGTATGGTATTACAAGAAGTAGCCTATCATAATGCCATTGATGGGGATTTTCCCAAACTTGCACGGCATAAAAGAAAGGCTTGGCCTAAATTTCCATTGAACTTAGATTCTCTTGTTCTGTATACTTCCACACATGCAACTGTACTGGGTAAATATATTGCTAATATGAACCTCGGGGAAGCCCCCAAAAGAATGCATGACCCCAAAGCATATATGGCTAGCGTCTTTGTCCGGGAATGTGCTAAGTTTCAGTATGCTCATGAGGATGAGCTTGATGATTCCATTTACAAAGAATCTATGGATTTTGAATAATCATTGACCAATATTGTTGATTCAGATGTGAAATCTCATGTCCTCAAGTATCAAAAGGACCTCAAATATTCCATCCTCCACTTCATAAAGGTGAATTTGGCCATAGAGGAGAACCTTCAGAGGAAGAACATAGAGAAGGAAGCAACAGATCAAGTAGAAAGATTTTTTGTTTCCCTTGTTGCTTAGTCAAAGGATAAAGGTAAAGTTATTTTGGAGACTCATGTAAGAACCCAGCCTTCATAGATGTTGGAGACCTTTCATAAAGGGGCATATTTCAAGAGAAATCTTGAGAAGCTCAGTTCTTAGCCGCAGACACAGATAGAAGAGGTTGAAACTCATCCCAAGAAGCAGAAAACTCAACTTGTTCTTCAACAGGTACAGGTACAAGAAGCACCAGTTATTGACCCATAGCATATACCTCAAGAAGTACCAAGGGAAGAACAACCAGCACCACTAGCTCAACTTGCTCCTCAAGAGCAAGTGCCCATGTAGATCCCTCTAAATCAGCAAGTAGAACCTCTGCCACAAGCGGAAATTGAAATTCATGAGATTCATAGTGACTTAGAAGAAAAAATTGGGCCTTCTACATGCCCTATAAATATACTTACCTCCATGAAATCTTATATTCCCAGCACCTAGATGTCTGAAAATATTTTTGATTCATCATTTTCTCAGTTTTCTTTTTTCGAATTAAATTTATCCCCAATTATTGAATTTGCCACTAGTAATCCCATGGTACTAGTTGATGTACCTAGTCCTACTTCTCCCCTTACTTCATCTATTCTTTCCACCCCCTACTACCTCGCAATACACCATAATCCCTCCCTCCTCACCTTCCTCAAATAAATATTCCTTCCACTACAATTCCTTCTTCCCAAATTCATACACCTATCCTCACTTCTTCCTTATCTCTTTCGCTTATTTTCCCCACTTCTCCCATGATTATTACACCTATCAGTGTGGAAAATTCAGTTTCCCACTCCCAACCTGATCTCCTGGTCACTCCCCAACAAGAAACCATTTCAACTTCTGAAGGGATGGTAGATTTTGGCGAGGATGTTGTGGTCTCTTTAGGAAAATATTTTTCAAGCAAGAAGGATGAAGCAGTGATGAAAAAAGGAACTAAGAGGACGGTGGAAGGCACAATCAACCAAGTGCCTGCTCTTAGTCAAGACATCTGGAAGTCAGATTCCCATGGTATTAAACAAGCGGATTTAGATACAGCAGCCGCCATGGGGGATTTTGCAGGAGCTAGTTATGATTCAGTTTCACAGTTGAATAAATATGTTTTGGACAAAGAACAAGAGTTTCAAAATACAAAATAGGACTTGGTGGCAGCTGAGGCACACCATAAACAAGAAGTCCATATTCTGAAGCAAGAGCATGAAGAGAAGTTGAAATATTTGCAGAAGAATAATGACTATCTCAAGCATCAGCTTGAGAAGTCAGATGTTCTCAATCAAAAACAAGAAAACAATATTACTACCCTTGAGCAAAAGCTCAAGGAGTCACAGCTAGTTTCAGTTGTTTCCTCTTTCTCCAGATTGACAACAAAATTATTTAAGCAGTTATCTATAAAGTCCGTGATGAATTCTATCAATCTATGGACAATTTGTATGCAGGTTTCAATGAAATGCGGGAATTATACAACTCATTTGATTGACAATATGATGTCTTGCAAGATCATCATACTCACATAATAGCATCAACTAAGGATTTCAATAACGTATTAGACTGGCAGAAACATGTCAGAGACAAACCACATGATTTTCCAGTTATGCATAAACTTTAAACCAAGAAAACGGAAGTTACGATCGAGACCTGGGAGAGAATCTGTGATGTGGTAGAATCCATCATCAATGGTGGACAAATGGCATGCTGACGTAGGTGGTTCACTACTGAAACCTTTCTCATCTTTATGGACTTTCCTTCTCTAGATCTGATTGACCAGGAACTTCCCCTTAAGCTCAAATTGGAAGAAATTTTACGAAATTTTTCTATAGCTAAGGAGCATATCCAAGGGATAAACTAGATCCCCATGCAGGAGATCATGAGATGGATCAAGATACCTCATGTTGTGATGGTTATAATACAGGCATACCTTGGAGAGTGGAAGAAATTCAAGAAGAGGGAGATTGCATCCCAAAACTGTAGAACGGAAGTACACCTAGAGCATGCAAAATATCAGGACATTGACGATCTGATGGACCTACATGCCAAGTGGTTTTCCACCCTTAGCAAACCTTGAAACTACATTATTTTGTAATCCCACATCTTGGGAATTTTCCTTTTTTGCAAAATATGTAATATTATTTAAAGGGAAGGAATTTCCCTAGTAGAGGGAGGAACTTTGGAGATTAAGCCTAGGAGTTATACTGAAGAACAGACTGCCAAGTGCATAACATGAAAGTTTGTGATTTTTGTACTTTGTAAATTTTGGCAAGGTAATAAAATTACAGCCATTTTATGCTATGTTTCGTGGTTGTTCATTAAATGTATTTAATGAATTCGAGTCCTTCTTCCATCTATCTAGCGTGTTAATTATTGGTTGTTTATCTATTAATGTATTCGTTCACGTATTGACTTTTCCTCATGAAATTGACATATTGAATGTGTTTTAAACGAATTTTTTTGTTTCATCCACATGATTTATTTCACTACTGATTATTAGTCATTGCTATTTGGTATTGATTTGTTAATTAGTATTTCCTCTTGGACATGATATACATCTGTAATATTTGGATGAACCTTTGCAATTTTCACTGTGTAATATTTATTTAAATTTGGTAAAAGAGATTGATCTTAATTTTCATTTTTGTACATTGAGTAATTAGTTACTTTTACCTATTATATTTAGCAATTGTCCCATATTGAATCCACTTTTTACCCTGTTTAAGTTTTCTTAAACTATTATTCTAGGAATCGGTTACTTTGAAACGTTTCTCACTTGTCCTAAGAGCATATTTTATTTATCTGATGAACCTTTGTGCCAGTGGAGGCCTTGTATCCATAGAAATTATTCATCCCAAACAACCCAGGGATAGAATCATCTCTGGGTGGGATTGATTTGAATCCTTTCTGGTTAAACTTTTTCGTTATGTTGATTGCCTTATATTTTTTCCAACAACCTACAAACCCAGGTCATTAGGAAATGGCGATAGAAGGAGGTTCATTGTGAAATATGTCACGATAAAACACTAATAAACCTCCTCATCCCAGATCACCCATCATTACTAGGAGCCACATCCAAGCTTCTACGTTTGCAGCTCATCTAGAGGGTGAGTCACCCGTCCTTACCACCCCTGTTTCAGAAATATCCACTGCAAGACCTAAGAATATTTTTACACCACCAAGTAGTGGGATCCTTACTTTCAAACATTGGAGGAAAAATAGTGAAACAGACCGGAGTCTTAGAAACGGTTTGTCTACTTCTCTCTTGACTCTTACATCGCCTACTTGAAATATTACTCCACAAGGAGAGATCCTGAAGCTCAAGCAAATCCACTTTTGGAAACTACAGAACAATCCCCAGAAGATCCACATCTTGATGATCATCTTGGTGGAGTATCACCACCTACACCACCTCCTTCATCTCCATCTTCATCAGAGGAATCCTTGGATAGTTATACCTCCTCAGAATCTTTAGATCCACTGGAGAGACCAATGGCTCATGACCTAAACATACCTTGGCTTGATTTGGATGCAGCCCTTATCCCTAGACAATTACATAAATTTAAAAAAACCCTGAGAAGTAGCTTCTCGGGTTCAATCCAGACGATAGGATCCATGCGAAAGATCATATCAAGAATTATATGTAAGCTATTAGATTGAGGAATGTAATTCATGAGGATGTGGTGTGTAGATTATTTCCTTACTCTTTTGAAGGACAAGCTTCCACATGGTACTTTGCTTTGGAAGCGGCTTCTATTAATTCTTGGCAACATTTTGAGGCATTATTCCTCCATAAGTTTGGAGATGATAGTACCCCACAGGACCTTGTTATAGAATTTTCCTCTCTCAAGATAAAACCCAAAGAAGGAGTCAAATATTTCAATCAAATGTTTTCATGTCTAAAGAATAGGATCCCAGTCACAGTCCTTCCTACCGAAGAACTGTTAATATCCTACTATATTAAGGGTTTACCTACAACTATTTCCATGTGGGTTAAGCGTGCTCATAAGACTACTCTGCAAGAAACCTTTGCGGAGGTTGTTGTAGTAGAAAAGGATATGTTCGATCTCAAAGACAATCATGTTCACACTACAACAAATCCTGGAATTAGCGTCCCTTTATAGTGTAATTTTTTTTACATTGAGTGGTCAAACTAGATGCTAAATGCGACGCGTCATGGACAAAACTTAAAGTGTCTCAAAAAACGTCTTTTTTTGCTTCCTAGATAGCATCCTTTATGACATCCAAAATAGTGTCTGTTTTTTTGCTTCCAGAATAGTGTCCAACTTTGCTTCATAAGCAATGTCGAGGTTTGCTTCCTAAATAACGTCCTATTTTTCTTCCTATCGAGTGTCTGCTTTTGCTTCTTAAATGACGTCCTCGTTAGTGCCATATTTGCATCCTTAGTAGCACCATGTTAGCATCCAAATTAGTATCCAATATTGCATCCATTTTTGCTACCACTTTAGCATCCTATTTTGCACCATGCTTTACTTCCAAATAGGTGTCAATTTTTACTTCCAAATTTGCACCAATGTTTGCTTCATTTTTTGCATTGTGTTTTGCTACCAAAACGACGCCAAATATTTCTTCTATTGTTGTACCATATTTCAATTCCTATGTAGCGCCATGTTTTGCGTCCAAAGTAATGTCTTATTTTTTCACCATATCAACGCCATGTTTGGCTTCATGATTAGCACCACATGTTGCATCATTTAATGCCTAGTTTTGTGTCTTATTTTTCTACCATATCAACGCCATGTCTAGCTTCATCATTAGCACCACATTTTGCATCCTTTTTAATGCCTAGTTTCACATCTCTCATTTTCTGGTCACTAATTAGTTGTTTTTCGAAATTTTATATACGAATTTTGATCATTTTGTTTGGTCACTTACCTCTCATTGTTCGGTCACTAATGTCTTATTTTTTGGTTACTAATGTAGTTGTTTTTAACTGATATTATAATATCATTAGGGCATGGAGGAATCGAACTACCAACATCCTGCTTGTAAGGCAGGCGCTCTTCAATTGATCTAGCACCCTTTAAGAATTCAAGAACCTAACTTACAGAATCCTCTATAATAGTAAACATTATCAATCACAACTTTGAGTATCTAATGGTCAGAAAATGATAATAGATTGTATAAGTTCATAATATATGATCAAGCAGGTTATGAAATCCATAAAACTTTTATAGGAATTTTGAACAAAACTCAAGAAATTGGCTTAATGGGATTGTAAAAATCACTATTCCCTAGAAACCATAAGTGTACCACTATATGAGACCTATCAAAAACAATTATCTTAGTGTGGATGCTAAGGATGTAGTAGATAAGCATGATCATCCTAGAGCCATGTATCAGTAAAGCAATAAGGATAATCAAAAGAGGATGATCAACCCAATAGTTGGTGCTTCACATGGATCCTATCCACCATGGGATGAGAAAAGTTCCTTCTTCCATCAATATAATGAGTATCCACAATGATAAATGGTTAGGATATATTGAGATGTCAATTCATAATGCTTATTCGCTTCCCAGGGTGATGTCGCAATGCTTGCACTGGGAGATCTACATGATCCCCAACAACATTGGATATAATCATATTCATGGGGCCATAGAGTATAGGATGAGGCTGTATTTTTATATTTTTATTTGGAAAACTAGGCATGATTTGAAACACTGGGAGAAGAAATAGAATCGGATATACTTAACAAACTACAATCATGACAAGGCATATGACTCTACTCTATAGTTATTGTGTAAATGTTGGAAATGGGTATAAGTTCCTAAGGACTATGAACAACATCCATTTAAATATGAATGCAAAACCTTCCATGTCAGAGGAATACTCGATGGCATTGAGCTTACTGTTTCTAACATAAAGAAACAAAGAAACCAGAAATGGAAGCTCGAGAGGGATACACATAACATTAGAACGCAAAATCAACACCCTAAAGAAGTTCCATCTAGATTTTGAATTGTAAACAAAAAAGCATTCATAATATAGACAAAATTGATTATGATCATAAAATAGGTCATATTTCACTTACCTATATCACAATGTGATTACCCTATTGGACACGTTTCCATTTTGGTCACTGCAAAAAGATCTTGTCATGAAAAAATACATAATCTTTAGAATCCCATTATTATCAATTAACATATATAATATCATATTTAAAGCATAAAATGCCATGTTCAAACTTTTTTTCAATAATCATATCTCATAATGAAAGAAAGACAAGTAAAAAGATTGATAAAATCAAGAAATTACCTTCGATGTCCCAATGCAAAACTTGGTTGATATGACATTGCATACATTTATCGACACAACCTGCATCATACAATAGAATGTATTGTTTAGATATTAAGAACTAGAGAAGTGTTTCATTGTTGAATACTGAACAAGAATGCCCTTCAATTTTTTTAATTATTATTAGTTACTAAGTAAGTTGCTATGGATTTTATTTTGAGAAGAGTTAAAAAAGTTTTATTTCATGTTAAGACGAGGTGCTAGAATAAGTGACGCTCAATAATATATTGGGATCCTTGATATATTATGTATTAATGTGTAATAAATATCATGAGTGTTAGTGACCAATCAAGTTAATGAATAATAGTTAGTATTGGTCGATTTCTATTTTTCACATCCCCTTGTTTTCAAACAAACATTCTGATGTCTGATTATCGACCTGTGAGTCCCAACTCTCTCTGAGGCATTGAATGGTTTCATTTAATGTTCTATGCTTTACAGAAATGTGAAGTTCGAAGGTGTTGTTCTATTTGAACTGATCTTGTATCTGATCACGAGCAATACTTAGCTTGCGGCAAATCCTTTAAATCTCACCAGAATAAAAATTAAATATATTATTTTAATATAAAAAATTGAATTGTTTAATTTATGTTACTTGCCAAATTTTTCCCAAGTCGAGTCAAACTCTTGACTCTTTTGCCTCAATGAGTTATTTTTCCAAGTTGAGTCTACTAACTATGTTATGAGCCACATAACCAGAAAAGTATTAAAGGGACACATTATCCATATGAAAAAGAGAAGACACATCAACTCAAATATGCAGAAAAAGTCAAAAGAAGAGAACTATATTGACGAATTTCAATAGTAGATATCAAGATGAATCATCTACACAATATCCTAGAATCATCATGAATTTTTTAAAGTTAATATAATCAAATTCTTCACCTCATTTTCATCTCGTATGCTCTCCTATACATATTTGCATTTCTTCCACTGGGGCCCAAAACCTGCTGCTAATGCAAATTGGTGTAAAACTTCAAGCCAAGTTAAGGGATTCAAATGTCGATTCCATTCACGTATGTCCACACCCCATGCAAATGCCTGGATCCAAATATATATTCGGTATCCGATAACGCACAGCTTTTCCATAAGGAGTTTCATTTTTAGATAGAGAACCAAATTGTTGATAGAATTTGTTGATGCCCAACATTGACATGCCTCTAGGAGGTCGGAGCATGACGCCAAAGACAAACATATTGAACTTTTTGCAAAATAATTTCATCTATATCATCATGTGAATCATGTCACAATGTTTCGATCTCCATGTTGATCGTTTGCATATTTTTTTCCCTAATTCTGAACTTATTTGACACTCTCGATAGTAAGTAAAAGTTTCAAAAAATATGTTCATTTCTGTGTTATTAGCTAAGAATTTCCAATTTCATGTCACGTGATAAATTCATGGTTAAATACATTATTGATATTTTGTTGTGTCTAACATCTAAATGTCAAAATAACCTCCCTCAGTACTCAAATCCAATACCCATACATTATCCTAATACTAACCATTTTCTATTTTAACTTCCTTAAAACCTATTTCCTAAACTTCTCCCTTCCCTAAGTCCCTAAGCTTATCCCTTAATCCCCCTTGTCCATGCTTATCCTTTCTCATCCTTCTATTAATATAATAATAAAGTTTTTACTTTTTCCATAAATCAATTTTTCAAAAACCAACTTAAAAATGAAAGTTTCCTTATCCATGCTTATCCTTTCCCATCCTTCTAATAATAATAATAATAAAGCTTTTACTTTTCCATAAATCCTTTTCCCAAAAACCTAAGTAAAAATGAGAAAGTTTCCTAAACCGGTTATTAATATAATAATAATAATAATAAATCTTTTACTTTTTCTATAAATAGTTTTCCCAAAACCCAATGTAAAAATGAGAAATTTTCCTAAACCCATTAATAATAGTGAAATAAAATGAGCTTTACTCTTTCATCTTGTATTTGTACATTTTCAAGAATATTTTAAGAATATATATATTAAAAAAAAACTTTAGAATCTTTACCACTTTATTGATTAAAATAAGGTCATTTGAGTGGGTTTAATGGTTAAAACATATGCTATCTTTCTGAAGTCACGACAGGCCAGGGGTAAGGTTGCTCATTG
Organism: Pseudotsuga menziesii; assembly: GCA_001517045.1. Lineage (NCBI taxonomy): Eukaryota > Viridiplantae > Streptophyta > Pinopsida > Pinales > Pinaceae > Pseudotsuga > Pseudotsuga menziesii. The sequence goes on from LPNX010776201.1 coordinate 418,484, forward strand.
ACATGTCATGTCAATGACATTAGACATCTCACTTTTAGGCTGTTATATATAATCTTGAAATGTTGTTGATCCCATAGTTAAAAAAAAACTGCATGAACCGATGTGCAATTAAATCCCCATGCCAACTCATCGACAAGAAGAGGGTATTGGGCTTTCAAGTATGAGTGGAAAAAGAAAAGGTGGTGGGGTCAATCTGTTATTCAACGTGTTCTACAAATTCGACCGCTTCATAATAGGATAGTAGGTTTTATATCTCTAATGGTATATTTATATAGGGTTTATATCTTTCAGAAAAAGAAAATTCTACCTATGTTTTCCCATTTGACTCTGGATGGCGGGCAGTGGACAAGAACAACTTGGTTCCCATCAAAAGGAACAGCACTGCCAAAAGTTACTACAAAAGTTACTGGTGAGATAGGCATCTCTATCTTATATGATGTTAAGCGACACGCCCCAATACTTTACCACGTTCTTTAAGAATAAGATTAGAGCCCTCTCAGCCATGCAGGGATGTTGACACGGAATAAAGGTGGCATACTTCAATAAATTCATAATTGGAGCTACTTGCTTATAGTATCATTTAAAACTGCAACTGCTACTGATGTTTGGTTTTTCAGAATGGGATAATCTCTCAATGATTTTCACTGTTGAGATACGAGCCCCTCTCAAGAAGTTTTCCTCCCACCATTTCCCTCGGTCATCTGCCTCTGGTCTGTTCTGCCCCTCGACTCTTAGAAATTGCGGCCCCGTCCATACTCCACCCTCAGCTGCTATTTATGACAAGGACAGTGTGGTGTCAGCACGTAATCACAGTTAATGCATGGAATAGCTTGTTTTTCATGTACAAGAACCGCGCCCTCTACTCCCTGCTCCAAAACCCACTAGGTTCTTCTACTTGATTATTGATTGTTGCAAAGGATATCCTTGAGAATACCCCCAAGCTTATCCATTGCAAATTTCATGACTCTCCTGTTAGAATCAAAACTTGAATCAAAGTTACAGCGTGTTTTTACGGCTTTATTTTTGTTACATTTTTTTCTAAAATGGTCACTGCATTGCGATCTATCCTCTCCCTTCACCACATTCGAATCTTGGCGCCAACTATTTTCTTTTGGTTTGATCTCAACCACCATTTTGTTTCGGACTAACCTCTCTTGCAAACTTATATTCTTTTCATTGTTTCCATAAATTGATGGATTTTACGGTGTGGATGTAGTCGTGGAGGAAAAATATAGAAGAAGAGCGATCAGATAGAGTTTACTTGTGTTATGAAATTTGACGATCTTTTATGGCATCCACCGAGAGAATAATGGAAGCTACATATCTAATTCTTATCTTCGATCAAGAAAGACATGAATTTATTAGACACTAGATGGAAAAGATGACTGACCCAAAAACTTGAAATACAGAATCCAATTTCTAATACGTAATCTCCTGCACGAGAAATGCTTGATGCAGTGAGCGCTTTGGGAGAGATGGTTTTAGTGTGAGTGTAAAAAAGGGGGGGTATAGTAGGGTGCGTGGTGAGAAACGAGATTATTATTGATCATGATAAGGTAAAGTGTAATATTAATAAGTATGTATAGAGTAAGTAAGAGATTATTTCTCTTGTTCCTGAGTAATTCCTATTCTTCTTTGGATAGCAATTGATTCCAGTGTATTAGTTACGTATACCAATGGTTCAATTTACTAGTTATAAGTAAAGAGGAGAGTCTATGAAGAGATAGTGTGTTTACATTGATCTGGTATGAAGGCCTAGGGTTAAACTAAAATTGGATTTTCTGCTCAAACTTCAATGGTTTATAGGTTATGTCAGAACTATACTTATTGGAACAAACACGTGCATATACAATAACTTTAGGCTTGGCAACTAAAGGATCTTTCACAGGTGAAATTGTGCATATACTCAACCTCCTCCTTTACTTTTAGTCCTTATGTCGGGTTATCAATTGTGAAATTTCATTGCTTCTCCTTAGGAAATTCTATGAAACCTATTTCTATGAACGATTTCCATAAAAATGGCTTTTAGAACCCCTAACTTCCATATTGCATCCATTTCTGAGAAAATTGGTGATTGGCTTTAAGAAACCAGATTGCATGTTACCACATTTTCTTGAGCTTTGGGATCCCGTGGAAATAGCAATGATACAATCAATGGTATGGTACATGCCTCTGCAATGCAATCAAGATTCTCTATGCTGCATTTAGCAAGAAGTCAATTCATAAGCAACCTACCTTTTTATCATTACATCAATATCATTTGGGTTGACAGGAGGCAAACAGCCGAGGGAAACAATGGAGGCAAACTCGGTGAGAGGGGCTGGTATTTGGATGCTACCGACGAGATTAACCTACTCCGTTTTTTTCACCCCAATAGATTTTTTCACCTCAATAGATACGTTGGAAAGCGGGACTGAGATGCAGGCGGCCGCGTCCTCCATTATTAATAGGCGAATCGAAAGTGTGTACCCCCTTGAAATATATGAAGTTAAGGCAGTATGGAAAGAGGGAGAGCACCTCCAATGCAACCTAATGCAAGCGAGAGCGATCCTTAAAATAAAGTACTAGTTCTAACCTAGGGATCCTTCATCATACCTTAAGAAAGCTTTAATGGGTTTATCATAATCCAAAAAGGAAATCGTGTTCATAATAAAGTTGATGGGTTTATCATAATACAAAAAGGAAATCATGTTCATAATAAAGTTAACATGCATTGGTCTAAGAAGATAGCAACGGAAGCGCGCAGCCATGAACAAGAGAGAGCATATACACGGAGAGATCCACAAACCATAGGTAAGGGGTAATACAACAACAATGAACAAGTGGCAAGGTGTAGAAGATAGAGCAGTTGAGAGCAAAAGACCACCGAGCAGTCAGTTAGAGCAAAAAGAACCCATGGTCGAAATAGCATGATGAAAAAGCCATTATATGTCTCTACATTCATAATAACACAAAAATAACACACCAAAAGGTCATTGAGCTGGCAAGAGAGTGCAGGCTTGAAGGCAATGATAATTACAAAAAAAAGAGCAAGAACGACAGGCACCAATAGAGATGAGCTAACAATGTAGTAAATGTGATACACAATGATAATGCATCTGGATGGTAGGAAACTGAGCTCTAATGGACAAAGGACACAAAACCCTAGCATGGAAAACGCATGTGGATAGATTCAGCAAGCCATGACATACATGATAATACAAACAGACATGATAATGCAAATGCTCCAAAGATCCCAATGTTTCCATAATTGGCAGCTCCAATGGTTAGCAAAATCTACATACTCAGAACATCGTGAGGAGGAAAACAAAGAACTTAGACACCTGCCAAAACCAGGCAGAAAATAAAAAACACAACACAGCAAACCTGGCAGAATAAAAAACACAAAGGTCACGAAAACATTGGGTTGGAAACATGAAATTTTAAGAGGATGTCAAAAATATGATGCATCATAATTTGGATTATTATAACACTTTGAACGATGCAGGATGCATAGGTCAGAATCTAGCTTAAGAATAGATAAAAAAAACTGTCGATATTTACTACCAAAATAATCCATTGACTTAGCGATTTCTAGAAGAAAAAAAAAACAATTAGGTTTCCAAATTTCCAAAAAAAAAATGTTATTCAATTGTCATATCTAAATACTAACCTCCTCATCGAGTGCTTGAGAAAGTGATCGGTGTCTTCCGGCAATGCATATTCAAGCTATGAAATCTTCTAGTGGAGCTCCCAGATGAGTTGACCCGTCTCCATGAGCTTGTGACTAATCTTCTTGGCCAACTCCATCTGATCATATGGGTCTATCAAAAGAAACCTCATCAACCTCATGAAGATGTCCTTTCGCAGCTTGAAATCAAACTCAGCAGGATGTCCTTTGCACTTTGAGAGGTAGTTTGGCTTCTGGACAGATGGCTTGAACTTTGTCTAGGGTTAGGGTTTGGTGCCATGTTCATGGTCAATAATACATTCTGCTCTCAGAAGAATTGACCCTTCTACTTGGAAATAATCGGTTGGCTCATAATAATCAACCCCCTATTACAACGCATGTTGCAAGACAACCCCCTATTACAACGCATGTTGCCCTTGCAGATGGGAAATTCGACCCTTATGAGTGTTGGACTCATGGCCTTTCCATAGTCTCACGAACCCTTAATCTGAGTTGTGACCTCTGCCACCTCCCTTTAAGTTCTTTCCTTATTTTAGTTTATTTTTATTTGGCAATTTACTTTCGCGCCCTATTTTCATTGATTTTTTCATACAATTTCTATTCTAATTTTGTTTTTTTAATTCCACCTTCTTTATTTAAATTATATTTATTTCATTTCATAAATAAAATTATATTATTATAATTATTGTTAGTAATTGTTTTTTTTTATGGCTAACATATTTTTTAGCTGATTCCTCTTTGTTTAATTTATATTCATTTTGATTTCATAAATCAAATTATATTATTATAATTATTGTTATTAATTGTTTCTTTTTCTATGGTTTAAAAAAATATGTTGTATGTAATATATGAGCCAATGTTGCAAAAAATGGTAGATGTCTTATATAACTAGCATAAATGGATGTACATGTCTTTAGCTAGAGGGTCTAAAACAAATGTGGTAAGTTCTTTTTATACTTTAAAGGTGTTCCAAAAGTTTCAAATTTCTAAAATGGACAAGAAATAAGATGGAGGTACATTCTCCTCATTATTTAGTTTCCACTCCTTTTAAGCCACATTCCAAGTCAAATTGTATTTGAGTATACACAATGAAACCAAAAAAATTTCACTCAATTTCATTTGTAGATTCAATGGGTTTTGTTGATCATCCATAGTTATAATTAAATGGAGAGATTCTAACTCGACGTAGGTATATGCATGGTGAAATCATAAAAATATCATGGGAAAAGGACCATTGGGAAAAAAATGGCTTTCTAAGTTTCAAATTTCTAAAATGGACAAGAAATAAGATGCAGGTACATTCTCCTCATTATTTAGTTTCCACTCCTTTTAAGCCACATTCCAAGTCAAATTGTATTTGAGTATATACAATGAAACCAAAAACGTTTCACTCAATTTCATTTGTAGATTCAATGGGTTTTGTTGATCATCCATAGTTCTCTTTAAATGGAAATATTCTAACTCGACTTAGGTATATACATGGTGAAATCATAAAAAGATCATGGGAAAAGGACCATTGGGGAAAAAAATGGCTTTCTCTTTGAGCATTGGTTCCTTCTTGAATTTGCAATGGCTATAAGAAAAATGATTCATTGGTAGATCCAATGGGTTTTGGTGATCATTTATAGTTCTCTTTTAACAAAGAGACTTTAAATCAACTCCATTATACACATTCCTTTTAATGGAGAGACTCTTAACTCGATTTTACTCTACAACGTTAAACCATAAAAAGGTCAAGGACAAGGAACTATTGGGGAAAACATTACTTGATCTTTAACAAAGGTTCCCTAAATTTAAGCTTGCGTCAATGTTTATTTACCCAGCACACCCTTGATGAGATTGTCCAATCTCCCCTTCTACTCATGGGAAAATGATTCCCCTACTTATGGGAAAAACAAATCCCAGAGAACAATAATAAAAATTCACTCCACTAATTTATCAAGGCAAATTCAGTTCAAGAGGTTAATGAAATTTTCATCAATGCTAGATTAAGTGTCGATCTTGAAAGGTTTAAATAGAATATCATTTTATCATTGCATAGAACTGGAGATTATGTGATTGACATCATTTTATCCCAATAAATGTTTTGAGCTTGGAAACAAGGCGATTATCTCCTAAATGTCATTTTATAGTTCCAAGGGATTCCAATGTGGCAGGGGGGGTTGGATCATACCACACGCCATTGGAAAGGAACCTTTAGACCACGAGTGGCATACATGCTAGATTTTCAATTATAACTCTTAAATTCTTTTAATAATTGTTGTGGATTATCATGTCACTTAGTTCTGGGTATTTGGAGACTCTTAGTTGGTAATAAAACGGATGAGAGGTCTTATTAGGAGTAGCAAGATTCTTCTCAGACCAATTGTAGATAAGATTTACCAGATGGTATACAGTTATGGGATCCTCTATTAATCACATGTCTCTGGGGAAAACATTTATGATGCATATTTTTTGTCTAAGGAGGCTTCAAGGATGGATGTCGATATTGTGGAACTAAAAAATTGGGGTGGGGTAAGGTTGGGTAGGTGCAGGGTGAGATCCATATCCCTTTATTTCCTTTTACTCTTGGAATACTAAATCTTATTAACATTATTAGTGATCAGTTTAGTTCTATTATTGGCTTCATGGCCATTTCTATGATATCTCTTTGATAGTTAGGTTTTTTTCTCTTTTGCTTTAGTAACAAAAAATGTAATAGAAGTATGTTTGTTAGACTCTTTTTTATGTTTTTTTGAACTAGTTTGATGGTATATTGTTTAAGGCCTTGAGCATAATTTCTTGGGGTCTTGCATGCTAATTTATTGTGGGACTTTCTTAGAGGATTTGACTTTCCAAACGCAGTTGTTGAACATGTACTACGTGACATGAGAATTTGCAATATGTAAGTATCTTCAATGAATGAAATTATGCTTTTTCTCTTTTGAAAAATGAATTCAAGCTTGATAGGAAATCAAATCATGCAAAATATGCCAATGGAGTTATCTAGAGATCAAATTCTAGAACATGAAGAAACAACTCATGCACTATTAGACATTGGTTAGTCAATCAACTTGTGTGCCCATGATCCTTATAAGAAAGTGTTGGAATCAAAATGAATGATTTATGTCCTTAAAAAAAAACCAATACCTAATACACATTCATGATATTCCAAACCTCAAAATGATGCCCACATCACAAGCATAGGATACATTTTTAACTTGCATGGTCTATGTAGTACTATGGAACCTCATAAATAACCATGAGTCCTCGAAGCAATTGTTAAGGATTACATCATTCTCATTATCATCTTCATCATCATGGCAGCAATCATGATGTGATTATATGATGATGACAATAATGATGATGATGTAATTATATGATGATGGCAACAATAATGATGATGATAGTGAAGATGACAATTATGACAAATACGATGATGATAGTGATGATGGAAATCACAATGATGCTAAAAATAATAATGAAATGAATGATGATGATGATGATGATGAAAATGACAATGATGATGAGGACGATAACGATAATGATGGAACTGATGTTGGTGATGATGACTTAGATGACAATGACAATGATAATGAGCTAGATGACAATGATGATGATGAATATGATGATGGTGATGATGACAAGATGTAAATAAACCCTCAACACCACTTCTAGATTTAGTTACTCATATTCCTTTAGGGGTAGTAAGAGAGATATCAAAGGAAATCATTGTTAGGGTCACTCATATTCCATTAGGGTTCATCGTTAGTCTTCATCATTTAGATTCATGTCATGCCCTTAGAGTCACTCAAATGACAATAAGTTCACTCAAATTTTGTGAAGGACAAATGAATGTCATGATCATCAAATTTGTCATATGGTGCATCAACATCATTGACATCATCGTTTCCATCATAACCATAATTAACAAGTACATCATCAACAGTTTGTCCATAATTAGTTAATAATTTGTCCATGGATTTCAAAGTGGTATCCCTTGGAAAAATTCAATGATATTTCATTCATAAGAATTTCCCTGAAGATCCCAAACATAGAAACTAGAGCAGGAACAACTGACATGCACATCAAATATATCTGATAAAGTTTATCAAAGTCTGTCTCCTGGCTTCATGGTAGACATAATGCAAAATAATACTCAAATATGTAAATTCAAGGGCGTGTCACATAATCAACGAAATTGATTTAAACTTTAATAGAAAATTGACAAACCTCAAAAGAATCACTGAAAATTGAACCAATTATTCTGAATCTTTAACAAAAAATCCACCAATTCCATAAAAATTTCGCAACTAACTTCTTTTTTCCTTGAGAGATGTCCACTTTAAGGCCAAAGATGTCAAAAAAATTGGTCCACTTCTTCAAAGTAACACTATGAGAATTATAGAAATGATTTTTTCTTCAATCCATTTTAAGCCAAGACCAAAATGTCATTAAGAGTACAAATAAAGTGAGATTTTGTGTTAAGATTGATATCCACTTCTTGTTCCTTGGATGTTCTTGGTAAAAATGAGGGTATGGATGGGGGGGTTGTCCAAAACAACCTTGTAGGGTGACATTTGGTAGCATCGTGATAGGTGGTATTGTACTACCTTTATGCAAGGGGGGTGTAGGGGGGGTGGGGGGTGGGGGCTACTAAACCCAATGGCCATATCAGTCAATGTAAAATCCAATGGCTAACAATATTTATATGGTCAATGCCTCACAACCTCTATTATTGGTTATTAACTCCAATATCTCAAGGCCTGCGGTATCCATAAGTATTATGACATGAATCATCATCGTGGAAATTGACATTGTCGACATCATCATCATAAATTCCATATGGTACACCAAATTCATCTTGGTCATCATCCTCATTATCATCATCATCACCAGCATTAAGTACATCATCAACAAAATCATCGTCATCATTGTCATTATAGTCACGCATATGCCATTAGAGTTCTTAATCACTCATCGACATTAGGATTCATGTCATGTAATTGTTAAGGTCATTTATATGTTGTTACAATAAGTTCGATGATAATAGGGTTGTTTATATGTCGTTACAGACATTTAGGTGCCATTAGAATCAATTAGGATCCAAAAGTGATACCACATGCATAATCATCGTTGACATCCACATCGTCATCATCATCATACAATATATCAACACCATTGGCATCGTCGTAGTCATCATCAATATAATTGCAATAATAATGAGCAAGGAGCCATACTACCTCACAAGAATGGATGATATAGTCTTATACTTATCAAAGCATATCCATACAATCCATCATAATTATCGTAATCCATCATCGTAGTGTTGTTAGGGACAATCATATGCCATTAGGGTCTATCAAATTTTGTTGGGGACACTAAAATTCCATTAGAGCAATTTAGGTGACATTAAGGTAATTTATCCCTCATTAAGATTAATCATGATCCAAAAATTCCATGATTACGATCATTTAGGTGCCACTACGATAAATCAAGATCCAAAAGTACTATCTTATGATTCATGATCATTGACATTGACATTAATATATCTGACGTTATGTCAAACGTTTCCTGAACACAATTCCTAGCTCTAAACCTAGTGCAATTCCTAGCGCAGTTCCTTTCGAAATTTCTAACATTATTCCAGGTGCTATACCTGGATCTATATCTAGCACTATGTTGGATGTTTTCTAGGCACAATTCCTGGATGTATCCTTAGTGCTATGTTGGATTTTTTTCCTAACGAAATTCATGGCACAATTCCTATCGCTAACCCTGGATTAATATATGGAGCTAAGCTATTGAGGACAATTTTTATGGAGGCTATTCTTGGCGTTATATGAGATTCTTTTGTGGACGCTAATTGGGACATTAATTGAGATTCTAATTGGGATGGTAATTGGGATGATTATTGTGATGTTAATTGGGATGCTAATTAGCGTCCAAAATAGTGTCAACTTTTAAAAAGGGACAATAATTGGGATGCTAATTGGGATTCTAATTGGGACAGTAATTGGGATTCTAATTGGGATGCTAATTGGGATGCTAATTGGGACGTTAATTGGGATGCTAATTAGCATCCAAAATAGCACCAAATTTTAAAATGGGAGGCTAATTGGGATGCTAATTGGGATAGTAATTGGGATTCTAATTGGGACGTTAATTGGGACACTAATTGGGACGTTAATTGGGATGCTAATTAGCGTCCAAAATAGCGCCAACTTTTAAAAAGGGACGCTAATTAGGATGCTAACTGGGATGCTAATTGGGACACTAATTGGGATGCTAATTGGGATGCTAATTGGGACGTTAATTGAGATGCTAATTAGCATCCAAAATAGCGCCAACTTTTAAAAAGGGACGCAACTAACGCCATTAAAAGTGCCATCTCATGTAAAAGCATCCACTTTGTCCCAAAAATGATGAAAAATACACTAAAAGTGATAGTGGATGCTAAAAAGGGAGCTAAAAGAGATGCTAATCACAGGGTTTTGTTGTAGTGTCAAGAACCAGACCAGCCTTCCACATCTAGAATAAGGAAAGAGAATGTTTGTAAACCCACAACTCTAAACAAAGACCCTTACGAAATGGATAGCATGAAAAAGCTGCTACAAAATATTTCTAATGACATGGTAGATCGTAAAAGAGCTAGTAGTGATAATCAGGTGAACAATAGAGGTCAGGAAAGGCTACCACTTAGAAGACCTTACCAACCTCCAGTAAATTGACCTCCTCCAAACCCTTGGGAGACACTCACATATGATGATATATATTCTATAATTAAATCCATAATTTCCACGCCTCAAACCATGCGCAATGACACCAGATAAGAAGTTATAGAAATAATGCCTCCCACTTAAGAAAAAGATCCATATATAAACACAATCAATTGTTTTTCATAGTTACCAATGGTAGAAGAGGAGGAATATACAAAAGTTGTATTTGATCTGCAGCATTCATACAACACTAGAAGTAAAGGCTTAACATCACAGGACACTCCACCAACGACATCTACTCAGGGTACAGGTAAAATAGTCCCACCAAAAGAGAAGCTAATCCCCGAATTGGAATATAATTTTGTAGACGATTTATGTTATATTTTTATCAATTAGTAAACATGATATTAGGATCTTATCTTAGAGAATAACATGCACAGCAATCAATCACAAGAGACAATAGACACAAAGATTTATCCTCGTGGAAACCATAAAGGAAAAACCTTGCAACTTCCTTAGAGATAGAATGAGCACCAATGGCAGCAGTAAAACCCAAAGACAGAAAGATTATCTCCAACAATTATTCCCTCTCTCACTTGTGTCATCACTTCCTCTCTTACTCATGTGCCCCAGTTGAGTGAGTGTGTGTGTAGAAATTAGGAGAGCCTCACTTCTATTTATATTCTTTCGTTCACTTAATTTCCACTCCAAAAAGTCGTCCTCACTTGACAATTACTTACCAAGTCTGACTTCTCTAGGAGATTATAATAACCCTAGTGTCCCACAACTGTGGGGACTTTTCCCCCCGACTTACAAGGAGGGTTAATCTCTATGACTTTACATGAATTGATTAAATTATTGATTCTCTCGATAGGAAAATTGGGGTATGACATGACTTAATTAAATAATTGATACTCCCGAATTGAACATCGGGGTACAATACATAAGACATACAAGTGAATACATTCCGAAGTTACAAACATAAACACTCCCTCTTAACTAGGAAGGTATTCTCTCGACACAATTCATTAGCACAAGTGTTCTTCTCTAGATCATCATCAAAGTCAGATCATCATTGTATCATCATCAAAGTTAGATCATCACTGGATCATCATCAAAACTGGATCATCACTGGATCATCATCATCACTGCTTCCACTATCTTGATCAACTGGTGCTATCTCTCAATTCTTCTTGTCACAGGAATTTCTACAGATCTAGCCCTTTTTCATGTCGGTTGTAGGCCTATCCTCCATGTAGTTCTTCATTGACAGAGCCAACCCTTTTTCATGCTATATGTAACTCTACATAGCCAGTCCTTTTTCATATTGGGTGTATTCCTCTATAGAGCCAACCCTTTTTCATGCTGGGTGTAGCTTCACAAAGCCATTCCTTTTAAATACTAGATGTATCTCTACATAGCCAGTCCTTTTTCATACTGGTTGTATTCCTCTACAGATCCATCCCTTTTTCATGTTGGGTGTAGATTCACAGAGCCAGTCCGTTTTCATACTAGATGTATTATCACAGAGCCAGTCTTTTTTCATATTGGATGTATCATCGCAGAGCTAGTCCTTTTTCATATTGGATGTATCATCACAGAGCCAGTCCTTTTTCATATTGGATGTATCATCACAGAGCTAGTCCTTTTTCATACTGGATGTATCATCAAAGAGCCAATCCTTTTTCATATTGGGTGTATCACCACAGAGCCAGTCCTTTTTCATAATGGATGTATCATCAGCACTTATATCTGACCATGGGAGGAACCAATCATGCATTCATGTCAGAAGGGCACAGCACTTACATCTAACCATGGGAGGAACTGATCCTACCACCATGTCAGAAAGGCACACATACTCGTCACTTCCCCTTGGAAGGAACCTCGATCTAGAGAACACCAAGCTTCTCTCTGAAGTACTCAAACTTCACTCTAGCCATTTCTAGCATAGAATCACATCAAGGTTGATTACGTCCAAGGATAACTTGTGATATTCTCCATGACCTGTTACATCCAAGGACAACCTACAGGTTTATTTATATCTAAGCAACCTACGAGCTTCACCAAGATTTTATGCTCAGACAACCTGTCTATGCTAGGACTCAATCTTTCGAGAGATCTTGATCTATATCACATATTGGAGCTTCACATATCCTCTCTGTATCATACAAAAATGTAAGTCAGATCAATCTAATCAAATGGTAGTTTTCAAAAGAAACATACTACCTCCCAAATAGCCAAGCAAGTGGCAACATATTTTTCCTTATCTGTACTCAATGCCATGCAGGACTCCATTTTTCCAAACCAATAACCCATACTATATTTAAACTGAAGAAGCATTCCAAGGTTCTCTTCTTCTCATTGGTTCTAACAATATGAATCAACATAACCATGCAGGTTAGTATTCTTATTCGTATCATACTTGAGCCCATAATCAATTGTACCCTTTAGGTACCTCATTGCATGCTTTGCAACCATTAGGTGAACATGTCTTAATGTGTTCACAGCAAATCAAATATCCACTCTCATATTCTTCAAGTACATCAAGGAACAAATCATCTGATGATACATAGTGGCATCAACCATCTCTGATGAAGCATCACTCAATAGCTTCAGTTTCGATGCCATAGGTGTGGCCATGGCCTTGCAGTCCATCATCCCAAACCTCTTCAGGATTTCCACTGCATACTTCCCTTGTCCAAGGAAGAGTCCATCCACACTCTGCCAAACCTCCATTCCTAAAAGGTAGTGTATCATACCCAAGTCCTTTATCTAGAACTTGACAGCAAGTATCCTTCTTCCATCTCTAACGAGTTCATCTTCCATGTCAGGAACAAGTCATCGACATATAACAGGAGCATCAATGGTCTTCCACATTCAACCTTGAAGCAAAGGTTGGAATATTCTTTACTCTTAGTAAAGCCTAGATCCATCAGTAATGTGTCCATCCTGTCATATCATGTCAAACCTCGGGATCTTCTACAGTCACTCCCTCTGAAGTGAAGCATCATTCTCCCCCTACCTTTCATACTCTATGGATTGAACATTATGTACTTGAGTGACAAGTAGCTTCCTCTGCTACTAATATTCTATGTATCCATCTAGGGTCACTGGATACCAAGATCCTCTATCTTGAACCTTTTCAAAAGTTCTTCTCGCACCCATCTATGAGCTTGTCATCCTCTATAGGCTTTCATCTTCAATCTTCTACCAAAGGTTAAGATCTTCATCACTCTAGGTGATATTCAATCTCCTCATGTAGGTGTTATCCCATGGGTTCTTTCTTATCTCATACAAGGCCTTCTTCCATTTTCACACATGAGTCTGGCTATCATGTGTCTCTACATAGTCTATGCCCTCTTTCTGTGAGAAGCCTCGTGCTACAAATAATTCCTTGTATCCCATGATGTTGCCACCTACTGCATGATGGATCTTGTAGATCCATATGGAAGATACTACGGACTTCCCTTCAGGTCTTTGATATCGCATTCTAGTCATCATTCTTCATTTTGGATTATATCTCAAACTGTCGTCACTTGTTCTTCGGAACAAGTCTCATCCTTCTTTTCTTGTAGGCGATTGTACGAGATCTTTCCTACAAGTCAAATGCACCAGTTGTATGGTTAGAAACATTTCATAAGGAATATTCATAATGGAAAATTCTTATGCATATAGGTATAATAATGCAACTATTTTATCCAATACAACATCCATCCATATCTCATGAAAACTTTCTAGATGCCTTCCATCTCTACCATGACATCATTGAGATTGTGCACTAATCCAATATGTCAGCAAAGAGGTTTCATTCTAGATAAGTAGCAATGGAGTGTTGTATAGCACCATTGGCTACTAACCCATCATATGCATATTAGTAGTATATTGTTATTTAAGAAAACATTTTATCATGCATAACACATCAACTAAATATAAACAAATGCATAACAAAATAATATCATGAAATGACAATTGAATACTTATCTTTATTCGTTTCGTGGGTAGACTCCCTCTTGAGCCTTCAGCTTCATCATCTTCTTCATTCATGACATCATCATTTCTTATCCAAATGCTAAGATTGATAAGAGGTTCTTCAAGAACTGAATCCTTCATGTTCCTCATCGCTTGAGGGATCTTATTTTAAATGAGAGAGCTTGATCTTTAGTTGCTCCCATCTTCTCTTCTCTTGTTATGAGTCAAGATTCTTCTTGTGTGCACTCTTCCAAGAGTATGCTAAAGGTAATCACTTCCTTCTGGCACACATTCCTTGAATGGATGAGTCCCATGATCCTGGGATTCCATTCAAGGTGGTTATCACAATTTTTGCATTCTCTACTTCTTCATCCACTGCTTCAAGTTGTTCTTTGATTTGAGAGACCCTTGTAAAGTATGATTGTATGGTCTCTGCATTCTGGATCTTTACATTCTTCAACTGGTTTCTCAAAGTCATATTCCGATTTATTTTATTCCCTTGGTCAAGGAATAAAACATCTCTTTTAGGTGTCTTTAGGGAAGATACTTGTGGTATAAGGTGATCCTCTTGTTATTGACCAAGTTCATCTTGTGTAAGGCTTTAGCCTCATCTCCCTATGGAACTGGAACCTCTCCACTTATGTAGGTTCCATATTCATTTTCTTCATGAACCAGTGAGATCCTATACTTCCATGCTTGGAATTTGTCAGCTTCACCAAGCTTGTCATCAAGCTAGTGTGATTAGTCATTTTGAAATGAGAACCTTAACTATGAATAGCAAAGATTAGATCTTACCGATTTGAGGTGTTCATCCTGGTTCTGAAGCTGGTTGATTTAGGGTTTGTCAGAGAAACCCTAAATTTAAAAATTTGGAATATAAAACTACTAATTGGATAGAAAGATAGACCTCTTCAAGGTGAGCTATCCAATGTACTCCTTTTCTGAAAACAATGGAGGGAAGCTCCTAGAACAAGAAGCCCTAGTTTTCCAATTTCTTCTACATAAATGCTTGATACTATTTCTGTAGTATCTCCAAAGGTTTTGCTCATATATGTCTAAAAATTTGTAATAAGGTAGATTCTTCTATCCTATTTTCAACACCACAGGTTTGAGCAGAATTGATTTCACTAATTGGGACTTATGCATGTTTTCCCAAGGTGACTTATTTTAGGACTGTTCAGAAGAGCAAACTTGTATGAACTACCACGTGTCACTGGTGTATCTTCTGAGTTTACAATTTTCACCACATAAATCAAACTTGGTGCCCTTTTTGGAACATCTTGTGAAAATTCATTTGGACCTTCGTAGCCCGACATATAGCAATTCTCCCTATGTGTCCTGTTTAGGGATGAATCCTAGGAGAGGCTGGAACCCTAACTTGGAGGAATCATATCTCCCAAAGTATAGCGAATCTAAGGCTCAAATTTTAACAAACTATTCAGCATGAATATTTATTTATCCTGTACAAATTTAGGCTTCTGATCCTTATCCAATATCAATATATAGTGAATGTACCAAAACTACCAGTTTTAGTAATTTAGGGTTTTTCTGGTTCGGGGTCAAATTAGGGTTTGACTTTGCTGGAGTTTTACCCAACCAAAATTTAGACCTTGGTATCTAAATTTATATTTTAAGGAGGAGATAAATCCTATGCTGGGCTTTCTCAAAAATTCATCTTCTATGAAAATCCCTAATTACCCGCAGCAAAAACTGAAAAATGCCCGGAATCAAATTCTGCTTTGACAGAAATATGCACCCTTCAATGGAGAGTTCGCCTAGCATTCTTTTGCCGATGGATTATGGAGAGAGACCCAAAAAGTAAGAATCCATAGCTTCTGCAGCTGCACAGTGTCTTCTTCTCAAGTTAGCTCTGATACCATGTTATATTTTTATCAATTAGACAGTATGATCTTAGGATCTTATCTGAAAGACTAGCATGCACAGCAATCAATCATAGGACACAATAAACACAAATAATTATCCTTGGGGAAACCATAAAGGAAAAACCCCGCAAGTTCCTCAGAGATAGAATGAGCACCAATGGTAGCAGTAAAACCCAAAAGACAGAAAGATGATCTCCAACAGTTGTTCTCTCTCTCACTTGTGTGAGCACTTCCTCTCTCACTCATGCGCCCCAGTTGAGTGAGTGTGTGTGTAGAAATGAGGAGAGCCTCACTTCTATTTTTATTCTTTTGTTCCCTTAATTTCCACTCCAACAAGTCGGCCTCACTTGATAATTACTTACCAGGGCTGACTTCTCTAGGAGAGTCTAATAACCCTAGTGCCCCACAACTGTGGAGAATTTGCCCCCCCGACTTACAAGGAGGGTTAATATCTATGACTTTACATGACTTAATTATATTATTAATTCTCCCAATAGGAACATCAGGGTATGACATGACTTAATTACATTATTGATACTCCCGATAGGAACATCGAGGTACAATACATAAGACATACAAGTGAATACATTCTGAAGTTACAAATACATCAACACTCCCTCTTAACTAGGAAGGAATTCTCTCGACACAATTCATCAGCACAAGTATTCTTCTCTGGACCATCATCAAAGTTGGATCATCATCAAAGTTAGATCATTATCAAAGCTAGATCATCACTTGATCATCATCAAAACTAGATCATCACTAGATCATCATCAAAGTGGATCATCATCATCACTACTTCCGCTATCTCGATCAACTAGTGTTATCTCTCAATTCTTCTCGTCATAGGAATTTCTACAGAGACAATCGTTTTCATGTTGGTTGTAGGCCTAGCCTCCATGTAGGTCTTCATCGATAGAGCTAGCCCTTTTTTATGTTGGATATAACTCTACAGAGCCAATCCTTTTTCTTACTGGGTGTAGTCCTCTACAAAGCCATCCCTTTTTCATGCTGGGTGTAGCTTCACAGAGCCAGTACTTTTTCATAGTGGATGTATCTCTACAGAGATAGTCCTTTTTCATACTGGGTGTAGTCCTCTGAAGAGACAACCCTTTTTCATGTTGGGTGCAGCTTCATAGAGCCAGTCCTTTTTCATACTGGATGTATCATCATAAAGCCAATCTTTTTTCATACTGGATGTATTATCACAGAGCCAGTCCTTTTTCATACTAGATGTATCATCACAGAGCTAGTCCTTTTTCATACTAGATGTATCATCACAGAGCCAGTCCTTTTTCATATTGGATGTATCATCACAGAGCCAGTCCTTTTTCATATTGGATGTATCATCACAGAGCCCGTCCTTTTTCATACTGGATGTATCAACAGGACTTATGTTTGAACATGGGAGGAACCAATCTTGTCATCATGTTAGAAGGGCACAACACTTACATCTGACCATGGGAGGAATTAATCCTACCACCATGTCAGAAAGGCACACGAAGTCATCACTTCCCCTTGGAAGGAACCTCGATCTGGAGAACACCAAGCTTCTCCCTAAAGTACTCAAACTTCACTTTGGCCATTTCTAGCAAAGAATCACATTATGGCTAATTACGTCCAAGGATAACCTGCGAGCTTTGCCAGGACCAATTACATCCAAGGATAACCTACAGGTATGTTTACATCTGAGCAACCTACGAGATTCGCTAAGATTTTATGCTCAAACAACCTGTCTCACTGGCTATGCTAGAACTCCCTCTTTCGAGAGATATTGATCTAGTTCACATGTTGGAGCTTCACTGCTCCTCTCTGGATCATACAAAAATGCAAGTCAGATCAATCAAATCAAATAGTAGTTTTCAAAAGAAACATACTACCTCCCAAATAGCCGAGCAAGTGGTGATATATTTTTCCTCAGTTGTACTCAGCGCCATGCAGGACTCCATTCTTCCAAACCAGTAACCCATACTAGATCTTAAACTGAAGAAGAATTCCAAGGTGCTCTTCTTCTCATTGGCACTACCAATCCGAATCAACATAACCATGCAGGTTAGTCTTCTGATTCGTATCATACTTGAGCCCATAATCAACTGTACCCTTTAGGTACCTCACTGCATGCTTTGCAACCATCAGGTGAACATGTCTTCATGTGTTCACAGCAAAGCAAATATCTAGTCTCATATTATTTAGGTACATCAAGGAACAAATCATCTGACAATACATCGTGGCATAAACCATCTATAATGAAGCATAAATCAATAGCTTCAAGTGTGATTCCATAGGTGTGGCCATGGCCTTGCAGTCCATCATCCCAAACCTCTTTAGGATTTCCACTGCATACTTCCCTTGTCCAAGGAAGATTCCATCCGCACTTCACCACACATCCATTCCTAGAAGGTAGTGTATCATACCCAAGTCCTTTATCTAGAACTCGACATCAAATCTCTTCCTTGCATCTCTAATGAGTTCCTCTTCCCTATCGGGAACAAGTCATCAACATATAACAAGAGCATCACTGGTCTTTCGCCTTCAACCTTGAAGCAAAGGTTGGATTATTCTTTACTCTTAGTAAATCCTAGAGCCATCAATAATATCTCCATCCTTTCCTATCGTGTCAAACCTCGGGATCTTCTGCAGTCACTCCCTTTGAAGCAGAGCATCATTCTCCCTCTTCCTTTCGTACTCTATGTATTCAACATTATGTACTAGAGTGACAAGTAGCTTCCTCTACTTCTAATATTCTATGTATCCATCTAGGGTCACTGGATACCAAGATGCTCTATCTTGAACCTTTTCAAAATTTCTTCTCGCACCCATCTGTAAGCTTGTCATCCTCTATAGGATTTCATCTTCAACCTTGTAGAAAAGTTTAATATCTTCGTCACTCTAGGTGATCTTCAAGCTCCTCATGTGGGTGTTATCCCATGGGTGCCTTCTGAACTCGTACAAGGCCTTCTTTCATTTTCACACCTGAGTCTAGTTGTCATGTGTCTCTGCGTAGTCTATGCCCTCTTTCTGTTAGAAGCCTCGTGCTACGAATATTTCCTTGTATCCCATGATGTTTCCATCTACTGCATGTTGGATCTTGTAGATCCATATGGAAGATACTATGGACTTCCCTTCGCGTCTTCGATATCACATTCTAGTCATCATTCTTCATTTTGGATTATATCTCGAACTATCGTCACTTGTTCTTCAGAACAAGTCTCATCCTTCTTTTCTTGTAGGCGATTGTACGCGATATTTCCTACAAGTCAAATGCACCAGTTGTATGGATAGAAACATTTCATATGGCATATTCATAATGGAAAATTATTATGCATAAAGGTATAATCATGCATCTATTTTATCCAATACAACATCCATCCATATCTCATGAAAACTTTCTAGATTCCTTCCATCTCTACCATGACATCATTGAGATTGTGCACTAATCCAATATGTCAACAAAGAGGTTTCATTCTAGATAAGTAGCAATGGAGTGTTATATAGCACCATGGGATACTTACCCATCATATGCATATTAGTAGTATATTGTCATTAATGCAAACATTCTATCATGCATAACACATCAACTGAATATAAAGAAATGCATAACAAAATAATATAATGAAATGAAAATTGAATACTTTGATTTATTAGTTTCATGGGTAGACTCCTTCTTGAGATTTTACTTTCATCATATTCTTCATTCATGACATCATCATTTCTTATCCAAATGCTAAGATGGATAAGAGGTTCTTCAAGAACTGAATCCTTCATGTTCCTCATCGCTTAAGGCAACTTCTTTGAAACGAGAGAGCTTGATATTTAGTTACTCCCAAGGCTTCTCTTCTCTTATTATGAGTCGAGCTTATTCTTGTGTGCACTCTTCCGAGAGTCTAATGAAGGTAATCACTTCCTTCTGAAACAATTTCCTTGAATGAATGAGTCCTAGGATCCTAGGATGCCATTCAATGTGGTTATCGCAATTTCTGCATTCTCTATTTCTTCATCAACTGCTTCAAGTTGTTCTTTGATTTGAGAGACCCTTGTAAAGTATGACTGTATGCTCTCTGCATTCTGGATCTTTACATTCTTCAACTGGTTTCTCAAATTCATCTTCTGATTTGTTTTCTTCCATTTGTCAAGGAATCAAACATCTCTTTTAGGTGTCTTTAGGTAAGATGCTTGTGGTATAAGGTGATCCTCTTGTTCTTGACCAAGTTCTTCTTGTGTAAGGCTTTAGCCTCATCTCCCTCTAGAACTGGAACCTCTCCACTTATGTAGGTGCCCAATTCATTTTCTTGAAGAACCAGTGAGATCCTATACTTCCATGCTTAGAATTTGTTAGCTTTACCAAGCTTGTCATCAAGCTGGTGTGATTAGTCATTTTGAAATGAGAACCTTAACAATGAATAGCAAAAGATTAGATCTTACCGATTTTAGTTGTTCGCCCTAGTTCCGGAGCTGGTTGATCTAGGGTTTGTAAGAGAAACCCTAAATTTAAAAAGTTGGAATCTAAAACTACTAATTGCATAGAAAGATAGACCTCTTCAAGGTGAGCTATCCATTGTACTCCTTTTCTGAAAATAGTGGAGGGAAGCTCCCAAAACAGGAAGCCCTAGTTTTCCAATTTCTTCTACATAAATGATTGATACTGTTTCTACAGTATCTCTGAAAGTACTGATCCTGTGTGTCTAAAACTTTGTACTGAGGTAACCTCGTCTGTCCTCTTTCCAAAACTATAGGTTTGAGCAGAATTGGTTTCACGATTTGGGACTTATGCACATTTTCCCAAGGTGACTTATTTCAGGACTGTTCAGAAGAGCAAACTTGTACGGACTGTCACATGTCACTAATGTATCTTATGGGTCTGCAATTTTTACCACAGAAATTAAAGTTCGAGCCCTTTCTAGAACATCTTATGAAATTTCATTTGCACCTTTGTAGCTCGATATATAGCAATTCTCCCTATGTGTCTTGTTTGCGGATGAATCCTAGGAGAGGTTGGCACCCTAACTTGGAGGAATCATATCTCCCAGAATATAGTGAATATTAAGCTGAACTTTTAACAAAGTGTTCAACATGAATATTTCTTCTCCCTTTACAAATTTAGGCTTCTGATCCTTCTACAATCTTGAGATATAGTAAATGTACCAAAACTACCAGTTTTAGTAATTTAGGGTTTTTCTCGTCTGGGTCAAATTAGGGTTTGACTTTTCTGGAGTTTTACCCAACCAAAAATTTCGACCTTGGTCTCTAAATTTCGATTTTTAGGAGGATAGAAATCCTATGTTGGGCTCGCCCAAAAATTCCTTTTCTGTGAAAAGCCCTAATTTCCCGCAGCAAAAACTGAAAAATGCCCAAAATCAAATTCTACTTTGACAGAAAGATGTGCCCTTCAATGGAGAGTTAGCCTAGCCTCCTTTTGCTAATGGATTATGGAGAGAGACCCAAAAGGTAAGAAGTGCTAGCTTCTACAGTTGCACAGTGTCTTCTTCTTAGGTTAGCTCTAATACCATGTTATATTTTTATCAATTAGACAATATGATCTTAGGATCTTATCTAAGAGACTAACATGCACAGCAATCAATCACAAGAGACAATAAACACAAATATTTATCCTCGGGGAAACCATAAAGGCAAAACCCTGCAACTTCCTCAGAGATAGAATGAGCACCAATGGTAGCAGTAAAACCCAAAGATAGAAAGATAATCTCCAACAGTTGTTCTCTCTCTCACTTGTTTGAGCACTTCCTCTCTCACTCATGCGCCCCAATTGAGTGAGTGTGTGTGTAGAAATGAGGAGAGCCTCACTTCTACTTATAGTCTTCTGTTCACTTAGTTTCCACTCCAGAAAGTTGACCTCACTTGAAAATTACTTACCAGGGCCGACTTCTCTAGGAGAGTCTAATAACCCTAGTGCCCCACAACTATGGGGACTTCGCCCCCCGACTTTGAAGGAGGGTTAATCTCTATGACTTTACATTACTTGATTACATTATTGATTCTCTCGATAGGAACATTGGGGTATGAGATGACTTAATCACATTATTGATACTCCTGGTAGGAACATCAGGGTACAAAACATAAGACATACAAGTGAATACATTCTAAAGTTACAAATACATCAACAATTTAAAGAGGGCCAAAGCTAATATATCTATGTTTGAAGTTCTCAAGATTCCATCCATTAGAGAAATATTACCTAAGAATATGGTATTAAACAAATATAGAGAAGCTCAGAATCATAACTTAGAAATTTTCATGAAGCATGAGTCTCAGAAGTCTGGTACAAAAAGGGTCCCACCTTTCTTACTGAATTTTGAGATTTTTAATAGAAACGTCCACAACTGTATCATCAATTTAGGGGCATCCTCAAATTTTATTCCCATGTTTGTGTGCAGAAATTTAAATTCAACGTGGGAGTCTTTTCCTACACATATAATGCAGTTAGACAGATCTAGATTAAAATTATTAGGGGAGTTAAATAACTTCATTTTAACATTGTTTGTCGATCCTAGAATACATCAGACGGTGGATATTATAATAGCTAATTTTCCTGAGACAAATGGTATGTGGCTAAGAAGATACTAGTATGAGAAAATGAAAGGATACTTTGCTAGACTGGTCCCATTTGTGGCTGCCATATAATGGGAGGCCTAATCATATCAAGATCAATAGAGAGCCTCTCATGAAGCAGACAGTCATGGATCTAAATGATCCAAGTGAACCAGTAGTCTTTGTAAACACAACCGTTGAACACTACACCTTTGACTCTTACTTTGGTGATTTGCCTAGTGACACTTCCCCAAATTAGAATATTGATAAACTGTCAGAAATTGACAATTGTAAAGTTATTCCACTTTCTGGTGAAATTTTACATAATGTATATCATTCTAATACCGATTTTAGATTAGATTTGTCATCATAGACATGTTTCTTTGATGGATCTAAGTCCAAATATGGTGTCTGTGCAGGTTGTGTACTTATCGATCATAAGGGTGCCAAATGAATGATTGCTTGCAGACTAGAATTTGAGTGTACCTATAACATTGTTGAATATGAAGCCTTGGTACAAAGGCTCAAGAAATCAATAGACTTGGGAGCTGAAATTATTCAATGTTATGAGGACTCTGAAATTATAGTCAAACAGGTGAGAAATCAGATCCATTGTTTATCCCCCAATCTTTTGAATTATCATAAATTAGTAAGGGACATGATAAGATCATTTAAATCCTTTAGCATCAAATATGTCCCAAGGTCACAAAATTTTGATGCAGACCTTTTAGCAAATACTATATGTAGGCTCATTCCACCCGAAGGCCTCGCTCTTGATACCTTTTCCATCGAACTTATGTACATACCTTCCATACACGATAATGTAACTAGTTGGAAAATATTTGATGATGATTTATAGATATTAGACTTCCTCATGACTCAGGAACCTTTCAAATACTTTTCTATAGATGAAGTTGAACATGAAAAGTCTCAGTCTGATAGTACCTTTCCTTCTAATTTGATTCCTAAATCAGTCCTTAATTTAGAGAAATTCTATGATTTGCAAGACAAGTTCAAAGGAAATCCAAATTGCAAAACTCATAGCTCTACTCTAAATTATAAGACTATTAATCTGGGTAATGAGCAAAACCATCAACTCATTAATATAGGCCTTACTTGTTCTCCTTAAGAGGAGAGAGCTTTAGTGAAATTATGCAAAGAATACAAGGATGTTTTTAATGGACTTATGATGATCTCAAAACCTTTGATTCTTCCATTATGCAACATAACATACCCCAAAATCCCAATGCAAGACCTTATCAACAAAATATGAGAAAGATGCATCCTAGTATCGAACCATCCATAAAGAAAGAGCTTGATAAACTCTTGAAAACCGGAATCATATTCCTTGTCAGACACACATAGTGGATTTCCAACTTGGTTCATGTCTGCAAAAAGAGTGGAGAGATCATACTGTGTGCGGACTTTTGAAATATCAATAGAGCATCTGAAGAGGATAACTATCCTATGTTAAATTTTCA
This sequence comes from Pseudotsuga menziesii, assembly GCA_001517045.1. NCBI lineage: Eukaryota > Viridiplantae > Streptophyta > Pinopsida > Pinales > Pinaceae > Pseudotsuga > Pseudotsuga menziesii. The sequence goes on from LPNX010776201.1 coordinate 442,731, forward strand.
TATGCTTAACTAAGACATCAGTATATCATTTCATTTTTCATAATAAAAGCATATAAAACAGGATCACTGAAAGAAACGGCATCACAAGAACAACACAGATTTATCCTGGGAAAACCCTAAAGGGAAAAACCCAGCAAAAGCTTCCTCAATATAGATGCCCCAAAAAGGGAAAAAGGTAAAACCAACAAGGAGATCAAAAAGCCGATTCTCCTCCTTCTCCAGCAACTTCTCTCCTCCACAAGAGCGCTATTCCAAGTGAGTGTGTGTGTGTCAAGTGAGGAGCACTACACCTCTATTTATATTCATCCGTTCACTTAAATTTTACTCAATTAACATGTCAGCTTAAGTTAACTCATGTAGGCTCGAGTTACACA
>LPNX010776201.1:443437-498754 GCA_001517045.1 Pseudotsuga menziesii
AATTACCAACGACATATTCAGCACTTGGACCTTTCGATCAGCAACATCTTCAGCACTTTGACTGTTCGATCAGCAACAACATCTTCAGCATTTTGACCTTTCAATCAGCAACATCTTCAGCACTTTGACTGTTCGATCAGCAACATCATCATCAGCATTTTGAACTTTCGATCAGTAACATCTTCAGCACTTTGATTTTTTTTGTTTCAATCAGCAACAATATCTTCAGCATTTTGTCCTTTTGATCAGCAACATCTTCAACATTTTGACTTTTCGATCAACAACAACATCTTCAGCACCTTGACCTTTCGATCAACAGCAACATCTTCAGTACTTTGACCTCTCGATCAGTAGCAACATCATCATCATCATATTCTGATCTGTCGATCATAATCATCATCACATTCTGATCTTTCGATCATAAACATCATCAACATAGAAACATCATCATCGTACTCTGATCTTTCGATCAGAAACATCATCAACATACTCTGATCTTTCGATCAGAAACATCATCATCATACTCTGATCTTTCGATCAGAAACATCATCATCATACTCTGATCTTTCGATCAGAAACATCATCATCATACTCTGATCTTTCGATCAGAAACATCATCATCATACTTTGATCTTTCGATCAGAAACATCATAGTCATAGTGCGTCATCATCATACTCTGATCTTTTAGATCAGTACGTCATCATCATCATACTGTGATCTTTCGATCCGTATGTCATCATCAGCAGCAGCAACAACCTACAATCCACAACTCAAAGACAAAAAGTCTTTGGATCACTTTTGGACTTAAAGTCTAGGGATGATACAATCCCACCACATTCTCGACAACCGAAGTTACCAGATTGATTACGGGAGAATCAGTCCCTATCACTTTAGGACTAAGTCCAAGGACGATGCAATCCTACCACATTCTCGACGACCGAAGTAACCGAATACAATTACGGGATAATCACTCCCTATCACTTTAGGACTTGAGTCCAAGGATGATGCAATCCTACCACATTCTCGACGACCGAAGTCACCGGATACAATTACAGGATAATCACTCCCTATCACTTTAGGACTATGTCCAAGGATGATGCAATGCTACCACATTCTCGAGGACCGAAGCCATCGGATCTATTATGGACATATGTCCCAGGATGATACAATCCCTCTTCATTCTCGAAGACCGAGGTCTCCGGATCACTTTAGGGAAGGTTCCCAAGGATGATACAATCCCATCACGTTCTCGATGACCGAGGTCACCGGATCTATTATGGATAGATGTCCCGGGATGATACAATCCCTCTTCATTCTCAAGGACCAAGGTCTCTGGATCACTTTAGGGAAAATGCCCAGGGATGATACAATCCCACTGCAACATCACTACTCCCCCTTTCGAGGAAGGTCTTTCCAAACAACACCAAGCTTGTCTCGAAAGTGTTCGAACTCTACTCGAGGCAGAGGCTTCGTCGGTACATCATCATCCAAACCATCATCATCTACATCTTCAGTATCTGAATACTGATCTATCACCATCTGTATCTCCAGTATGTGAATACTGAAAGAATCATCATCTATATATTCAGTATAGAAATACGGAATCACCATCATCTGTATATACAGTATGTAAATACTAAAATATCATCTATATCTTCAGTATGGGAATACTGAAATCATCATCATCTATATATTCAGTATAGAAATATTGAATCACCATCATCTGCATCTACAGTATCATCATCTGCATCTTATCTTGTATGTAGAAATACCGGATTTCTACGTGTTACGTCGGAACACGGGGTCCTTTGTCATCACAACTATGGTTATCATATAGAATCATTGTAGTGTCCATCTTCAGGTCAAGGAGACCTGATATCAGCTTCTGAAGCCATATGGCTTCACAACTTAGTAGAGCAATCTGCTATGTATTCTGCTTCAACCGTGCTAAGAGAAATACTGGACTGTTTCTTGCTAAACCATGAACTCATAGCAGACCAAAAGCATATACCTGATGTGCTTTTCCTGTCTGAGATACTTCCAGCCCAATCTACAACTGTGTATCCATACAATCTATACTCATGGCTACCATCATAGTATATACCAAAGTCTATAGTCACCTTTTAGATATCTCATCACATGTTTTACAGCTACTAGGTGAACCCATCTTGGTTGAACAAGATATTTGCTTAAGGTGTTCACAGCAAAACAAATGTCTGGTCTGGTATTTGTTAAGTACATCAATGACCCAATGATCTGTCTGTAGTGAGTCACATCCACTAACTCTAATGAGTCATCATCTAACAGCTTTAGGTTGGATTCCATGGGTGTGGCCATGACTTTGCATTCCATCATATTGAATCTCTTCAATATCTCTACCACATACTTTCCCTGGTTGAGAAAGATTCCTTCTGAACTTTGCCATACTTCCAGACCTAGGAAATAATGCATTAACCCAAGGTCTTTGATCTCAAATTCTTCTGCTATTTTCATCTTACTTTCCATGATCTATTTCCCATTCCCTATCAAGAATAAGTCATCCACATATAGTAATAGAATGATAGGTACATCTTCTACAACCTTGTAGGAAAGGTTAGGATAGACTTTGCTCTTGGCAAAGCCCGTGCTCATCAGGAAACTATCTATTCTTCCATACCAAGGTCTGGGAGCTTGCTTCAGGCCATAGAGTGCCTTCTTCAACTTGCATACTTGATTCCTTTTGTCTTCAACTTCAAATCCTCATGACTTTTCGATGTAAAACTCTTCCTCAATCATACCATTAAGGAAGGCTTGTCTTTACTTCATCATGAAAGAAACTACCATGATAGTTTTGAAGGAAGTGTACCTTGCTTCCTGGAGTAAGTGTCTCTTCAGAATTAATTCCCTCTTTCCTCTAGCCACAACTCTTACCTTACTTCTATCAGCAACATATCTTATCTTGCAAATCCATTTGGAAGATACCACATTCTTGCTTTCTGGTTTGAGTACTATATCCCAAACATCATTCTAGTATCATAACATCTTCTATGAGTTTGTCTTCTCAGGTCATCAACATATCCTAGTATTTTGCATTCAACCTTGAAGGTTGGAACCTACTTTACTCTTGGTAAAGTCTTGATCCATCACAAAGCTATCCATCATGTCATACCATGTTGAACTCAGATATAATTTTCTGTTGTCACTCCCCCTGAAGTGGAGTATCATCTTCCCTCTTCATTCTGTACAGGTGGTTCTATGCTTGACATATACTGGTCAATAGAGTATGTCATGTCATAGTCTATTCTTTATGGGGAGAATCACGAACCTTGCTTTGTACACTTGTTCCATCATATCGTATACATCATTCCCCATGATCAACTGTTACTCTTTGATGATAGCTTCTTTTATAGCATTCTTTTCTTCATCTTGAATTATCTCTTGTACCCATGGTGGTCTTCATCCTTCAAGGTGGATCTACCATTCTCTGAAGCTCTTTCTTCCGTCATGGTGTCTCTGACCCTGGGAGCTTCAGATTCATGTTTATTGGAGTGAATCTTGAATTTTCATCACTTGTTCTTCGGAACAAGTCTCATCCTTCTTTTCTTGTAGGAGGTTGTTCATGACATTTCCTACAATTCAAATGTACCAGTTTCATGGTTAGAGATATTTTATAAAACATATGTATAACGACAAATTCTTATACATCATGCAACTATTTAGTTAATACAACATTCATCCATATCTCACATAAAATTTCTAGATGCCTTCCATCTCTACCATGACATTATTGAGATTGTGCACTAATCCAATATGTCAGCAAAGAGATTTGATAAGTAGCAATGGAGAGTTGTATAGCACCATGAGCTACTTACCCATCACATGCATATTAGTAGTATACAGTCATTAATGCAAACAATCTATCATGCATAACACATCACTGAATATAATCAAACGTATAACAAAACAATATCATGAAATGACAATTGAATACTTATCTTTATTTGTTTCATGGGTATATTCCTTCTTGAGTCTTCAACTTTATCGTCTTCTTCATTCATGATAGCATCGTTTCTTATCCAAATGTTGAGGTGGATAAGAAGTTCTTCAAGAGTTGAGATCTTCATATTCCTCATTGATTGATGGATCTTCTTTGGAAGATGAGAGCTTGATCTTTAGAGACGAGATTCTTCTTCTTCCTAAAGTCTGCTGAAAGTAATCAATTCCTTCTGGAACACATTCCTTGAATGAATCAATTCCATGATCCTGGGAGGCCATTCAAGGTGACCATCACCACTTCTGCATTCTTCACTTCTTCTTCAGCTGGTTTCTTAAGGTCATATTTCGATCTATGTTCGTCCCTTCAAATAGCTTGGTCAAGGAATCAAACCTCATCGATGTCTTTAGGGAAGACACTTGTAGAACAAGTTGATTCGAGACTGAATCATCAATAATCTTCTGGGCTTTGACCAAGTTCTTCTTGTGAAAGGCTTCTAGCCTCATCTCCCTCTGAAACTGGAACTTCTATGCTCATGAAGGTGTCCAATCCATTTTATTTAGAGAGATCATATACTTCTAGGCTTGGAAGTTGTCAACTTCACCAAGCTTATCATCAAGCTCATGTGATAGATCACTTTGAAATGAGAACCTCAAATGAACATAGCAAAGGATTAGATCTTACCGATTTGAGGTGTCCGTCCTGGTTCTGGAGTTGGCTAATCTAAGGTTTGTCACAGAAACCCTAATTTTTAAAACTTGGAATATTTCAGATCTGATTAGATATACAGATATATCTCTTCAAATGGAGCTGTCCAATGTACTCCATTTCTGAAAACAGTGGAGGGAAGCTCCCGAAACAGGAAGCCCTAATTTTCCAATTTCTTCTGCAGAAATTCCTGTTACTGTTTCTGTGATATCTCTGACATTTATGCTCCTCTATGTCTGAAATTTTGTACTGAGGTAACCTCACATGTCCTTGATCCACCACTGTAGGTTTCATCAGAATTGGTTTCACCATTTGGGATTTATGATCCTTTTCCAAAGGTGACCTGTTACAGGACTGTTCAGAACAGTGAAGTTGTACGGCATGCCACGTGTCACTGGTTCATCTTCTGAGTCTGATATTTGGACCACCAAAATTAAATTCCGTGCCCTTTCTTGAAAATCTTCATGAATTCCATTTGGACCTCTGTAGCCCAAGATATTGCAATTCTCCCCAGGTGTCCTATTTAGGGATGAATTCTGGAAGAGGCTGGAACCCTAACTTGGAGAGAACATATCTCCTGAAATACAATGAATCTGAGGATGAATTTGGACACAGTGTTCATCAAGATTTTATATTAGGCCCCTAAAGTTTTGAGCTCCTGAACCTTCGCCAATCTTGGAATATAGCGAATGCGTCAAAACGTAGAAGTTTTAGTATTTAGGGTTTTTCTAGCTCGGGGTCAAACTAGGGTTTGACTTTCCTGGAGATTCACCCAACCAAAAATCTTCATCCAGGTCTCTAAAATTCGGTTTTAATGAGGAGAAAAATCCTATGCTGGTCTCACTCAAAAATTCCTCTTCTGTAGAAATCCCTAATTTCCACATCGAAAATTGAAAATGCTCGGAATCGAATTCCGCTTCGACAGAATGATGCACCCTTCAAAGGAGAGTCAACCTAGCCTTCTTTTGCTGATTGATTGTGGAGAGAGAACCAAAAAATAAGAATCCCTAGCTTCTATAACTTGTGAAAGATGCCCTATTCAGGTTAGCTCTGATACCATGTTAAATTTTCATATGCTTAACTAAGACATCAGTATATCATTTCATTTTTCATAATAAAAGCATATAAAACAGGATCACTGAAAGAAACAGCATCACAAGAACAACACAGATTTATCCTGGGAAAACCCTAAAGGGAAAAACCCGGCAAAATCTTCCTCAATATAGATGCCCCAAAAAGGGAAAAAGGTAAAACCAACAAGGAGATCAAAAACCTGATTCTCCTCCTTCTCTAGCAACTTCTCTCCTCCACAAGAGCGCTATTCCAAGTGAGTGTGTGTGTGTCAAGTGAGGAGCACTACACCTCTATTTATATTCATCCGTTCACTTAAAGTTTACTCAATTAACATGTCGGCTTAAGTTAACTCATGTAGGCTCGAGTTACACATGTAGGCTCAAGTAACCACACTGGGGTGCTGATGACCCACCTTTACAATTTGAGGGGACTACCTCATGACTCTTATTAGTTCTTCCGATTAGGAGCATCGGGGTACAATGAAATACAAATGGTTCTCCCGGTTGGACCATCGGGGACCACAAAAGATACATAAAGAATATTCTTCGAAGTTACAATATTTCAACATCCTATTCCATTGATCAAACAAATATATCAAACATTTTTGGGTGCAGAAATGTTTTCTCTGCTTGATGGATTTTCGGGATACAATCAGGTTCTGGTTACGAACTCCAATCAGATTAAGACTTCCTTCAGAACACCTTGGGGAACCTTTTCCTACAGGAGAATTCCTTTTGGGCTAATCAATGCCAGTGCAACTTTCCAGAGAGCTATGCACATAGCTTTTAGAGGTTTGGTATAGAAATCTGTCGTTGTTTATTTATATTATATAACTATTTTTTCAAAAAAACAACATGATCATTTATTAGCGTTAAGGAAAGTTTTTTATAGATGTAGGAAGTATGCCATTTCTTTGAACCCTAAGAAATCGGTCTTTGCAGTTATAGAAGGAAAACTTCTAGGCTTTATTTTTCTAAAGGATGGAATAATAATTGACCCAGAGAGGATTGAATCAATTGCAAAAATCGGTCTCCCTAGCTCAAAGAAAGCTATGCAATATTTCCTTGGGAAGATTAATTTTGTCAAGAGATTTATTCCCAATTTTGCGCAAATTGTTAGACCACTTCCAGACATGGTTAAGAAAGATGTTGTATTTAAGTGATCTGGAATTCAAAAGGATGTGTTAAAGAATATTAAGAAAGCTATAATGGAGGCTCTTGCATTGATGCCTCCCGATTTTTCAAAATATTCCATTTGATATACTTTTTCTACTGATGTTCTTATGCTGCCATTGTTACTCATAAAAATGAATAAAATGAAGAGTTTCCAGTGTCTTTCATGAGTTATACATTCAAAGGGGCTAAATTAAATTATACATAGGTGGACAAGCAAGCTTATACTATTTATAAATCTGTGAATAATTTCAATCCCTATTTGTTGAATTCAAAGAGGAAGGTGATCCTCCCATACGCAGCTATAAGAAACATGCTAATCCAAAAGGAGGTGGGAGAGAAAACAAATCACTGGATGAATGCGCTCCAAGAGTAGGATTTGGAGATAAATCCTGCCAAGATGGTCAATGGGCAGGGATTATGTTTATTGGTAGCCCAATCAAATATCCCAGAGTAGGAACGACAATGCATTCATGAGGAATATATTTCTACTGACACTATTGATGTTATTTATGCTCCGTCATCGGAATGGTATGACGATATTAAATTTTATCTTACTCACGGGTATGCCCCTCCAACCCTCGACTTCAAAAAGAGTAGGAAATTGAGACTAAAAGAAACACCTTATCAATTTATTGATAATGTGTTGTTCTGTAAAAATTATGATGGTGTCTTTCTCAGGTGCCTTGAAAAACCGAAAGTTGATAAAATTTTAGTTGACATGCATGCAGGACCTGCGGGTGGACACTTCTCAGGAGAAACTACAGCACACAAAGTGTTAAGAGCGGGGTATTATTGGCCCACATTATTTAAATATGCCTATAACTTTTTCATAAAATGTGCTCCTTGCCAAAGATGTGCTGGAAAATTGAAGAGGCTAGCCTTTCCCCTTCAACATGTCATTGTCCAGTATCCATTCCAACAATGGGGATTGGATTTTGTTGGTTTTATTACTCTTCTTTCTGTGTTGAAGCATAAGTATATTTTTAATACAATGGATTATTTCACTCGGTAGGTAGAATAAATACCCCTAAAGGTTACTAACACCAACTCAGTTATATCCTTTTTGGAGAGTAACAATCTTACCAGGTTTGGAGTACCTAAATCTTTTGGTTTTGACAATGCCTCCTAATTTAATTCCATTGATATTATTTAGTATGCCCTTGAAAAGGGGATTAAATTCAAGTATTCTACTTATTATTACCCACAGGGTAATGGTTTGGCAGAATCCTCAAATAAGAATTTGATCAATATCTTGAAGAAAACTGTGGCTGAAAACCACTGAGATTGGCATACAAATATTTTTAATGCCTTATGCATAGACTGAATTACTCCTAAGGTTTCTATTGGAAATTCTCCCTACTTTTTGGTTTATGGTAAAGAATTTGTCCTACCATCAAATCTTGTTCTCCCATCACTACATATTGCACAATTTTGTTCACAATATGATGATTCCTCCCCTCTACAAGATTGAATCCATCATCAAAGGTGGAAAGATGGCATGCAGATGGAGGTGGTTGGTTGCTGAAACCTTTCTCATTTTTATGGACTTGCCTTCTCTAGATATGATTAACCAGGGACTTCCCCCTAAGCTCAAATTGGAAGAAATTGAACGAAATTTTGCTACAAATAAGGAGCATATCCAGGGGATAAACCAACCCACCATGCAGGAGATCATGAGATGGATCGAAATACCTCATGTTTTGATGGTCAGAATACATGTGTACCTTATAGAGTGGAAGAAATTCAATAAGAGGGAGATTGCATCCCAAATCTGCAGAACAGAAGTACACCTAGAGCATGCAAAATATCAGGACATTGACGATATGATGGACCTAGATGCCAAGTGGCGTTTCGCCCTTGGAAAACCTTGAAACTACATTAGTTTGTAATCCCACATCTTGGGAATTTTCCTTTTTTGTAAAATATGTAATATTATTTAAAAGGAAGGAATTTCCCAAGTAGAGGGAGGAACTTTGGATATTAAACCTAGGAGTTATACTGAAGAACATACTACCAAGTGCATAACAGGAAGTTTGTGATTTTTATACTTTTTAATTTTTTGCAAGTTAATAAAATTACAGCCATTTTATGATATGTTTCATGGTTGTTCATTAAATGTCTTTAATTAATTCTAGTCCTTCTTCCATCTATCTGGCATGTTAATTATTGGTTTTTTATCTATTAATGTGTTGGTTCACGTATTGATTTTTCCTCACAAAATTGACATATTGAATGCGTGTTAAACGAATTTTTTTGTTTGATCCACATGATTTATTTCACAGATGATGATTATTCATTGATCTCTAATACTGATTTGTTAATGTGTATTGCCTCTTGGACATGTTGTACATTTGTAATATTTGGATAAACCTTTGTAGTTTGCATTGTGTAAGATTTATTTAAAGTTGGTCAAAGAGATTGATCTTAATTTGCATTTATGTACGCAGAGTAATTGGTTTCTTTTACCTATTATATTTAGCAACTTTCCTATCTTGAATCCACTTTTTATCGTGTTTAAGTTTTCTTAAACAGTTAGTCTACAAATCAGTTACTTTGAATTGTTTCTCACTTTTCCTAAGAGAAGATCTTATTGATCTGATGAACCTTTGTGTTAGTGGAGGCCTTGTATCCATATGAATTATTCATCCCAAACAACTCTAGGAGAGAATCGTCTCTGTGTGGGATTGATTCGAATCCTTTCTTGTTGGACTTTTTCCTTTTGTCGATTACCTTGTAGTTTTTCCAGCAACCTACAAACTCGGGCCGTCAACAGGAACCAAGGGTGAGTTTTAAAATATTGAATTAATTTCCCCTAATACATTTGTATCAGGGACCATCCAGTTTTCAAAGACCGCTATGCAGAAATCTACTCCCACGCTTCTTGGTCACCCAACCATGAAACTAGGGAAATTTATTCAGTACCGTCGACCAGGGGCTTGGGGAAAATCACAGATGTTTTATCACACCTTCATAAATCCAAAAACATGGTTTGGTATATCTTGTAACATATCTAGAGAGTTTTGGAGAGTTTAGGAAAGAATTGGGGTTTTATGCAATTTTGGCCTAGGGAAGTCCTGCACAATGGAGACTCCAAAAACACTATACAGCCTCAAAAAAAATTATGATTTGGAAGTATTTACGGGTAGGTGGGTATTTCAGTGACACACAACAACTTACAGAATCAAAAATGACTGAATATAACTCTCTGCATTGAAAGAATAGCTAGACTAGTCAAAGATAACTAGTAATCTAGCTAGGGTGTGTAAGTAAGCTTCGAATTCGTAACAGAACTATATTAGACCTGATAAATGCATTTGATAGAACCTAATACATCTTATTACATCATATTAAACCATCCAAACTCATTCCCATGAACAAGGCTCAGTTATTACTGCACTAGAATGCTCAAATCCCTCATTTAAATGACTAGCTAAGCTTATACATTGGAAAGTGAGTATGCAAAATTAATGAACAGAATTATTACAACTTGAAAGAGATAAATAATAGTATTTATCAGCTAATACACATCATAAATAACTATATTTACTGACCATTACATCAGAGGACTCAAAATGATGGGAAGGAGGCCCAAAATTGGACATGAGAGAGACTGAGAGCGTATGTGAAGCTTGGGATTCACTGGAGATCAACTTGAATGAGATGGAGGCTGAAAAATATGACTGATAAGACTTCAATGGATGAAAATTATGTTCTCCATACTTGCAAAGAGAAGGGAATGGGAATGGAGGAGTGGGGAAGGAAATGTTTGGGGCTCATCTCCCAAAGCTCTGAGGTGCATCACTCAGAAAACTATGCTTCACATAAGCATGTACAAATAATTCATCAACCAAAATATGTGAATGAACTTGAATTTTTATTTAATATTTCTCTAGGTGACCTATTTATCAAGTAAAGGCAATAGGTGACCTGTGAGAGAAAGTCATCCACCTAGAATCCCTAACCCTTGCCACATATGCGCCATCCTTAAGCAAATTGGAATGTAGTACCATGTGGAGATGCTTCCTTTTCCAAGTCATCCATCTAACTTAGCAACTCAGCCATCCTTAGTCAAATAGTTGTTTCTTTTATCCCTGAAAGCTTTATGATTTTCCCTGCTTTTGAGACTGAGTCTCTAAAAGGAAACTATGCTCGCCTTTGCCAAAACTTTCCTACTTTTGTTCTGACGAATTTTATGAGTCTCCAAAAGGAAAATGTGCCCTCATTTGCCAAAACTTTCCTGATTTTGTTATGACATATTTTGTCATAGCTTTTGGGCACTTTCCCTTTTCTCTCTGACTGCTTTTGTCATACAGTTTCCACTTTCTTAATCTCCTCAATTGGAAAGTTGGATTTCCAATTGTGCCTGACATGGAAATCTCAATTCCACGTGTTATTTGCACAATAATTAATTTATAATAATAATAAAGATTAAATTCATGCCTCAATAATGTTTATTTAGCAAAAATCTCCTAGGAAACTTAATTAATTCCACTTAGTCCCCCTAGGTGTTTAGCATGGTCCACACTTCTGTTGGTCCAAAATGTGGGGACATGATAGTCCTCCCCTCCCAAATCAGCTTATCCTCAAGCAGAAGCACTCCAGAGTGCTGAAAATTTTTCCACCATGTAGGAGAACTGGAGCATGAACTTAGGTGCAAAAAAATGTTGACTTGCTCCATCAAGACAGCATGTAATGTTTCTCCAAAAACAAGCAATGCCAGGGTCACATTGCTTGCATTGCACCCCCTTCAGTGAGAATTCTTTCCAACACAACTTATCAAACGAAAATATGCATGGATCCCATTTCCTCAACTATAAGTATCCAAACATTAGTATCCACCATAAAAATTTATCATCACAGGAAATCAGATTCATGATGTGAAAATCATACCACTGTACTGAAAAATTGCAGACTCTCAATGCACAATTGGAAATCTATGATATTTCCCCACCCAACAGAAAGTTCTTTATGTGCTTGATGCACACTAGCACTGAAACTCATAGTTTTTTTGCTGCAATGACATATGTGTGAGTCCCATGTCCAACCCCAATGAGTATAGACATCATCCAACCAACAAGAATTCCCAAACTGCTCACAATAAGATTATGCATCATAATTATCTCCAAGATGCAAGCGGGAAAAAGAAATAAGTGTCCCCTCATCCAACTTGAGAAGGTACTGACACTCCAACCAAAAGGTCCATGTGAACACTTCCAATGGATCAAATCTCTACCGCTAGTCAAAGGGTACAAGAATCCATCCAATTGTTTGTATTTCCTCCACCAATACCACCTTATGCAAGATATTTTTCTCATCAACTCCTCTTGGCAGTTTGCTTGCTCAGCTTCCTTCCATTGCTCGTGAACAAAAAAATTTCTGCAAGAAGACTCCATGTGTGAAATGTAATCTTCCACCCAATCCATATGTGGATGAATGGAATCAAGTGACAGCAATATGTTCCTATGTGGTTGTTGGGAGGGTGATGGTTCATTCAACAAGTCACCGTGAACACCTAGGAAATCCTCCAACTCTTCTTGTTGCACCAACAAGGAAAATCCATTCTCCCAATTTTCATCCCCACTTGATGAAGCTGAAATAGAGGTGTGGGTAGAACTATGAATCAATTCTCTACAATACCTATCCACCCAAATTATGGCTTCCTATTCTTCCTCAATGGTTGATCCAACTGAGGTGAGATCATATGTCTCTTCCATGGAGAAGAGACTCTCTCCATAAAATAGTTCCAGTTTTCTTTGGAAAAGGTCAAGCGCTTAGTTATGATTGGGCTTGTTTGAAAAATTCTCAAGCACATGCAAAACCAAGTGCATCTCATGATCCACCATCTCATGATATTCCTCCATATGTTCAATACTGCAATCAGCCTTGTGAAGATGATTGAATGGTGTGTGCGAGGGTAGGTGATATCTTTGCAACTTCTCATGAAGTTGCTCTATATTCATATTGTACTCTTGGAGTTCACCTTGAGAAATCTTCAAGGAATCTTGGGTGGTCAATAATTCTTCTATGGTCTTTCACATCTCTTCTTCATCCTTCAATCATGTTCCATACAATAACTCCAAAAGCTCAAGCAGATTGTCTATATCAAAAAGCAATTGCAGAAAAATACCTTTGGTGCTTGTCATGGCCTTCTGAAACTTATCCATGTCTTTAATGGAATATTTCTCCTCCAAATTCCAACAAATATTTGTCATCAATATATAGGTTCTATGGAGATTGTGTATGGTCTCTTTTATTTCACACTCACTCGTCTGCAGGGACCCTACAAGAAAATGAGGTTCTTGCGAATGAACCTCTTCTTCTTCCCTCTCTCTGGGTCAACTTCATGGAACTCTAGTGGTGAAGTGGTAGTTGATATTGGAACCTTTTCTTAGAGTGAAATATTTATGTCACCAACATAGATATATGGACATCCCTCGGTATATTTCTTGGTGAAATTTGATCACCTTTAAGTAGGCACTCTTCCAACCATGTCCAGAGGGTTTCTCATCCCTCTGGATTTTTTTTCTACATCACTGGTGGTAGGTTCAAGTGAATGAACACTCTGATACTTTCTTGCACAATCCTCACCAGTAATTATTTCAGTTGTTCCTTTCATGGCTGAAACATATTTCTCTTTATGATCATGGAAAACTTCACCTTCTCCTTCACTGCAAACACCTTACAGCAACTTCCACTTCTCTTCAGAAATTTTTCTTTCTACTTTCCCACCTGCAAGACTAGATGGCTCATAGCTCTCCACAATGGTGATAGTGGGATTTTTATTCTCACTGAGTTCAATCCTCTCCTCTTATGTGGCTGCAACTTCATCATGCTGCAAGAGATTCCAAAAATTAGAACTGTGTGCATCCCTTTGCACCAGATTTCCCTCCTTCGAATTTCCTAGTTCACACCCAGCTGGTGGGGGCTTGTCTTCCACTTCATTGGGAAGTTCAGATGATGGATTTAGATCTGATATTTTTTCTTATTTTGGATATGATCCAAAATATCCCTTATCATCATTGACAGTATCACCCTCCTCTACATTGATTTTGGGTTCACTAACAGAAAAACTAGGAGCAAATTCATTTCCCTCACAATTGTCCTTCATCTTCCAGTTCACATATGTAAGTGAAGTCTTTCCATACTCCCATGGATCATATGGTTGCAGGTGTACATGTATTCTACAAAAATCATAACTTTTATTATCCATTTACTTAACATTACCATCTTCCCGAAGTGATGATATGGTGGTCAGCTCCTCCACCAATTTTTTTGCTTCACGCCCAAGCGGTGTGGCCTTGTCTTCTTCTTCCTTATGTGGCTCCAAAGGTGACTGTAATTCTGATTTGTAACATTCCTTTGTATCTTATCCAAAAGGTATCTCTCCACCCATACATGATCCAACATCTCTATTAGTTATCTAGAGATCACCCACAAAGAAATTGGAAGTGCATTCATTCTCCACACTACCAACAACCAGATTTTTTACTGTTGGGTCTTCATTTGCACATGGATTCTCTTCATCTTCTTTCAAGGAACTTGAGGATTTTTCCTCTTGACTGGTCCTCAAATCACATATATTCAACACTCTATTAGAATAAAAACCAAACATTCTCCTAATGCTTGGGCAAGCAAATGGCTTTGATGAAGCCTTTCTGCTCCAAGTGGTAAACAACTAATCTCGACTCTCTAGCACACTTCATCAACCATGGGTGAAATATTTTTTATGTTTTCCCCACAGTGAGGAAATATGAATGGATTTGGTATCTATAGATTAGGTACATAAATATCGAAAAGATAAAACCTCCCTTATCTCTTCTTTCAATGCATAGTATTCCATGAAATACTGGGAAGATTTCTTAGAGTTCTTCCCATTGAACACTTGACCACCGACACTAGTAGATTTATGCCAAATGGATTCATCATAATATGGAGGAAATAAATCATCAACATCATCCCTACATAATCTACCCGAGGTACTTCATGTGATTTTTTCATAATCTTCTTCTTCATACTGCACAATGTCTTCTTCATACATGTTGCAGTATTCTTCATACTGCTCATCAAAGGCTTTCTCAGAGTATGGTAGGAGCCTCATGTCTGGAAATTTCTTCACTAAGAGATTTATTTCCATGGGATGATCCAAGGAAAGAGATATGATACCACTGAAACATCCCCAAATCATATCTCAAAGATACTAACTCCTAACGAAGACTTGATACCGAAAATTGTCAAACTAGGTGCTAGGAAATTACTAGTTTTGACTAGAAGGACTCAAACTGAAAGGAATTATTCACAAAAGGGACTCAGAGATTTGATACCACTATAATTATATGAGGTATGGTATACATATCATATCACTAATTATTCTGCAAAATTAATTAAAATTTCTGATATGAACTTCCAGACACTCAGTGAATTTTCAAACTAGGTCATTCAAGGAGTTGTGCTGGGAAATTTGCAAGCAGGGGAGCATGCCGAGGGAGGAAAGATACTCCCTAGTGAATTAATAAAATTTAATTAATTTCCCCTAACCCATTTATATCGGGGATTATTCAGGTTTCAGATTCCTCTATGCGGAAAGCTACTCCCACTCTTCTGGGTCACCCAACCGTGAAACTAGGGAAATTTATTCAGTCTCACCGACCAGGGGATTGGGGGAAAGAAAAGAGGTTTTATCAGGCCTTAATACATAATAAAATATGTTTTGGGTCATTTTTTAACATATTTGGAGAGTTATAGAGAGTTTAGGAAATAATTGGGGTTTTTAGGCAATTTTGGCCTAGGGAAGTCCTGCACAATGGAGGCTCCCAAAACACTGTATTCCCTCAAAAAATTTATGATATGGAAGTATGTATGGGTAGGTGTGTCTGTCAGTGACACAAAACAACTTACAGAATCAAAAATTACTGAATATCAATATATGAATTGAAAGAACATCTAGACTAGTCAAATTTAACTAGTAATCTAGCTAGGGTGTGTAAGTAAGCTTGGAATTCATAACAGAACTGTATTAAACCTGATAAATTAATTTGAAATAATATAATACAGAATATTACAGAATATTAAACCATACAAACTCATTCCCATGAACAAGGCTCAATTATTACTACACTAGAATGCTCAAATCCCTGATTTCAATGACTAGTTAAGCCTATACATGGGAAACTGAGTATGCAAAATTAATTAAAATAATTATTGTGATATAAAAGAGATAAATAAAATTATTTATCATCTTATACACATCAAAATAAATATATTGACTTACCATTATATCAGAGGATTCAAAATGATGGCCAGGAGGCCCAAAATTGGACATGAGACAAATTGAGAGCGTAGGTAAAGCTTGGGCTTCACTGGAGCTTGACTTGAATGAGATGGAGGCTGCACAATATGGCTAATAAGAATTCACTGGATGAACATTATGCACTCCATACCTACAAAGATAAGGGAATGGGAATGGAAGAGTGGGGAAGGTCTCCCAAAGCTTTGAGGTGGATCACTCAGAAAACTATGCTTCACATGAGCATGTACCAATAATTCATCAACCAAACTCTGTGAATGAACTTGAATTGTTATTTAATAGATCTCTAGGTGACCTGTGTAGAAAGTAAAGGCAACAGGTGACATGTGAGAGCAATTTGTCCACCTAGAAGCCCTAACCCTAGCCACATATGCGCCCTCCTTGAGAAAATTGGAATGTGGGACTATGTGGAGATGTTTCCCTGTCCAAGTGATCCATCTAAATTAGCATATGCACCCTCCTTAGTCAAATAGTTGTTTCTTTTATCCCTGAAAACTTTATTATTTTCCCTGCTTTTGAGACTGAGTCTCCAAAAGGAAATTGTGCCCTCCTTTGCCAAAACTTTCATGCTTTTGTTCTTACAGCTTTTCTCGGTCTCCAAAAGGAAACTGTGCCCTCCTTTGCCAAAAATTTCTTGATTTTGTTATGACAGCTTTTGTCATAGATTTTGGGCACTTTCCCTTTTCTCTCTGGTTTCCTTTGTCATAGAGTTTCCACTTTCTTAATCTCCTCCCTTGGCAAGTTGGCTTTCCAACTATTCCTGACATGGAAAGGTCAATTCCACATGTTATTTACACAATAATTAATTTATACTAATAATAAAAAATTAAATACATGCCTCAATAATGTTTATTTAGCAAAATTTTCCTAGGCAACTTATTTAATTCCACTTAGTCCCCCTAGGTGTTTAGCATGGTCCACAATTTTGTTGGTCCAAAATGTGGGGACATGACAATAATTACATCTGGACGTTGTCAAAACAATAACTAGTTCCTATTTATTTTGTTCCCTCACCCCATTGCGAACCTAGATACTTTAGAACATCATCAAAACCACCCCTCCAAAATAGAGCTATTACTAGTTTTCAAAACACTTATCAAACTACGATTCATACTCCAACATTTCAAAACAAAGAGGGCCTTTAAAAATTCCCTATATATTTTTCTAATGACATCAGAACTATGGCTAGGTGGAAAATTAACATTTAAATACATTAACACAAAACCTACAAACTCCCTAAAGTCAATGACGTCGAGCCCTCACGATGAACAACAACACCCATTGGACGCGGCATAAATAGAATTCCAAGGTGGTTGGTAATAACATTGATTCTCGTATGCATAAGGCAAGAGTCGACATAGTGTTCCTTCCAATAATTCATAGGCTTAATGTTCCCATCCTACTTGGCCTCCTTCTCCATTAGAACTCGGGCCAACATCCCTTTCATAACCCACAATAGGTCCAGAGTTCTATCATACATAGTCATCCTATCCCAAGTCGAATTAGGGTCTTGAATCCATGGTTCTAACTGCTTGAAATCCTCAACCAGCTTCCTAGTCTCTAAGTCTACCAACAACTTAGCCTCCATCACCTCAATTTTTCCCAAATTCTCTATGGAACTGTTGATTTATATAACCAGGCAGATTTAGTAGCCCTAAGTTGCTCAATATTCTCCCTACATTTCCCCTTATGCTTTGCTTTGTTGATATCTCAACTCATTGTCATCACCTCTAAGGTTCTCATATCCCTCCACCAGGTCGATGCATCATCTACCACCTGCAATGAGACACCCACTAGCCACTAATAGCATAAGAAACCCCAACATTTCCCAGGATGCGGATACATAGGTCGCATAATCCAAATCACATTTAAATTCTAAATTTTCATCCCCGCTCGCTATGCTATAGAATTATTATCCCCACTGATCCGGGTTTATGCAGGAACGCAATAGAATACACACATAACCATAGAAACAAATATGCAGTAGAAATAACGCTTCATTTCATTAATCTATAACTGAAACTTGTTTACATACAGAATGGAAATAAACTAGCTAGAGCGTTGGTAGCTTATCTCTAAGAAGAGATGTGGCGGCTACATGCCTCTGAACTCTCTATGTTACAATGAGGCTCGAAGGCCTATATATTATTGAGAAACAATGGAAACCCTACACATCTAAAAACCTAACCCTAGTAGGTGAAACGCCAGAATGTGAGCCTCGTTGGGTAACTTGGTACATCAATTTCCCAGGGTTGTAACTTTAGCATACTACCTCCGTTTGACGTGCATGATACATCATTACAAATATCTGCATAAGGACTACATCCATTAACAACAAATATTGTGTCTAAAACGAACTCATATTTACCCGACCATTCGATGCCGAAAAAACGTCGCTTAGGGCCTCAAAACGTCTTCGGAAGTTTAGGACCCAAAAACTGCCAAAAATAGTAAATTGTGCTACAATTAAGGAAACTGGAAAACTGAAAGAAACAATGGTGGGGGTCCAAGTGAAATAGGTGGGTGGCCACCAATATCCTCCTGGATCACCCACCCATGAGAGGACACTTGATCCTTCCCATAATCATTACCAGTACAATGTCCATAAGGACATCCTGATACCATGAATTACCATAAATACACACAACATACCTCGTCCTTTCCTCACATACACCAACTCTATTAATAACTCCCATTATTTGTCTTAAGCGAGCGCCACCTTTCTCCCTGATGTGAAGAAGCCCCAACACGTGCATAGCTATGTACGCCACCTACATCATCCTCTCAACCATCCAATCTAGTGAGCACCCATATCCGGGGATTATTATTTTTATTTATCATCCTTGTCTATTTTAATCATTATTTCATTTTATTCATATTATTTCTCTCATTGTTTACCCTCATTATCGTATCCCTAACATCTCTTTTGAATGAATAATTCTCTCCCACTAGTACTATTTAAACTTTCAATTCTTTTTTATCATCCTATAGCTTCATATTATCCTACGGAGGGATGGAATTTCCACTCGAAACACGTCAATCTTTTCTATATATCTACACAGTAATAATCCATAAGCTTACGTACACAACTTAAAAATATCAAATTCCTTGAACTGCAATTTTTTTAATCATTTAATATGAAAAAATCATACACATGACCTAGAATTAAATGATAAAAAATCTACGCCTTTAGAAATTTGATCCCTCATGGTGCTTGATAAATGGATCTATGTTGGTAATAATTTAAATAGTGGCTGAACTGCTAGTGTAATATTGATAGTATGAAGTGTCACAATGATTATATGGTGCAATTTGTTTGCAAACAACGTATAAATGAATTTGCATTGATAAAAAATGGTCAATTTTTTTAGAGGGAGCGAGGGTTTCAACAGGCGACGATGACTAGGGTTTAGCTTCCCAATTGTTCACAGGCTTGGCCTGCAGTCTACGACGGTTTGGTCAAATGTCAGTGAACCTGAGAGGTGGATGGGGTATCAAGTGTACGGACAGTATTATCGAGCGGATCGAGGTGGTTAATTTTTTTTGTCTGGGTAAAAACTTTTTTACTAGGTGGTAAGTTTCATCTTTTTACTTTCTTGTGGTTTTACTGAACCTTGTGGCAGTATGACGGAGGAGAACCTCATTGATTACTCTCCCGATCCTTTGGAGGAGGTTATTTTTAGGATTTCGTCGAATGGTGGTCTAACTACTGAGGTGGAAGCCATTGGGCACCTTTAGCCGAAAGGTTTCTCTGTGGCCAAACCCACTCCAGTTGTGGGAGACAGTTTCTCTCCGTCGACATTTCTACTGTCATCTCTCAGGTCATTTTAACTATCGGACAACCCTTTTCTCCTGTAGGTTGATGTGTTTGCAGGTGTGAAGGAGCAGGAACATGTGGCAGTTGGGAGCACCGATGCAGTTTTTGTCACCCGGGGTTTACAAGGGACACGGACTAAGGGTTTGAGGAGGGGGGTGAAGGACCCAGTGGGGGATTAGAGGGTATTGTTGTGAAGTAAGATCTTTTCGGTTTTGCGGAAAGTGTTATTGGGGAAAGAGAACATAGGGGTTGTCCGAGCATTGTGGTGAAGTATCATTCTGACATCGGTGGAGAGGTGGACGACCGACAGGGATTGAAGGGGAACTGTAAACGACAGAAAAAATGGACCAAAATGACCTCGGTTATTAACTATGTTGTTGGGGAGGATATCAGCTAGGAGAGGATGTAGGTGATGGATAAACATATATTGTTTGGTCGATTCATGGGGAAATCAGTCTCTGTCGAGTCTATGAACAAATGGGTTGAAGAATGTTGGTTGGGGGATTTTGGTGTTGCTCCTAAGGTGGAGGGACTGGCGCGGGGATGGTATGCCTTCAAATTCCAATTTGAAGATCATTTACGGTGGGTGTTGAATCAAAACAGGCTTTTTTAACAATCTCCAGTGCTGCTGAAGAAATGGCACCCACTCCTCGATGCGAGTCGTGAAATGGTGGACATCGTTCCTACATGGGTCAGGCTCCCAGGAATCTGTTGGGTTCCTTTCTGGATGTTGATTACTCTTTCAAAGTCACCAAACTAAAAAGGGTGGCTTAGATTCTTATCAACATTAACATTAGGAATGGGCTTCCTGGTTTTATGAAGATTACTTGGAAGGAGTATTCCTACAACCAGACGTTGGATTATGAAAATATCCCCTTTCGCTGCAGAAGATGCCATGTGCATCGGCACCCAGCGGTGGACTGTCCTTTGGCGACACGCTCTATTAATGGGCATCGCAAGGAATGTAGTAGCTCTTTGTCAGGAATGGAAGGGGAAAACACTGAACCATCATCTCTACCTATCTCACCTATGGGTATGGAGATCACTTATGTGGAGGGAAGTGAGGCAGAAGTGGAACCACCTGGGAGACTATCGACGGTTGAGATGGTCAGACAAGTCGGTGAACCCTTTCAAGTCAAAGATGCTGGTACCTCTTCTTTCACTCTTCCTCTATCTATTAATTTGTTTGCAAATTAGTTAAATGTTTTGGGTCTTGACTGGGTGGATGGGCTTAAGAAGTTAACTCTGAATCCTATTGAGCTTCAGTCACCTATCTCTATTGCATTAGTTGAGGAACCCCCTTCTGGGCCAGTTCTGGAACCGGTCTTGCTAGATTTGGTCTCCCCTTGTTCTCCTACCAAATCAACTGACTCAGGTTATTTCCTTCGCTATTGTACTAAAGGTTCTACAGGGGGACTCAGTAAAGACCATGTTGCTACCGTTAGGGGGAGGGGCAGAGTCTCACATTTAGCGAAGGCACAGTCTCGTGCTAAGAAGGATGTCTTGGAAGGAAAACAGATTTCTATTGAAGAGTAGGAGATGAAGATTCTATCATTTAATTCCCGGGGTCTTGCTGGTCCCCAAAAAATATCAACATTGTGGAGGATGGTCGAGGTAGACTGTCCTGAGATTATGCTACTTCAAGAAACGAGGAGGGTAGGTGTTGAGGTAAAAACTAACTTAGAAAGTTGGTTTGGAGGATGGTGTTTTGAGACTCTGGATGTTAGAGGTCGTTTGTGCGGACTGGCAATAGGCTGGAACACCAGGATTTTCAAGGTCTTGAATGTGTGGGGTATGGAATCGGTTCTGGGAATGACCTTCAGAGCCCTGGAACATGTGGACATTTTCAGTGTTATAAATATTTACGACCCGTACCTAAATAGAATTCCTTTCTGGGATAAAATATTCAGAAATTCTCTTTTGAGGGGTGATATGATGATTATTGGGGGAGATCTCAATTTATCCTTGGGGAAGGCAAAGGTTTGGGGACCTCATGCACGTTCTGATCTGCTGACTGATTACTTTACTAGGAACTTGGTGGAGAGAAACCAGTTGGATGTTGAGCCCTGTGTGCTCAAACCTACCTAGAAAAATAATAGATGTTGGGAGAGGAGGGTGGAAAAAAGACTGGATCATTTTCTTGTTACGAATAATATTGTGGACAATCATCGCTTTATTAGGAAATGGGTGGGGAAAGGGGGTCTCTCGGACCATTTCCCCATCTTCCTAGAATTCAAGAATGGACCGGTCAAACCACCAAGTCATCTAAACTTTAATAAGACTTGGCTTAAAGATGAAAGTTTTATGGCCTTGATTTCCAATGGATGGGCTCCTTATGACCCTGGGAATAGGAACTTTGTTGCATTTCAATTTGCAGCGAACTTCAGGAATTTGAAGGATGGGATTAAGACCTGGGTGGTGGACAAATGAAAGAGGGAGGACAGGGAACTTCAACATATTGAAATGGATTTGTTTGTGAAGTATGATCAGGAGGGCGAGGGTTTGAGGAATTAGGTGGATAAAGAAGCATTGATTAGGATGGAAGGAAGGAGGATCACTCTACTATTGGAAAGGGAGGAAACATGATGACTAAAGAGCGGAGCTACTTGGTTGGAGTGTGGGGATGACAACACTAAATTTTTTCATGCATATGCTAGAGGGAGAAAGGCTGCCAATACTATGTGGAGTCTTGAAGATGAGAAAGGTATTGTTCATGGTACTTTTGAAGGCATGGCCATCACAGGGGTCGAAAATTTCAAGAAACTGTACAAAGCCCCTGCTCAAGCTACACTTGTTGAAGTTGTCTGCATTGCTCAGGCCTTCCCTAGGTTTGCAGAGGAGGAAGATAATGAGGCACTGATGGATGAAGTGACAGAGGAAGAACTTAAGGTTGTTTTGTAGAGTTTTCAGAAGGACAAAAGTCTAGGTCCTGATGGATGGACGATTGAATTTTCTCTGGAACTCTATGGAGGATACCAGTGATCTTTAAAGGTTGTGGAGGATACCAAAACCTCTGGGAGGATCCCAGGAAGCTTCAATTCCACTTTCATTGCCTTGATTCCTAAGGTGGATAATCCTTCTTCATTGAATGATTTCAAACCTATCTCACTTTGTAATTGCATCTATAAGGTGATTACCAAAGTGATAGCTAGTAGATTGAAGAGGGTCCTATCAGAACATATCACAAATGAACAGTTTGGTTTTCTGGAGGGGAGTATGATACATGAGGCTATTGGGGTAGCTCAGGAGAGACTACACAACATGAAAACTAAAAATATAAAGGGTGTGATTATGAAAATTGATCTTGCTAAAGCTTATGACAAGGTAAGTTGGCTTTATTTGCGTTTGCTGCTAACTCATTTAGGGTTTGATATTGCCTTTATCAAATGGGTTATGAGATGCATCAGAACTATGTCCTTTTCGGTATTGATCAATGGGGAAACTTCTCCTTTTTTCCACATGGAGAGAGGGTTGAAGCAGGGTTGTCCTCTGTCTCCCCTTCTTTTTTTGTTGGTGGATGAGGGACTTAGCAGATCCATCAAGGAGGCTAATCGAACTAGATCATTCACTGGTATCCAGCTTACACAGAATTTGCAGCTTACTCATTTGTTGTTCATGGATGATGCTCTGATTTTCTACTCTGGTTCAGTTAGGGATATTAATACACTTGATGTTATACTAAAGCTTTTCTCAAAAGCTACAGGCATGGATGTGAAATTTGGGAAATCTACGGTGACCACACACCTTTTAAGTGAAGATGAGGTGCAGAAACTAATGACTTTATTTCCTTTCAACACTGAAAGGTTGGAGGAAGGGTTGAAATATCTTTGGTTTTTTCTAAAACACAACGATTACAAGAAGCAGGATTGGGTTTGGCTGTTAGAAAAATTGGAGAAGCGACTAAAGGTGTGGAGTCACAAATGGTTATCCAGGGCCGGCAGGATGGTTTTGGTCAAAGCTATACTGGAGGCCATTCCTGTTTATTGGATGTCATTGGCATGGACTTCAAAAGGCATTTTGGGAAAGGAATGTAGAATTTTTTTTTGTTTCCTTTGGAGTGGAAAACAGGAAACACATGTGACCCCATGGGTCAGATGGGAGAGGATTTCTATTCCTAAAGGGTTGGGTGGGTGGGGACTCAAGAATATCTTTCTCTTTGATAAATCCTTGGTGGCTAAAGGGGGGTGGCGAATTCTGAAGACAGAGAACTTATGGTCACATGTGATGAGCCAGAAATATATCAGCCCTGATTCGATTGAGGAATGGCTTCAGAATCCTGTGAAATCTTATGCTGGCGGTTCAATTTTTTGGAAAGCAGTTATCAAATCATCTGATTTCATTGAAGATAGTCTGGCTTGGATGATTGGGAATGGAAGAAAAATCAGGGTCGGGGAAGAATCATGGATTGAATTTATTCAACAGCATAAACTTCAGGATGATACTGTGATGGATTTAAGATAGATTGGAATTTTTTTCCTCAATCAACTCACGGGTCCACTACAGCTGGTCAGGTGGGAACAATCATGGATCTGGGCTGGGGATATAGGGCTTGAGGAACCAGAAACTAGGGATATGGAAAGGTATATATGGGCACTACAACAGGATCAAATCATACTTCGAGATAGGGAAGATGTCCTTATTTGGGATGTCGAACAGAATGGGAAGTATACTCCAAAGGCAGGTTATATTAAACTTAGTGCACAGGGGGTGGATCGGGCTCAAGTCTGGTGGTGGAAGTCTCTCTGGAAAATCAATTGTCCACCTAAAGCCAGGATCTTTATGTGGTGTGTTTTGAAGAATAAGCCTCCTTGCTAGGATAATTTACAGAAAAGGAGATTTCAAGGACCTAGCTGGTGCACACTGTGTAAATGTGCGGAGGAATCAGTTCAACATCTCTTTCTGTATTTTCCTTATATTAAAGTTGTGTGAAACGAATACGCTAAGATATATGGCACTCTGTGCATCTAGGATGGCATTAACATTTTGCAAGCCTAAGAAAACTTGCGAAGATCTACTACTGTGGATTCTATGAAAGCGCTCCCTCTACTCGTTATTTGGGGAGTGTGGATAGCCCAGAATAATATGATTTTTTCTGAGAAATGTTGTACTCTATAGATCAAGGCCACTCTTGCTAGTGGTATAATCACGGATTATCCTCAACATATCAGAGTGAAAAAATAGCGGGATATTTTAGAAGTGGAGATTGACAAGTCTGTTCCATGGGCCTTTTTTGATGGAGCGTCTCAAGAGAACATTTGTGGGGGAGGAGCTATGTTATTCCTTAGGGAGGGACATTTCTACAAAATCATGATGGGGTTAGGAGAAGGCAGTAATAACTATACTGAACTTTTCAGTATGAAACTTTTACTCATCTTTGCAGCAGAGAAAGGGTGTCGTTCTCTTAATGTTTTTGGTGATTCTATGAATGTGATCAACTGGATCAAGAAGACTCAAATGTGCAAGAATCTAAGACTAGACAACATACTTTCTTATATTTCAGATATATTAGATTCTTTTTATTCACTTTCATGTAGTCATGTTTACAAGGAGAATAACCAAGAGGTAGACAAGCCCTCGAAGGAGGGCCTTCTATTAACTTTGGAACAGTGGAGGATCTGTGAACAGATTGATGGTACTATTCACAATTATTTTCATAGATTGTTCATTGAGGGGGTGGCTACAATGTGATCCTGGTCAATGGATCCCATAATTGGTTTTTTTCATGCTACATTTCATGTTGGTATTTGGGTATATCTTAAAGACCATGGCTGATGATATATTTTGTACTGTTATTATTTTGTATTGTGTAGAACAGCTCAGTCTATGACTGGTTCTATTTGGAAGAACTACTGAGATATTCTGAGGCTTACTAGACTGGGATTGAACACACGTTTTGTTTTGTGGATTTATATTTCCGTACCTATTCAGGTTTTTTTATAGAATACACAGTAATATGTATTTGCAAAATGTAATTTTGTTACTCGAAAGATGAAATAAAATTATGTTTTTTTTCCCAGGAAAAAAATTTTAAATAGTGGAAAGGTAGTCACTTTTTGTTTCGCAAAATAATTTTAAAGGAGAAAAGAAAAACAAAGTTCCATTATTGTGCAAAAGATTCAAGTCTATAGGTGAAGGTAAGGGAATTGAAATTCTAGCAAAAGTGAAAAATTTGTTGCTTGAGTTATTTCAAAGAACCTACCCAAGGGGATTGCACCTTCTAGGAGCATTTACTATAGAAGGTATTTGATTATAGGATCCATTCTACCTAATAAATCCCCACACCAGATGAAACCTATTGAGAATGAGGATTTGAATAGACAAGTGCATAAATTATTGGAAATATGCTTAATTATAAATCTTAAACCAATGTGGTGTACCAACTGCACTAGAGCCAAAAAAGCGTGGAGAGTGGAAAATGTGCATTTGTGAAGGAGGTCAGTGAAAAAATGGTTTTAAGACCAATGAATAGATTTATGATCTTTTGGTCATTCCATTTGTTTTAACAACTGCTCCAAGTACCTTTCTGAAACTAATGAAAGAAGTACTAAAACTATAACCCTATCTAGGTAAGTTTATCATTGTTTACTTAGACAATATTTTGATTTTTAGCAAGAAAAAATAAGAACATATACTAGTACATAATGAGAGATAAGTGACAAAAAAAATGACCAAAATCCGCCTATAAATA
Organism: Pseudotsuga menziesii; assembly: GCA_001517045.1. NCBI lineage: Eukaryota > Viridiplantae > Streptophyta > Pinopsida > Pinales > Pinaceae > Pseudotsuga > Pseudotsuga menziesii. Next base: position 470,178 of record LPNX010776201.1, read on the forward strand.
ACCGCTTTTGATTTGGCAATCGTTGGTGGATAATTTTTGGTCTCTTATCGTGAGACCAAAAAAGTGGTCATTTATAGTTTGGTCATGTATAGCTTGTCGACTGGTCATTAATTTGGTTGCATATTTGGTCATTAATCTAGTCATATGTTTGGTCATTAATTTGGTCATATGTTTGGTGATGAGAGACAGAAAATTAGCCACCAAAACTGTCATTTGGTCATTTATATGCGAATTTTGGTCATTTGTTTGGTCGATTATCTCCCATTTGTTGGTCACTTATCTCTCATTTTTTGTCACTAATTTAGTCATTTTCTATGCAAATATTCATTGATTTCTGTAAGTAGGGTATGGAGGAATCAAACCACCAATCTCCTTCGTGTAAGGCAGGTTCTCTTCCATTGAGTTAGTACACTTGAGGTCTCTAGAATACTTGTAGAAGTACCAAGATTATTCATGTACTCTTTCTCCTGTATATTTATCAAAATTACTCAAACATTCCCAACTCTTGTAACTGTGGTTATATATGAGATACTATTAATAAAATGCAAGAAGAGAATGAGACTAAATTCAAAATTCAAAATTGTCATAAATATCAATGGAAAGCAATTGGAGGTTAGTATCAGATGAATATATCAGGTGTCCAGTCTTGGTCTAATCACAAAAACATTCAATCACCAAATCCATTCTGAATTGGATCTTTCTTGGATGCAACATCCAATCACCAAATACATGTTGAATTGGATTTTCTGGTTTTCCAAAGCATTGAAAATAGGTTTTAGCGTCCACAGTTAGCACAATTAAAGTAAGATTTGTACATTATTTGCTTTCAGATATAAATGTATTTAATAATTAAATATTTCTATCAAATTTTATGTCCTAACATATGATATTGTCATCCAAGCTCATAGGAGCTTACATGTACATTGTATCTTGATTATTTGTGATCCCGTAAAATGAATTCAGCAGATAAAGATGTTAGAAAATTATGCTATGCTAAATTAAATGCAGAAAATGCTAAATAGAATTCAAGAAAGAAAGAGGGATTAGAATAGTTGTCATACAAATCATGGATTTAGACTCTAAAAGAAACATGCCTTAGAACATAGCATACCATATATGAAACTTAGCAGAGAATATTTAAAGATATATGCCTCTATAATTAAGGATTCTAACTCTATCAAGGTAAATCTTCATTCAGTATAAGGAATTCGGTGGACAAATATTGTAGAATTCTATGTTTCTGCTAAACTAAACAGAAAATGTTATTTAAATTTCAGGAGAGAGAGAGAGAGAGAGAAACCTTTCTACTAAGTATAGTCGTAAGTGAATGAACTTTTTCCCACAAAGAGCGGACTTCACAAGCTATTTCCTTGAACCTACTTAATTGTGTTTGCATCATGCCCATCTCTTTCTGTAAAGTTGAAACCATGAATTTAAATTCGGTGACAATGTCTTTCATTCTTGGTTAGGATTGCAGTTTTCAATCAAAATCTATTCTTCTCATACTAAAAGAAATCTATAAACGCAAGATGACAAAGGATTAAAATATAACCCATTCCTTCAAATTTTATACAACTCTGCCAGACATTCTTGTAATTTGGTATCCATCTCGGTAATCCTGGAATCAACATTAGCAGTTTCTCTGCATGCAACATCAGTTGACTCAACTTTCAAGCACATTTCCTTCTCTCTCATGTGAAGACTATCTCTTTCAACTATGATTTGAATTCCAATATTTATGGATGCCATTGTAACAACGTTTCAAAAAATGCTTTAAGCATATTGAACAAATGGTGCCAACAGGATGATTAATAATCTACCTGCAACGACTCTATCTTGTGCTGATATCCTTCTACCTCAACTTTTAAATGTTGAAGCTTCTCATTCAGTAAAATATAGGGTCTAGATGACACAACATACTTCTCATCCTTTACAATTTCCTGTCATATAGCACAAATAGAATTAGCCTAAGGCACACTAAAAAAACTCACAAAGCGCGAGATTGACAAACAATATGGGTCCTAGACATTAAAGGTTGATCATTGATCATAATATATGTTAACCTACACAAGTTCTAGTTGCTTTAAAACTTTTAGATTTTCTTCGGGTGCCTCTTGTATCTCTGACAACCTGCTTGCTTCTAACATCTGTATTGAAATTTGAAATGGGAAATCAAGAACCATATAAAATAATGACCACATACATCACTTGTCATTTAAATTGAAAGAAAGTTTATTATTATTTTACATATGTTATAAAACAAAAAATAGTGAACATCCATCACCTTAGTAGCTTCCAACGTTGCTTCAATATCCTCTAGCTCCCTATTCTTATCAATGCAACTGCAACTTTTGGAAACTGCCAACCAAATTTTGATATTTAAACTTAGCAGCAGATATCGCTGATAAGAAAAAGGACATAAACCATGACAAACCATCTCAAACATGCATAAGCCATGACAAACGATGACAAAACAATACTAGAAACAAAATAGTATCATTGTAACTAGGCAAGATAAGCTTAAAGCATAATTTTCAGCTCTTTCAACTTTAACACTCCTAAAGGTCCATGTGTTAAAGTAGAAAAGCATACAAAGACAATAAATAACACCAGTAAAAAATCTAACTCAAAGTACAAATAAAACAAATAAGATAACCCACTAGGAGAGTTGAAACCTTCCTTATAGTCAGCAATATTTTTTTAGATCATGTTAGCACTATTTTATTCATGCGGGAGTTGGTGTTGCAACATTACGAATTTCAAGATCTCATTGGTGATTCGACAATTTCAAGGTTTTTTTCATTTGAATAACGCATAAAAAATTCCAGGTTTGGAAAGAAAATAAAAGAAAGAGAATTTTATGTCATTTCGGCTAAAGCTGGTTTCTAAGTCAATTATTCATTGGCATATTGAGTTTTGTGTTCTCTGCCAAAACTTTTATAAATTTGGGTCAAGTTTATTTTATTGAAAAAATATTTATGGGCCCGGAATTTTTTATGCATTATTCAAATGAGAAAAACCTTGAAATTGTCGAATCACCAATAAGATCTTGAAAGAAAAGAAAAGAAAGAGAATTTTATGTCATTTCGGCTAAAACTGATTTCTAAATCAATTATTGGTCAGCATATTGGGTTTTGTGTTCTTCCGCAAAAATTTTATTAAACTTGGGATGGGCACGAAGTTGGTTTGAGGTTTATTTTATAAAAAGATTATGTTTATATGGCCCACCAAAGTTGGTTTGAGGTTTATTTTATAAAAAGATTATATTTATATAGCTAGCTAAAGTTCTTTGTTTTTTATTAAAAAATGAAGTTGGTTTGAGGTTTATTTTATAAAAAGATTTTGTTTATATGGCCCGCCAAAGTTGGTTTGAGGTTTTATAACTTGGGATGGGCCCGAAGTTGGTTTGAGGTTTATTTTATAAAAAGATTATGTTTATATGGCCCGCCAAAGTTGATTTGAGGTTTATTTTATAAAAAGATTATGTTTATATGGTTCGCCAAAGTTGGTTTGAGGTTTATTTTATAAAAATATTATATTTATATGGCTCGCAAAAGTTTTTTGTTTTTTATTAAAAAATGAAGTTGGTTTGAGGTTTATTTTATAAAAAGATTATGTTTATATGGCCCACCAAAGTTGGTTTGAGGTTTATTTTATAAAAAGATTAGATTTATATGGCCAGCTGAAGTTTTTTGTTTTTTTTTATTAAAAAATGAAGTTGGTTTGAGGTTTATTTTATAAAAAGATTATGTTTATATGGCCCGTCAAAGTTGGTTTGAGGTTTATTTTATAAAAAGATTAGATTTATATAGCCTCCTTTATTTTTTTTTATTAAAACATGAAGTTGGTTTGAGGTTTATTTTATAAAAACATTATGTTTATATGGCCCGCCAAAGTTGGTTTGAGGTTTATTTTATAAAAACATTATGTTTATATGGCCCGCCAAAGTTGGTTTGAGGTTTATTTTATAAAATGATTAAGTTTTATTTTATAAAAATATTAGATTTATATGGCCCGCTAAAAAATTTTGTTTTTTATTAAAGTTCTTTTTATTGTTTTTTTTAAGTTTTTGTCTTTTATTTAAGTTCTTTTTTTATTTAGAAAGTGTTGGGCCAAGCCCAATACCAAGATTTTGGCCATGCCGACCATGTTGTTGCCACATCAACACAAGTCAAGGGTTAACTTACACAAACTGAAGCCCAAAATCGTGGTAAAGGATAGGAGATCCACTATGTCTATATTTTCATCGTCACATGTGGTGAAACCACCAGCGTATATAAACTACTTTAATATTTTTGACCCAGTGCATGTGGGGTAAAAGGCAAGTTTGAATCACGAGACCAACATTCGCGACATTATGAGAAATATGAAAGTAGTAAGCTCTAAATAATAAGAAACTTAAAGCTGTCGGTGGTTCCAAGGATTAGTTTGTGGACCTTATTTTGATGTGCTACGGAAATTGGGAAAACGCCATTTTTTTTTTCAGTGGAGGCCTTCTAATAGGTGGGAGGACAGCTTTTCGGCACATTATTCACAATAAGGAGACCTATAAGGCCGTGACACTGATCGAGACACCGCCAATGGTGATTGTGGTATTAAGACACCCAGAGGGTTTCAGACCCTTAACACGGTGTGGGCTCAGCACTTCAGGGAGGAGGTGCGTAGGAGGTTTTACAAAAAACTGGTACAGGGTAAGAAGGAAATCGAGGCAGAGGTCGAGAAAATGAAGAAGATGGGTATGCTATCGTCACACTTAGATTAAGAAGATGGAAAAACATTCCAGGAAGAAGGCAATGAGAAAGCTATCCGTATTTCCATGTAAATCCTCTCGATGATTTGCAGCTTGGCAACTGGCATCGGTATCTTGAGTTCATTGAGAAAGTGCATGATTTTGATCGGACAGTAAAATTGTATGAAAAGATGTTTTATTGCATTTGCAAACTACCCGGAGTATTGGATCTGATATGTTCGTTCAATGTATGGAAATCGCTGGAAGCATGGAAGTTGCAAATGATGCTCTCGCACGGGCTACACAAATTTTTGTGAAGAGACGACCTGAGATCCACATTTTTGCTGCTCGATTCAAGGAACAGATGGGAGACATTCTTGGTGCTCGTGCAGAATAGAATATCAATTTCTTTGTACAGAGCTAGCTCCGGGTATCCTTGATGCTATTATTAAACATGCCAACTTGGAAAATCATTTGGGAAGCTCTGAATCGGCAATATCAATATTTGAAACAGTTATTGGCAAAAGAACATTCACAGTCGTTGCCTCTGTTGTATATTCATTTCTCTTGTTCTCTTCAGCTGAGTGCAGGAAATGAAGATAGAGCGAGAGAAGTTTTGACAGAAGCAATGGAGCTTCTCCCATTTAGAATCAAGAAGGTCGGGCTCTAAACAAATTGATTATTTGGATTCGGTTGTAGAAAAAATGTTGAACTGGAATCCTGATGGATCCTATGAGTTAAGTGTTGTGTGTTGTGGGCCGAGAGGAGATATCGAGCATATTTTTATAGCTTGTTGACATCTTTGGAGATATCCATGCTATTAAGAAGGTTGAATTCCGTCATAGGCAGCTTTTTCTACCTCATAAAACCTCTTGTAACTGAATCTACTAAATTCTCTACTCATGGTATAGCGCCAGATAAGACTAAAGTTGCCAAGACTTGTACAACTGCTCCTGTTGTTGTATCTCCTGCACTGTCGGGTATGTATGCTTATCCAATGCATCATCCAAAGGACTAAAGCAATTCCCCTGAAGTACGGTGAGTTTAACGTCTAGAGAGCATGAAGGTTTTAACACGTGTTTGGCCAACATTGTTTTTTTTTTTCAGAGGAAAAAATACCAGTCTTTGATATTCATTAGAATCAAAAGACATAATATACATATCAATTGTCATGGCAGCTAAAAACAAGAAGAGACCACTCAGCAAAACATATAATGATCGAGCATACAATCCAACCAAACAGAAAAAACAAAAAGTCTGATCATAGCAGACTTTTATCATCATCCCTGATAATCAGGTCAGAAATATTGAGAATATCGGGGGTGTGATCTCAAACAGACAATCCTAAGCAAAACCTGCTGGCTAAAAGTCTCCAACAAATCAGAGAATAAAGCACAAATCAACTGCTGAAAATTCAAATGCTGAAAAACAAATGGGAATCAGCTGCTAAAAAAGCACAAAATGGTCCTGTGCTATGACCAATCCATCCAAAGATTCAGAGAATATTCCATATCTCATTTCCAAATTCAGAGCCTGTTTAGAGAGGCCGTCTGCCAGCGAGTTATGCTCACAGAAAATATGCTTGAAGATCACCGAAGGATCAAGATGGAGCATATCTCTAATATCGTTGCACCAATGCCTCAAAGAAGGAATATCAAGGGCAAAAAATATGTTAAGCCAAGAAATAATAACCATAGAGTCTCCAAAAATCAAGTGAATGGGCAGTCCCATTAACAAATCAACTCTTAGAACCGCCCAAAGAGCCAATAATTCAGGTATTCGTGCTACATCCACAGCCCACGGAGAAACTAAAATAATGAGTATCATTCAGATAGATCACAAATCCAGCACCTCCCAGATGTTTTGCAGCAGCCCCATCAAAAAAAGCACATGGAAAAACCATCAGAGGCTTGGGGCCGACAATCCTGTATTTTTTGATATTTTGAGGGACAGAATACAAATTAAGTAAACTCTCTACCCTCGAGATGATAGAGAGAAACGACGGCTTCCAATTATCAAACAGACATTTATTCCGGGTAGTCCAAATGCACCAGAAAATAAAAAGAGGCACCAGTCTGAATGAGGCTGAGCGCTCAATGTTGCTGAACCAATGCATTAGAAAGGAAGGGACAGAATTGGATATGGTATAAGTGAAACCATATCGAGCTGCAAAATGGGTGAAGATATTCACAGTAAAGGGGCAGACTAAAAAAAGATGATGAATATCCTCAAAATACTTCTTACATAAAACACATCGGCTTGGACCAAGAAACCCACGGGTTTGTAATTGCTCCCATGTAAGAATTTTACCTTTTTCTAACAGCCAAATGAAATAGGTAATTTTCTTAGGAATGTTAAGAGTCCAAAGAATATCCAAGACCGGGTTTCATGCCTCTATAAAACTGCTCGAAGAGATACTTTCATAACCTATTGCTGCACTTATCTTCCCCACATAGTTGCTATATGACCAAAGCAGTGAGTCACAGGGATCTTTGAGATGAATTCTATTGTATTCCAATCCTCTGATATAGTTCTCCCAAAGAGATTTCCAATCACCACACAGATCTAGTTCATCTGTCGTAAACCAGTAACCAGCAGCAAGGGAAGTTTCATTTCTTGCTTGAGCTAGGGTACTAATGCCATAATCTTCAAGATACGCTCTTAGGTCTGCTGGGAGAATAAAAGCGTTACCCAAGCCAACAATAGGATCCAATCCTAGACGGATATCCGAGCCATTGCCTACTTGCCAAAGTATCCCCTTACCAATCCATGGCAAAGTTTTTAGGAAGCCTTTCCAAATGATCGAAGCATTTTGAAAAAAGAAACATTTCTCTCTAAGCCATGCGTGCAAGGGCAGCTTCTTCATATATTTTACAGAGAGTAGTTGATGCCAAATGCCCTTACTGTTAAGAGCAATCCCGAAGCTCTTCATTCTCAGGGATAAGCTGAAACTAGGGAGATGCTTGATCCCCCAGCCACCTAAAGAGATAGGTCGAGCAAGAATATGCCAATCGACAAGGTGGAATTTTTTTTTCTGAGGTGTGGATCCCAAAAGGAAAGTGAAAATCAGTTTTCTAAGTTTGTCAAGGATTGAGGAAGGAATCGGAACAAGGGCCATCCAGAAAACAGGTAAGCTCGAAAGGACAGCTCGAATGAGAACAAGTCGACCTCCCATAGACAAAATCCTATAGGTCCAATGTGATATACGCTTCTCAAATTTAGTAATGAGCCAAAACCAACCCTTGACCAGGTAACTCGAGGGCTTGAGGAAGTAACCCAGATAGTTAAAACCTTGATTAAGATGGGCAAATCTGTACGAAAGGAGACCCGTGATTCTGCCTAGGAGGGCAGCTTCCAAGTCATTATGGAGAAAACAGGATTTATTGAGATTGATGCACATGCCCGAGTCCTCACAAAATGTGTCAAGTAAAACTTTAAAAGCAATCCATTCCTCAAAAGAACCCAAGCCAAATAAGATCACATCGTCTACGAAAAGTAAGTGAGTGAGGAAGAGCTGAGGTGAAATCTTTATCCCTTTTATCTTACCATTTCTCTTGGCATCTTTTATCAGGAGGCTAAGACCTTCGATAACCAGGATGAACAACAGAGGAGACAATGGGCAACCCTGCCTGATTCCACGAGAAGCCGAAAAGAAGGAAGAGGGAGATCCATTTACCAAGACTGCAAATTTGGCTAAAGTAATGCAACCCATTATCCAGTTTACCCCCACAAGAGGAACCCCAATCTGAATAAGTAAAAGACGAATGTAAGTCCAGTTAACCCTGTCAAAGGCCTTTGACAAATCCAACTTGAGGATGAGAGCACATATTTTTTTAGTTTTTACATAATGTAGGGCTTCCTAAGTGATGGCAATGGGCCCAAGGATCTGACGGTCTTTCAGGAAGCCAAACTGCTGAGGGGAAATAGAAGAGTCAAGGAAGGGTTTTAGCCTCAGTGCCGCAACTTTTGAAATCAACTTATAGCAGAGATTACAGAGGGAAATAGGACGAAAGTCGGCAAAAGAGTCAGGATGTTCAACTTTTGGGATCAGAGTTAAAAAGGTGGAGTTAAGAGAAGGGGGCACACTACCCAAAAGTCTTGAGGATTCCACCATATTGACAAGCAGTGGACCCAAAAGATCAAAAAAAGTCAAGTAGAATTCGACTGGACAGGAGCCTTATCTTTTTTGAATGATTTAAGAGCCTTCTCTACTTCTAAGAGGGTGACAAGAGTAGTGAAAACTTCTAAATCATCATTGCTGATAAAGGAAGGAAAAAGACGGATGACCTTTAGCTGAGCAGCAAGATTTGTCAGATGATCATCGGAAAAAATATTTTTAAAATAGTGAACCCCAAGTAGTTTGATGCTCTGTTCATCCGAGACCCGGGTTCCCTCCTCATCCTGTAACTTCCAGATGGCATTATGGTTTTTTCTAGCTGTTGCGACAGCATGGAAGAATTTAGTATTGGAATCCCCCTTCATAGCCCAAGAGACTCTGCTTTGTAGTCTAGCAGAGTACAGTTCATGATCCAATATCTTTTGTAGATCAGCTTTAAGAGAATTCAGTCTGCCTTGTTGTTCATTGTTTAGGATAGCAAATTGAGTCAGATTTAGAAGAGAACAGATTTCATCCTCCAAGTAGGCAGATTTTTCTTTCATCTTTTGTGTTTCCCTTTTAGTCCAAGACTTCACTTTTTCTTTTAGCAAGCGAAGTTTGAAATAAAGGTCCTTCATATCATCCAACTGATCAGACGACCGGAAAAGAGGCCACTCAGCTCGGACCATATGGATAAAATCTTCATTCCCTAGCCAAGATTGATTGAATTTGAAGGGGTATACACAAGGGCTCTATTGATTCATCCATTCGAGCAGGACAGGGAAATGATCAGAAATCCCACATCTGTGAGCCCAGACCCTATGTCTGGGTAGAGAGCTCATGAGCTGAAAAGATAACAAAAAACGATCAAGTCTTTTGGAGATGCCTTCTTCCCCCATCCTACCATTCCTCCAAGTAGGACCTGCATAAGAGGGGGCCACATCCACTAAATGATGATCAGAGAAAAGCTTGGAAAAATAAGGGCCCAGATGATCAAGTTGAGCTTTAGTGCCCCAGATCTCCGAAGCATTAAGTGTAAAGTTCAGGTCACCAGCAAGGATAAGGTTTGGCAACGAGAGAAGACCGCCAGAGGCCACAGCATTCCAGAATGGATCACGGTTAAGATAGGGACCATAACAATTAAGGATGGAAAGGGATAAAGTCGAGCCTCGTGTCGTAGCTTTTAGTAAAATACCAACAAGAGTATGATAAGCTTTACATTTGAGGAGCTTCGGATTCCATCCAGAGAGGATTCCCCCAGAGAGACCATTAGAACTGAGGGCACAAAATTCCCAACCCAGAAATAGCTTGGAAAACGCAAAGAGGGTAGGGTAAGAGCTGGTCATGGTCTCTTGAAGGAGAACGATATCAGGTGAGAGAGACACAAAAAGTCGACGGAGTCTTTTTTGTTTGGTGGAACCCCCCAAACCTCAAAGATTTAACGAAAGAATACGCATCATGTATCAAATTGAAGTGGGGTCAAAGCTCTAAGGACCCTTTGAGAAGGAGAGGCAGTCTTACGTGCCGCATTCTTTAGTCTAGTAGATAAGGGAGTGTACGGGGCGGGGGCAAGTAACTCATTTTCCAAAGGAGATTTATTTTTTTTTCTCCTTATTGTTACATTCTCAAAACGGATGGATTCTAGGGGAAGAACAGAGGGAGACAAAGGGGTTTTATCCGAGAAAATATTCAGATATTTTTGTAAACCTGGATCAACAAAGGAAGGGGATGTAATAGGAATATGGGGAGGTGATCCCAGAGTTGACTGCCCCGTATTGGTAAGTGGAGGAAAGTCCGAGTCTGAGAAAAGGGGACCGGTGGAATCGACTTCAGGAATATGAGATTCCGGAATATGGACAATGATATCAGGGTCCCGAGAAGTGGAACAAGGAGTGGCCATTGAGGAATGAGACGAAGGTGGAAGTGAAGGATGGGGAAGGTCGAGAGTCAAAGTGAGGGTAGGTATCGGTAAGGGGGGAACACCAGAGAAACGAGGAGGGGTACAGGACTGATCCACACAAGGGGAAGAAAGAGTCAAAGCCGAAGGAGCTGGAGACTTCATAGAAACATTATCACCCGAAAGTCGAGGAGGGCTACAGGTCAAATCCTTAAGGGGAACCGGAACCAAAGGGTTGGAAGAGGACTTGGGAGGGCCTCGTCTAGCATTAAACAAATCTAGCAAGGCTAGGTCTAAATCTGTGGCATCTTCAAATAGAGAGCATGAATTTTTAAGGAAATCAATAGAAGAAGACGCAGGGATCGAGGAATTTCTTACCCGAGAGTCCAATTGCTCTGGAGAGGGTGAAGACATTTTTGTAGATTGAGGTCAAAAGTCTGGATCAGCAAAAGATCGTCGGAAGGACTGACAGGTACATCGAAGATGGCCTGTTTCCCTACAGAAACTGCATCTAAAGGGGATGCCTTGGTAGTCCAGCCTCTGAGTAAATAAATGCTCTCGACAGAGAATTTCAACATCAGTCGGGAGTCCTTTCGAAATGTCCAATTCCACTAATATTATGGCTATCCGTTTATCATATGCATTCATAAAATCATCTTCAACAGCCACGAAGCGGCCTAAAGTATTCCCTATGCCTTCCAAAAGAGATCGATTCCACAACAGAAAGGGGAGCCCTCGCAGCAAATTCCACAGGTGTCTTTTTTTTACCCTTTCATGAGCTGGGTCAAAATGTGAGTGCCAATGGTCTAGAACAAGAGACCCTTTTCCAACTCTCCAAAGCCGGCTAAGGACGGAAGTGGCATGATCATCCTTAAGAAAAACGAAGACTATCCAGCCCCAAACCAAAAGACTGATTGCAGGTACGTAAGTTAGGAATGGCTTCCAATGCTCGGTGGCCCAAGCGAACCAGTCTTTTTTATCCATTGTTGCATATTCCAGCCTACCTATGAGTGCTCGAGCACATAAGGCTTCCACCCTATCCAGGTAGATATCGCGTCCCACTATGTAACGGAGCTTACCATCCAGTGTCTTATGGGCCTTTGTCGTCCTTCTACGTCGGAAGCGAGCGGAATCTCATAAATCCTGGGTGTCGAAACGCCCATCATGGGTTTCCGACATATGGGCAGGAAGGAACGTCAGGTCAACCAAAAACAGACAAAATCAAAGAAGGGAGGAACAGTGCTAGCTGCAAGCAACCGCTTGCAAACCGAAATGTAAACCCTAGTTAGGGTAAGGATTACAAGGGTTAGCAACAAAGAGTCAACACAAGACTGATCTTTCCTGATGATGGAGGCCGCTACAAGGGTAGACCGGCCCCGCAACTCCAGGAGGAACACTTCAGGTTCACGAGAATCTGCCCAAACGTGGAATGGAGACAGCGGAAAGATACGAGGTACCAAGGAGTCCCAGGATATAAACCCTAGTTACGGAACCTAGGTTAATCCTTAAGAAAATCATAAACAGAACATAAACCCTGATAAAGACATCTACAGGGACAAGTACCGAGCCCCGGCAAATTAGGGGAAAGTTCTAGAATCAGAAGGATCCAAAATGACGACGCAATGATAAGGGTGACAGGAGCTAAAAACACGAAGCCAAAACAATTGACTAATGAAAAAAGACACCTGGCTAAGCCAAAACCAACATATTATATACAATTCCCACTTGTTTAGACTGGTTGGTACTAATCCTCAGCTATGAGGATGGACTCCAGTCGTCGGCATGGCTCATGCGATAGCAAAAAACAATAAACAGCCAACAGACCCAGAAAACAGTGCAAGAAGACCCAGGGACAGATAACCCAGAAAACAATGCAAGAAGACCTAGGGATAGATAACCCAGAAAGGACAGATCTGACACCAAATAAACAGAGAGAGTGGGCTCCAAAGAATCGATTCAGAGGGAAGAAACTGAATCCCTAGGAACGGCTTCAAAAATTTCATCAGAAAAACTGCACGAAAGTGGCCACCGGGACGCTCCATTAGCCTGTAAACCCTCTGCACTCCAGCAAACCCTCAGACGCTCCATCGCCATTCTCCTCCAAACTCCTTGACCCTTGGCCAACATTGTGTTGTCAAAGAGATGGATGGTTTTAAAACATTCCGCCGATAGAGATGGATATGAGTTAATGTTTAAGAATCCCAGTGGAAATGTTATGCAGCATGTGTTTTTTAACACGTGTTTTTATCCTATTATTTTGAAAACAAGATCGGTGGTTTAGAATCATTTCGTTAGCATAAGTGAAGGGAGTTTAATATCATATGGGATGAGAGGAATTCTAAGTTTTACATGTATATAAACATTTGTGGTCAATGATTTAATTACGGAATGGTTTTTAGTCCTAAGCTTATCCTTATGAGAGTGGCAATTATTTTGTTGAGGTTACTTGCATTATTTTAAAATTTCTCAGTTTACATACTTATAAACTGAAGGACAAGCAGAGCTATATTCTCATAGCCAAATTCAGCCAAACATACTGAGTGTTACGAGGATGATGCTGAGAGGATTATCACTCATGGATGGGAGCATTGTAGCTATAGGATTTTACATGCAGAGGATATTGTTCCATGCATTATTAAGGAACATACAAATACAATACAACATCAGGGAGAAATTTGATCTGAGTTCTGAAGATGCAGGTCGCGAGGATATTTTACAGGACAGTGGATAGGATAACACCAAAGAGCATCCTCATGCATTCAACATCAACTGAAGCAGAGGAAAAATCTTTATTTTCTGAAAATGACTATTTTAGTCAGTAATTTCAAACACTTGTTTTGGCCAAATGAAGATGAATTTTGAAAAAACAAAAGAGACTTTTCTTCAGAACGGGCTCCTCTACAAAAACCTCTTTCATTTTCTAAACATGTGTTAAGGTTTGGGAGAATACGAATAATATTTACAGCACATTTTTCTAGATTTTCAATTTACTGTTTGAGTCATTAATTTCAAATGCGGATTTTGAGGAGATGGAGGGGAATCTAGCAAAATGGAAACATGGATTTTAATAGGAAATGATTGAATTACAAAAAAATCTCTCAGGATTTAAATATCTATTACCGTTTGAGAAATGCAAGTGGGGATTTGAATCCTATTTTTCAAAAATATGCCTCGTGAAAAGCAGGAAATCAATTAAACATGTCTTTTCTTTTTGTAACTGATTTTATTCTAGGAAAGTAGTTAGAATTCAAAATGGAGGTTGAGTAGATGTAGTTGTTTCTATATAAACAGATGTAATGGATATAATTAGGGTTGGACCCTCATGATGAGAGAGGTTTTTCGTTGTAACTGTTGGGTTTGGTTCATTTTCTGAATGTAAATAAAATTGCAAAGAAGAAATGTTGAAAACTTTCCATGGCAGAGATTATTGTGCCATCACTTTTCTCAGTAAGTGGCCTTCTATGTTAGTGTTTTTTTCCAGTTTGCATCCCATTATGTATCTTCTTTCATGTTTGAACATTAGTTTTATGTACTAGAATTCATCTTTGATGCTCTAGGTTCATTGATTCAAACATTTTTAAACATCTTCTATTAAAGTTATTACAGAATTCACTCTAGTGAGGTGCTCTATTTTAATGGACTTTATTCCTTTGTCCTCTAACCAACTTGCAAATGCCTCAAGTCTAAGGAAATGGTGTCTACCCTACCTCTATCCATGATTATTTTCAAACCCCAACCTCTTGCAACTCAAATCAATATATGATTATTGACTCCATTGCCCAATGGTCTCTTTTAAAACTGTCTTACGAAACTTTATAAAACAAACTTGTCCTATCAGAAATCTGACCTTATGAGAATTATTTCTAAATAGCTTGAGTGAGAAAGCTTTAAAATTATTGAGAGATCCATCTCTAACTGTATAAGGTCAGAATACAGTTTACATTGGTTTTGTGGTTACCTCGGGGTTTCCTTGATACAACTCAAGGAAAATATGAGTGCTAACAGATCAGATCTTGTCTAATAAGAGACAAGTCACTACAGGAACAAAGGACATACCTGTGAGAGAGAGAGAGAGAGAGAGAGAGAGAGAATAAATTATATTACTGTAGGTTTAGTCAACTATAGTAGCATTCAAGGTAATTACCCAGTCGACAAGCAAGGAATCCCCAATTACTAGAGCAACAGACCAAGAAACAATAGTCCATAAAATATCAGGTAATAATAACATTCCACACACAAACCAGAGCTCATTTTGTATCCCATACAAATTCCATGGATTTATTGAGCAGGATGTGAGTTGTTTGGGGTTGCTAGAAGAAACCATAATGTTGTTTGAGTGGACTAAGATATCTGCTGCAATGTTTGAGTGTTTGGGTATGCTTGAAGTGAACCGTAAGGAAACCCCAATTACTGGAGCAGCAGACCCAAAACAAATAGTACATAAAATATCATGTAATGATGACATTTCACACACAAATCAGAGCTCAGTTTGTGTCCCATACAAATCCCATGGCTTTCTTACAGCTTAGCACACTCAAATAGTGAAGCAGAGATATTATTCCACTAAAGTTTGAACCGTGACCTTCTAAGTTGGGTTGTGACCTTCTCGGTGCTTCCTGAAATGAACAATGGCCTTCTTCGGTCTGCTTAAACTGAACCATGACCTTCTTGGGGATGGTTGTACTAAACCGTGACCTCTCTGAACTTGCTTGAGCAAGCTATGAGTTTTTTGGGGCTGCTAGGAGATCACACCCATAACAAACATAACAAAATGGTTAAGGTGTCGTACTATGAGGGGGCGCTAGCATAAGGACCAATCAAGGGTCAACATAAGATCAATAATCAACAATAGGGGTCATGACAAAGTGGGAAAACAACCCCTACACCAACAAGACCAAGGTGTGTCAATCAAGGTGGGATAATAACCCTTTTACCCATAGAACCAAGGTGTGTCAATCAAGGTGGGAGAATAACCATTTTACCCATAGAACCAAGGTGTACCATCAAGGTGGGGAAATAACCCTTTTACGTGAAAGACCAAGGTGTCAAACTGTTATATTCTCTCTCAAGGTATAAAGTCCATAAGTGTTCCATACCACAACATTATGTTTTATCATCACTGTATAAGGAAGGTCCATACCACAATAGGGAGTTTTATCATCGCCATTTGGGAGTTCCCATCAACTCTTCCCTATTTAAATTTCTCAAAGCAAATACTTCTAAAATGCTCTTGAGGATGCCAATAAAATTTCCATAATTTTAGTAGCAAAAAAAAACACATGAAATTAACATGTAAATTAAAACTACCTTCTCATGTACTTAAAGTCTGTCCAACAGTTAGAGAGATGGATCCTAGAAACCTAACAAATAGGCATCAATGCAACTGGAAGTTTTGGAAACTGCCAACCAGATTTTGATATTCAAACTTAGCAGCAGATATATTATAAGAAAAAAGACATAAACCATGAGAAACCATCTCAAATAGACATAAACCATGATAAACAAAATAGTATCGATGTAACTAGACAAGATAATTTTAAAGCATAATTTTCATCTCTTTCAACTTTAACACTCTCGAATGTCCATATGTTAAAGCTGAAAAGAATACAAAGATAATAAATAACAACAATAGTAAATCTAACTCAAAATACAAATAAAACAAATAAGATAACCCACTAGGAGAGTTGAAACGTTCGTTATACTCGGCAATGTTTTTTTTTATTAGATCTTGTCTAATAAGAGAAAAGTCACTACAAGAACAACGAGAATCCATGAGAGAGAGAATAAAATAAATTACTGTAGGTTTAGTCAACTATAGTAGCAGACAATGTAATTACCCAATCGACAAGCAAGGAATCCCCAATTACTGGAGCAATCGGCCAAGAAACAACAGTCCATAAAATATCAATTAATGATGACATTCCACACACAAACCAGAGCTCAGATTGTAGCTCATACAAATCCCATGGATTTATTGAGCAGGTGGTGAGTTGTTTAGGGCTGCTAAAAGAAACCATAACCTTGTTTGAGTGGACTAATATCTCTTCTGCATTGTTTGAGTGTTTGGTTCTACTTGAAGTGAATCGTAAAGAAACCCCAATTACAGGACTAGCAGACCCAGAAACAACAGTCCATAAAATATCAAGGAACGATGACATTTCACACAAACCAGAGCTTAGTTTGTGGCCCATACAAAGCCCATGGATTTCTTATAGGTTACCACACTCAAACAGTGCAACAGATATATTAGTCCACTCAAGTCTGAAACCGTGACCAAGAAACAACAGTCCATAAAATATCAACTAATGATGACATTCCACACACAAACCAGAGCTCATTTTGTGGTCCATACAAATCCCATGGATTTCTTGAGCAGGTTGTGAGTTGTTTGGGGCTTCTAAAAGAAAACCATAACCCCATTTTAGTGGACTAAGATCTTTGTTGCATTGTTTGAGTGTTTGGGTCTACTTGAAGTGAACCGTAAGGAAACCCCAATTATTGGAGCAGTAGACCCATAAACAACAGTCCATAAAATATCATGTAATGATGATATTTCACACACAAACCATAGCTCATTTTGTGGCCCATAAAAATCCCATGGCTTTCTTACGGCTTAGCACACTCAAACAATGCAACAGAGATATTAGTCCACTCAAGTCTGAACCATGACCTCCTAAGCTAGGTTGTGACCTTCTTGGTGCTTCCTGAAATGAACAATGACCTTCAATCTACTTGAACTGAACTGTGGCCTTCTTATGGATGGTTGGACTAAACCATGACCTATCTGAACTTGCTTGAGTAGGATATGATTTGTTTAGGGCTTCTAGGATGCCACACTCATAACAAACATAACAAAAGAGTTAAGGAACCAAACTATGAGGGGGCACTAGCATAAGGACCAATCAAGGGTCAACATAAGAACAAGAGTCAACAATAGGGGCCATGACAAAGTGGGAAAACTACCCCTACACCAATAAGACCAAGGTGTGTCAATCAAGGTGGGATAATAACCCTTTTACCCATAGGATTGAGGTGTACCATCAATGTGGGGACACAACCCTTTTACCAAAGGACCAAGGTGTCAAACTGTTATATTCTCTCTCAAGGTATATAGTCCATAAGTGTTCCATACCACAATAGTACATTTTATCATCACCGTATAAGGAAGGTCCATACCACAACAGTGAGTTTTATCATCACCATTTGGGAGTTCCCATCAACTCTTCCCTATCCTAATTTCTCAAGGTAAAGGCTTCTAAAATGCTCATGAGGATGTCAATAAAATTTCCACAATTTTAGAAGCAAAAAGAAAAAAAAAATGAAATTAACATGTAAACAGAAATACCTTCTCTTGTACTTAAAGTTTGTCCAACTGTTAGAGAGATGGATCCCAAAAACATAACAAGTATGCATCAATCCAACTTCAAATTTTGGAAACTACCAACCAGATTTTGATATTTAAACTTAGCAGCAGATATAGCTGATAAGAAAAAGGACATAAACCATGACAAACCATCTCAAACATACATAAGCCATGACAAAACGATACTAGAAACAAAATAGTATCATTGTAACTATACAAGATAAGTTTAAAGCATAATTTTCATCTCTTTTAACTTTAACACTCTCGAAGGTCCTTGTGTTAAAGCTGAAAAGTATAGAAAGAAAATAAATAACAACAGTAGTAAATCTAACTCAAAGGGCAAATAAAACAAATAAGATAACCCACTAGGAGAGTTGAAACCTTCCTTATACTCAGCAATATTTCTTTAGATCATATCTTGTCTATTAAGAGACAAGTCACTACAGGAACAAAGGACATACCTGAGAGAGAGAATAAATTCAACTACTGTAGGTTTAGTCAACTATAGTAGCAATCAAGGTAATTACCCAATCGACAAGCAAGAAAACCCAAATTACTGAGTCCATTATCCTGGTGTGTAAATAAGTGAGATTACTTGTACTAGCTATATAGTTTTATGGCATGCTATGACTTATAACGTCTAAGTTGAATACCCTTGGGGTAATAACTATACAATATAGACTAATTAATGTATTTGGTGATGACTATATATTATAAACTAATAATCAAGTGATATCCCTTTTCAACCTTGTGGGAATAACTATATAATATAGAATAATTAATAAATATGGTGATTACTATATAATATGATTATATATTAAACTAATCTAAGGGATTAATATTTCTTTGAAAATATTATGTTATGTTCCATTCATGGAATACCCTTACGCGAGCCAAGAAAAAAAAAGCAAAGTATTATGGCACATATTTATAAACCAAAAACCTTGGAAATCCCTATTGTCCACCACCCATGATGCGGACTAAGGAGCTCAATACCATTGATGCCACCAATGGCCATGGCGATGCAAGTCGATGCCACCGCCAAGTATGTGGTTAGAGTGTACTTCACATTGTTCGATTTTAGTGGACTTTAGACATTACTAGGGTTATAAAACCCTTAATTGGTGCCAAATTTTTGGGTTAGACGGGAGGGGAGAGGGTTTATTTGGGTCTGAGAGACCCCGGTGAAATGCGGGTGTGAACTCGAGGGTTAGGCAATTTGATAACTCACACCAATTGTAAATGCATTTTGGGGTTTTGCAAGTCTATAAGAGATATATATTTGTACTTGTAGCAATGGAGAAAAACACAGCAATTGACAGAACTTGGAGGCTCTTGAATAGGCGGGCAAGGGATTCTACAACAAGAGAGTACAAATCCACCTCTCCTTCTCAGGTTTGTACAAATCTACCTTTTGGGGCATCCTGGACTAAACCATGACCTTCTTGGGTCTACTTGAAGTGAATTGTGACCTTCTTGGGGATGCTTGGACTAAACTGTGACCTATCTGAACTTGCTTGAGAAGGTTGTGAGTTGTTTGGGGATGCTAGAAGGTCACACCCATAACAAACATAACAAAAGGGTTAAGGTACCACACTATGAGGGGTATCTAGCATAAATACTAATCTAGGGTCAACATAAGATCACAAGTCAACAAGAGGGGTCATAACAAAGTGGGAAAACAACCCTTACACCAATAAGACCAAGGTGTGTCAAGCAAGGTTGGAGAATAACCCTCTTACCCATAGGACCAAGGTGTACCATCAAGGTGGGGAAATAACCCTTTTACGTGAAAGAACAAGGTGTCAAAATTTTATATTCTATCTCAACGTATAAAGTCCATAAGTGTTCCATACCAAAACAATACGTTTTATCATCGCCTTATAAGGAAGGTCCATACCACATCAAACTTACAAGGAAACCGATCAAGCAAAAAACCTTAAACTTACAAGAAACCAAATCATCTATGAAACTTAGTAAAACTAAGCTATTGTATTAAAATTTAGGCTTTAGATATAGTGGAAATTTATATGCCTACCAAAATCAAAGTTTACACCAAAATTCTTGACAATACCTTGAAGCAGGACCTGAAACAAGAATGAAACAAGAATCTATAAAAACCAAAACTATGTCTAGATTTTGAAGTCAACAATAACATTATAAGGAAAAACATAAACTGTATATAAGATAATACATTACTAATTTATAAAAACAGAGAAAAATATCCAAATAACATCACATGTTCTTCTTGAATTATTTTTGTTGCTTAGACAATCAAAGTTTACATTCCCACCATTCATGAAAGAAATAAAGTTTGCTTCTTTGCCAGCATCCTGACTTCAAATCCCCATACACATCCAGGTTGTTATCCCTCTTTCTTGTGCCAACTGCAGTAGAGTTCCAAAGGCCATAACTGTGCATTTTCATGTCCATATACACGTCTAATTTAATAATCATGCATTAATCAACAAAACATCTGGAAGACATAAAACATCTAGAGGACATAACACAACATGCCATGAACAAAATCTCACAAGGTAAAATAAATATAATACATATTCTACCCTTGTGGAAATAATGTTTTGCATATATAAAGTCTACCTGCTCAAACCACAAAGGTGCTCACCCACAAACCCTGCGGGATAGTGTTTGCCTGCTCTGAATTTTCCATCAACATAAATAAGTCTTTGCATTACAATGGGTTAGAAGCAGAAAATTAAAGAGATTAGATTTCAATCCATTAAAACAGTGCTAGAAACAAAATAGTACAGTTGTAAATAGACAACATAAGTTTAAACTTTAAAGCATAATTTTCATCTCTTTCAACTTAAACACTTTCAAAGGTCCATGTATTAAAGTTGAAAGCATACAAAGAAAATAACTAATAGCATGTAGTAAATCTAACTCAAAGTAAAAGGAAAACAAATAATATAACCTACTAGGAGAGTTGAAACCTTCCTTATACTTAGAAATGTTTTTCATGCAGGTCACGGTTTAGTCCAGCCATCCCCAAGAAGGTCACGGTTCAGTTCAAGTAGACCCAAGAAGGTCACAGTTCAGTTCAGGAAGCACCAATAAGGTCACATCCCAACTTAAGGTTCATGATTTAGACTTGAGAGGACTAATATCTCTGGTGCACTGTTTAAGTGTGCTACGTTGTAAGAAACCTATGGGCTTTGTATGGGCCACAAAGTAATCTTTGGTTTGTGTGTGGTATGTCATCATTACCTAATATTTTATGGACTGTTGTTTATGGGTCTACTGCTCTAGTAATTCGGGTTTCCTTACTTGTCTATTGGGCTACCTTTACTACTACTATAGTTGACTAAACCTATAGTAATTGAATTTATTCTCTCTCTCAAGTATTTCTTTGGTCCTGTAGTGACTTGTTACGGTTCAGTTCAGGAAGCACCAAGAAGGTCACATCCTGTCTTAGGAGGTAATGGATCAGACTTATCATCACTCAAAGAGGTCGCACCCAGCCTAATAGTCCAATAGGAGGTCATGGATCCACTCAAGGAACAACACACGTCACATGCCCCAACTTGCAAAACATTTTTATGTTTAAGAAACATTATGTTATATTTTATGTTAAAGTTTGTAATTAATGACCAAGTGTGGTCAAGGATAATTTAATGTAATTTCAGAATATTTTATTAATAAATAAATGAAATATGAAACAACAGCTTAGGGAAGCTGTTAAATGAGTGTTTTACTAGTCACTTGATG
Organism: Pseudotsuga menziesii; assembly: GCA_001517045.1. Lineage (NCBI taxonomy): Eukaryota > Viridiplantae > Streptophyta > Pinopsida > Pinales > Pinaceae > Pseudotsuga > Pseudotsuga menziesii. The sequence goes on from LPNX010776201.1 coordinate 491,992, forward strand.
GAGGAGGCTAGGTTGAGAGCAGATTGACATGTGACAGCATCCTCAAACTACTTCTAGTTGTTGCAGGTGGCAACTTCCCTATTTTTGTGGTCTTGATTCACCAAGAAAATGGAACAAGAGCAAGTGGCTTATTAAATAAAAACTGATCCAAAAGACCTAGGCATGCTAATAAAACTTCCCATTGAAGATAGTTGAGGCTGCTCATTTTGGATTTGTGATCATTCTGAGTGAACGAAGTGCACAAGAGAATTCGACGGAGGGGACTAGCTGAAGTAAGTTTGAGTGGAAAAGTGTTGAAGACCTGAACTAGTGCAGCTATTCTAAGATGAGTTCATACTGCTGTAAGCATAAGTGAGTTACTGCTGAACACTCCGTAGAGTTGTAGAGGATTGCTAGACTACATCTCTCACCCAGTACTTCTAGCAGGTGGACCACGAGACAAGCTCGGGAGTCCTGAGAATTGCAATTCAGCTGTTCTCTAGGAGTTGGTTGAGAGGAACAGGTTCCTTAAGCTGTTGTCACCTCATCTATATTTCCAAGTTCTACTTGTTTTATTTAACTATCCAAGTATTTGTTGTTATCTGGAAATTTTATGGTTTAGTAAAGATATGTTATTCATTTGTTTTTATTGTTGCTAGAGTTAGTTAGGAGAAATGTATAGGATGTAAAAATTAGTAAGTTCTGAACTAGCTAGATTAGGGTTTATGAATAGAAGAATTAATGATTTAATTGATAAATAGAAAGAAAATACCTAATTTGTATTTTTCCACACCTTTTGTAAGGTAGTACTCTAGTACAGGAGATTGGATTAGATATAGATGAAGAAAGAATGAAGTATGCTTGAATATGTTTATTTACTTTCTACATGTTTAATGAGAGTTATTCCTCTGTGTGTTTCTCTGTTTTAAATTAGAATTATTTCTTAAATAAAGTAGTCTGTAATGATATAGACAAATATGTCTCCAGGAAGTTAAATATACTTAATCTATGGACTTATTTACATAGTAGATAGGTTATTTACTATAAGCTTAATATCATATTTGTTAAAAGACACTATATATACAGTAATCAAATAAACAGGGTTAACATAGAAGAACACTAAATATGGCTAGAGATTTACTAAGTTAAATTCATTATTAATCCAAGTAAAATAAAATCAGAATAACATTATAATCAACACTAACCATGTACTAATTCGAAATTAAAAATATGGATTTTTCATAAATAAATAAATAAATAAAAAAAATGTAAGTCAAATAATCCTTTTATTTCTTTTTTCCATCTACTCATCAAAGAAAGTTTATTATTTATGTAAAATCAAACTACAACTTAAAAACTAACAGTCCGAACATTTATTTTCATACTTAAACATAACCCATTTAAATATAGATTTTATAGTAACAAAAATCCTATTTAGGATATTATATACAGAATCAAAGAAAAACCCGAACAGTAAGAATAGCACCGTTGACTTTACGTTTTTCAAAAAAAACTACTGCAAATATATTTAAGAATAATTTACAAAATAGTAAGCTTCAAGCTTAATTATAAATTCAATTAGCATTTCAACCCTAAAAACTGAAACTATATCTGTTATGGCCCAATGTCCTATTCAAACAAAAGCACGACTTAAAGCCGGAATCAAAATAACAGCACAATATTTCAACCATGGCCGAACATGCCTCAAAAGTAATTTTTTAAGTCATAGCTGTGAAAGACCGATTCTTCCATTACAAAACAACCACTAAGGCTTTGAAAAACAAACATTGCATCTAATAGCCACGGCCGAACAAGTAACCAACAACACGTGGCGGTATCATCTTAATACACCATACAACCCGTGCAGGAGAAACCCAGGTGAAACCGAGGCTTACCGTGGTGGATGCCCTCATGGAAGCCTATTGGTGGATTCCTTTAGAACCGAGCTCTGGTCTTGAGAGCCTGCACAAAACAAACCCCAATATGTTAGATACATATAATTAACAAAATAATAAATTTCTAATGTGCAGAAGAGTTTTTTTTAACAAGTTCGATTGTTACCTAAGGGAGCTTGCACAGCTGCTTTGACGTGGAAATCCAACCCGAGCCTCCTTCGTTAGTACCAGGAGCTGAAATGGAGCATTGTCAGAAGAAAATACAATTCGTAGTGTTCAAGTGTGAAGTCCCAAGCCACGACAAGGTAAGTATCAAACCCACGATAGGAAACAAGTCGTAAAACAAAGAACCTAGCTCACTCTTTCAAACAACTCTCTTCACACTTTGTATGGTTAAAAGCACTCCCAGAGTACAAAACTCACATAGTAAAAACGATGGTGAAGACAACTAAACCTTACAACACTCAAATCAATAGTCAAAACCACCCTACGACAGTAGCAAACACCGTGCTCACTTTTACTGCACTAGAGATTGAAGGACAAACTTGCAGAGGCTAGGTAATGACAAAGAGAAGCACCTACAACGTTATGGTAATGGGGATGGAAAGCTCCTACACAGAAGAAAACAATGGCCATGTAAAAACTCAACTTGCAGAGGAACTCGGTATGGCTTACGGAAGGCCTATGTGCAAATGATTGGAGGATTGACAACAAGCCTAGCGGCCATGAGCTCGCAGCTCGTCCACCCCACAGCAAAGACAAAACAAAATGCATTTTTTTAGGGTTTGGAAAAAGTTTATATGGCACCTCAAGGTCAACAAAACCTAATCATTGAACACCAACCACGTGTCCTCCAATTTATTTGCGAGATTTTGGGTTTCATGATATAGTTCTAAACTCTCGTTTAACCTGCACAAATCATTTTGTTTAAAAGTCAAAACCTTATGGTATTATTGCTTGGTATCATTATCCTCGTTTTGTTTTTCTTTGCTTACATAAACCAAAGACTTTGTGTTTGAGAGGTATTCATATACACTAGGGTTTTAAAATTAACTTAAACATACAAATGTATAGGAAACAAGGGAGGATAAACTATTATATATATGAATACTTGAACTATAGAGATTATTTTAGCTAGGACTTCGCCTAGTCATTGATTTACAAATACTAATATTTACCTTGATAGTAAACTCATCTAAAATGATATTTCATATAAAAGAAAATGAAAGACTAAGACTTCGTTAAAAGAAAATCATTGGATTTGAATAATTAAAGTTTGGAAAGAACTTGAATAGTTACAAACAGTCCTTTTTACCAAATACTAATGATAATGTGTAGTTTTGGTCATAAGTATTTTTGTTGATCACATCAAACAGAGTATAGATTTCCTAGTTTACTGCACTCGTAATGGCAGAAGGAGATCTGTCCATAAGATGCACCTTCTAGATTTAAATACAAGTTTTAACTGAAAACACAAAGAAAACGTTATTTGAATAAGTTATGTGACGGTAAACATAACTGAACTAGATCTAGTTTATTACACTTTTGTTTTACAAACATTTATGTAGTTTTCTAACAATAAAAGATCAGTAATACCTCTTACTTGGTCAAGCTGCAAAACAAACAATTTAACTAGCATATTTTTCTATGGTAGTTGAATGATAATCTCGATCTAGAAATACTGGTAACAAAACTGCTTACCTGTATAGAACCTGTAAAAGGAGCATCACTTCACTACATTAGCTGTAAGCAAAGTAAGCCTCGATCTCAACTAAAGTTCTTTCCTACTTGTCATAAGATAGTAAAATCACACTCAATATCAGATTCTTACATAGTATTCTTTTCTTGTTTTTCGAAAAACATAGACTACCAAATTCAAGTCGTTAACATAGAACTATGAAGATAAACCAATTATTATACAGAACTAAAAGGTTTACAAATTGTGCAGTTCTAAATATGACTGTTAAAAGTAACCGTTAGCATTTATTGGTCCCTAAGCAGTGACAACTTCAAACAATATATGTTACATGAAAATTTTTAAATTTTTATAAAAATTTTGGGTTATTACATGTGGTATCAGAGCTCGAGGTTCAGACACTAGGCCTGAATGTGGCTCAACTTGCATAAATAAACAGTGGAATTAAAACTTGCATACTAATTTTTACTTTTCTTTTGAAATATAATTCCAGAGAATTTTTCTGAGTTAACTGCAAGTATGGAAAGATTGGAAGAATATGCGGATGAGTCCTCGTTTACTGAACGAAGTAATTCTAAAAGAGAACCCATACAAGAAGAAATAACTAATAAATTTTCTGAATTATTACAAACAGTCAAGGAACTAAGAATAGAGATGGAAACGATCAAAAAGGAAAATGAGATCATTCTGAGAGCTCAAGAGGAGCTGAATTAGATTTTAATGGAAAGATTTCAAAATGAAGAAAAAGATAAACAAACAGAGTCTGAAGATATTCTTTACCAACATAAAATAAAAAGTCTAAACAGTTTAAAATCGAAAGTAGCTCATCTTCTGAGGTTTATGGTGATCCACATAAAAATAATTATCAATATACTAGTGATAGTAGCGAAGATAATCATCATACGAGAAAGAGAAAATTAAAACCTTGCAAAGAAATCTCTGGAGAATTTAAGAAAATAAAGCCACCAACCTTTAATGATGAAACTAAGAAGGGAGAAGAAGCTAATTCATGGCTGTCTGGGATGAAGAAATATTTTCAAATTTATAATTATTCTAATCAACTGAAAGCCATAATGGCTATTTACAACCTCACTGGGAAGGCAGATATTTGGTGGCAGGACCTAAAAAGAGTAAAAGGCATTAGGGAGAAGAACATTAACTGGAGTACATTTAAGAAACATTTTAAGAAGAATTTTTTGTCTGAACAGTACTACGAGGAGTGGGCTAAGGAATTTTATGAATTAAAACTGGGAACAATGAACATGAAAGAACTAAATAGTAAATTTCTAAGTCTGCTTAGATATGTGCCTTACATTGTGGACGAGAAGACTAAGGTACAACGGTTTCTAAGTTGCTTACCCTTTCATATAAAAGACAGAATTGAATATGACAATCCAAAAACTTTAGAAGAAGCAATGAGAATGGTGAATTTCTGTTATGAACACAATTGCAAAAGGGAAAGTATGACAAACTAGAAGGCTAAAAGAACTAATATTTTTTGAACAGAAGAAGAAAGGTTTTGTACCTAATCGAAATTTTAAGAATAATAACACACGAAATTTTCCTAATAAAAATTTCCAAGGGAACAAAGGTAATTCACAGATAAACCCAAATGGTCAAAGAAATAAAGAATCTATTAATAATCACAGTAACTATACCAAGTATTTTGAACGAAAGGAACCAGTAAAGTGCTAGGAATGTAATGGTCCTCATTATGCATCAACTTGCCCCAACCGGAAGAAGACTGTTAGAAACATACATACGATACAGGAGGAGATGAGTGTCGGTGATCTAGCAAGGACAATGCCCAATATCAATGCAGCACTAGAGAACAGGCAGGCAGATTATCAAAATTCCATGGTGGAAGTGGAAGGTAAGCTTAATCAAATACCTATATCTATTTTAATTGATCCAGGGGATGGCTTAAGTTATTTTTCTCCTCATTTAGTAGAAAAATGCAAGTTATTAGTAGAAAATTTTGCAAATTCTTGGTTAGTCCAGCTAGCTACTGGTGCAAAAAGAAAGGTGATTAGCTTTGTTAAGAATTGTATTGTAAAAATGGATCAGTTTGAAACCTTTGTTAAGCTTAATGTATTACCTTTAGGGGTGAATCCGCAGACCTGGGTAACACTTTTTGGCAAGCGCATTTCGGCAAAAACAGAAAAACGCACCTCGTTCGAGGGTTTAACAAGCCCTCGACCGAGGTCTTAATATCTCGATCGAGGTTTTATCAAGCCCTCGACCAAGGTTTTGTTCAGCCCTCGACCGAGGTATTTCTTAACCCTCAGTCAAGGTATTAAAACCTCTACCGAGGGTTGATAAATACCTCGGTCGAGGTATAGACCTCGACCGAGGTGCCTGTGTCGAAAAAATTATAAAAAGAGGCCGCGGGGGCCGCGGCCGTTTCTTTGGCAAATTTTTCACTGTGGAAGCTCGACCGAGAAACGAAGAAACAACGGCGTAAGGATTGGCACCCCGAAGCAACCCAACCTCGTCACGATGGCGTCAGAGCCAAGAGGTAGCAGTTTAAATAATTGTTTTTCAATTAAAATGGAAATTTAAATTTTTTTTTTTATAAATTTATAAAATTTGTTTTAAAATTTGGTAAATGTATGTTTTTATAATTTTCATGTTTAAAATGTGTACCGGCAAGCAGAAATGCTGCCGAATTTTTTAAAATTTGTGGTTAAATTGAATTTTTTTGTTAATTTGTTATATATATATATAAATTATGTCAACCGGTAGCGTTTATGCTACCGATTTAATTTTGAAATGTGTCCCGAGCAAGCCGAAATGCTGCCCAATTTTTTTCAATCCTCCGTGAATTCATGGAGGATTGAAAAAAATCCATAAAACACCAACTAAACAAACCTATATGAACCATAGAGACAATTAATCAACTGTAGGCCTGAGACAAATAATAAATTTTTTATAAAAATTTATTTGAAATTGGTTAATAAGTTATAATATTAATAAAAAATCCCCATACCCCACCCTCTTTTTTCAAAACATAAATTAAACCTACCCTTTAATCTGACCTCACTAACCCTACTTAACACCCCCCCTCAATATTACTACCTTACCCCCTACTAAGCCCTACTAACCCTATTCACCCCTACCTAAATTCATATCTAAACCCTATTAATACCTTACTAAATCCATATTAATACTAACTTAAACCCCTACCAAACCC
>LPNX010776256.1:0-74969 GCA_001517045.1 Pseudotsuga menziesii
TATATATATATATATATGCCAATGTCAACAAATATACATGTACCTTAGGGGGAAGAGGGTCAACAATTTGGGTTCCTTCAAGCACCAAATCAGAGAAAGATATGTACACAAACGTACAAAGAAAGTGATCTAGACATAAACATACATGCTGACTCGTCAAAGCTGGGCCACCGGTTTGGTTCTCTTCACGCACCGGTGCCTCACTAGGGGCATACATATAAAGTAGCATATATATGTCAATTTCATATAAAATAGTGAATCAAAGACATATATACTACCTGGAAGGAAAATGATGAACTACCAAAGAAAGAAAAACATACATACCTATTTGGGGGGAAGAGGTGGGTTGACGACAACCTCACTTTGGTGCTCTTCAAGCACCACTGTCACAAGAGGTTCCTACATAACGTAACATATGTCAAAGCGATATGTAAGTTACAAAATGATTTTTCTGAATAAAGGGAAACATAATTAAAAGCATATATAATTAAAAGCATATTTCAAATAATACCTGTGTCTGCGAATCTACCTCTGCATGAGAGGGAATAGGCTGCGAGACAATATTCTCATCCTGGGCAACCTGCATAAAACATGTTACATATCAAAATTAGGATACATATTGAATGTTACAATCAAGATATGTATACAAACGTACAAAGAAAGCGATCTACATAAACATACCTGCTGGCTCGTCAAAGGTAGGCCACTGGTTTGGTGCTCTTCATGCACCGGTGCCTCACTAGGGGCCTGCATATAAAGTAGCATATATATGTAAATTTCATATCAAATAGTGAATCAGATACATATATACTACCTGGAAGGAAAATTATGAACTACCAAAGAAAGCGAAACATACATACCTATTTGGGGGGAAGAGGTGGGTTGACAACAACCTCCCTTTGGTGCTCTTTAAGCACCACTGTCACAATAGGTTCTTGCATAAAGTAACATATGTCAAAGCAATACAAGTTACAAAATGATTTTTCCAAAGAAAGTGAAACATAATTAAAAGCATATTTCAAATAATACCTGTGTCTGCGAATCTACCTCTGCATGAGAGGGAATAGGCTGCGAGACAATAGACTCATCCTAGGCCACCTGCATAAAACATGTCAAGTATCAAAATTAGGATACATATTGAATGTTACAATCTATACTATAAATATATAAATAAAGTTGACAAATTAACACGTATTGTTCTTACCCCTATTGGTGAAGAACCAAACCCATAAGCAATATTGACAACCGCATCAATGTTCTCAACATTGATTGATGGACTATGCGACTGTGGTGTGCCATGGAACACCAACTGTATATTTGTTCACATAAATTGTTAGATAATTGAATAGAAATAAAGTGCGAAACAATTGAAGATTTTGACATGAAACAAAATATAATATTAAAATAATGAGTTTTACTTACAAAGCGAAGTAATCCATCATCTTGAAAGTCAGAAACAGGTCCGTAGCATATGCCTCCACACGATGTGCAAGGGTGTGGAGTAACACGGCGCTCTAAAGACTCTGCATCTCCTCTATGATCTATAGATGGGCCCACCGTAGAAGTGCCAGCCCCTTGGTCTACATTTCCTTGGACAACAGTCCCATGCTCAAGCAATGTATCTGCCCTGTCAAATAATGCCTCCTGTGTATACTCAATGACAGGACCTGTAGGAGAATATACCCGAGGGGGTTTTGGTGTGTGTGGTGGGCGTGGAACACATTTGGGATCTGTCCTGGCACCTTCCCTATCTTGGGGCATCCCATAACACCCTAGTTTCCTAAGAGATCGAAGTAGTTAACATGTTTCCCTAGGATGAATTCCGCATACAACTTCCTAAGGAAATAAAATGGGATGTCCCTATTCCCATGGGGGTCTTCATCGAAGACCATATATCAACGATCCATCCAATTGGCCTTTATATTTGGTTCAATGCACCAGTATATGGAAATGTGTCCTCAACTGGTGGGTGGAACCAATCCGATGCTAGGGTCCCAAAATAATGAAAATAACTGGTCTTTTGTAATTTTAAGGGCTTTGATGTCTTTATGAGTCAATCCATCGGAGTAGTATTTCCTCATAGATTCTCTGTACGAGGTAATGTTGTACAGAGCTCCTTGGGCATCAAAAATTGTGTTTCTTATTGTGTCCAAGGCATCGGCTAAAGAATCTCTCAAATGACCCCCCCCTCTAATAGATGAGCTAAGGTGCCTCAATGACGCCAAGCGTGCAATAATCTGTGTGTTTCTATCTTGTTCCCCCTCCAGGTTTGGGTTTGGTTGTGGGTTAGGTTGTTGTGGGTTATTAGAGGGTGGGTTTTCCACATTGTGTTGTCTATTAAGATTTAAACAAAAAACTGCAAGTTATTTTACTTAGAATCATTATTTGATTGTTCACATTCAATTATTTTTTTAAATTTGTTCAAAATAATTATAAAAACAATGAAATTATGAAAAAAATTAAAGAATGGAAGGCTAAATGAAAAGGATTGAACTAGCATTTACCTACCATTAGAGCAATCCACCTTGAACTCGACCTCTACCTCGACCTCGAAAAGGTAAAATACAAATCGCACTTACACTATTTTGCTCCTGCGGTTTTTTGCTGTCCCGATCCTATGAAAATGAGATTTGAGGGGCCTGCAGCCTCAGTTTTAATTTTTTTTTTCTTTTCAATATCGCACTTGTGATATATCGCATATGCGATATATTGCACTTGCGATATATATCCCATATGCGATATATTGCATATGCAATATTGAAAAGTAAGCAACTAAGGTTTTTTTTTAACTAAGTGTATGTTGTCTCATGGGAAGTGCATCCCTCTTATGCTTGCTTCTATCATACCTTGGATGATTATGCTTCCATTCAATGATGGTGTATTCATTTCAATTAAGGATTTTAAAGGCATTTGTGTTGATTTTAGTCTTCTCCTCAATTGACTTGAATATTTCTTCAACGGTGTTATGATTGTTGTCAAAACAAATACTACACTTTTCATGTTGAGATAATTAACAACTGAATATTTTATCTCAAATCATGGTGCTCTTCTCAAATTTTGAATTTGTCTCCAACTGGGAAAATATCTTATCCAAATCTTCTTCTATATAGAAAGGATCTCAAACTCTTTCCTTTGAAAAAGTTATTTATTCTCTTGAAGTTGACTTGTTAGGTCTTCATCAATTTTCTTGGCAGATCTACTATTTGACTTTTCTTATACCAACAATGGTATTTTCAAATTATTCATGGTTCTTATGTATTTGTTTCAGTTCCTTTATTAGGGAGATAATTTCATCTTCTTGCTTGCAATTTTTTTCCTTCTCCTCTAGTTTATTTGTCAGGGTTTGTTGTGTCTTTTCAATTTTTTCTTTCAATCCAATGTTAAGACCTAAATGTTGGGAACATTCCCCCCTATTGGGCACAGTTCCCCCTATAGTGTGGCACAAATTACCTCCTATATGGCAGTGTATTACATATTATTGATGTAGGATTGGGTCTATTAGTTGTTATTGTACACATATGTCTCCTATATATAGTAAGGGCATATTCTCATATTAGTAAGCATTGCATATTGTCTTGTCTTAGGTACATAATTACATTGTGTAAGGAGGTTCCTCCCTCAAAGAGGATTGTTATTTATCTGTGTTCTTCATTATTCAGGCATGGATTACTCTCTTTTATCATGTTTCTACTATTTGTCTGTTATTTATGGGACTTGGTTGCATAACATCCAAAACTAATCTTTTAGTCCCTTCTTTTGAAATATAATATTCATCTTGATACTTTTGCAATTTCTCCATTAATGATTAGTTTTCTCTTTCATCTTTCCTTAGTTCACATAGAGAACTAATAAGTTCTTCCTCTAGATATGCTTATTCGTCGGTTTCAAAGTCTTCTTTATCTTTGGAGACTTTGCTTTTTCTCTCAATGGCTTCATCATTTGTTTTGGGTTGTACCTAATTTTATTGAGAGAGTTTCTTTTGAATAAAGATAGTATATATTCTCCCAGAGCTATGTAGTTTAATTCCATTGTCCCATTTTGTTCTTCTCACAATATGATAGGCCATTCAAAATTGCATTCATTTTCTTTGGATTGTTTTTGTGTAGATTATTTGTTATTGAACCTTTTGGTTGATTCTTTGGATTTGTGTATCCATTATGAACTACACTCCAAATTCCAAGCTCAACAACTTGTATATATGCCTCTATTCTTATGCTCCATGGTACATAATCTATTCCATTTAAAAAGGGAACTTTTTAAGGATATACTAATTGAAAATCCATGAGTAATCTATGGGATATGTCTTCTAGTTGTCAAACTATGTGAATAAAACATGCTTTGACACCAATTGTTTGAATATTGATAGATGTTGAGATGGAGGGGGTGAATCGGTATTAGACACTTCTACTAATTTTAACTTCATCACTTCAAGTAATAATCACACATTAATAAAACATTCAACAACTATTCAATACAAATGCACAATACATAATGATTTTAAATGGAAATCCAAAGAGGGAGAAAACCACCAAAGTTGTATCCTTTATTAATAAATTGTTTTTTTGGTTCCTCGTACCACCATATACGATATGCAACATTTACAAAATGCATATGTGATATATTGCAAGTGCGATATATCGCCTATGCATTAAGTAAATGTTGCATATCGCATATGCGATATGCAACATTTACAAAACACATATGCGATATATGGCATATGCGTTTTGTAAATGTTGCATATCGCATAAGCGATATATCGCCTATGCGATATTTAACATTACAAAACGCATATGCGATATATCGCATACGCGATACATTTTCACAAACCTTAGCCTTGTGTTTGGGCTCGGGTTATTCCGAACGTGCCATCAATAACGCATATGCATTCTTGATTTGCACTTCGAAAGTGCATTTCTGATTTCCTAAGTGGCACCAAAATGTGGAACCAACTTCGTGCGACTGCCCTTGAGCTTTGTGTCTCTATCCTTGTCTCTTTGGTTTACTTAAGGTCTTGTATACTTTCTTTTTGTGGAAGGATTGGTGGTTTTTAGCTTCTGCGTTTCGCTACTGTTTGTGTTGGAGTTCTCTTAAGCGAAAAGGAGGCTATCATTTTCTCGAGGTAATTTCACCATTTATTATAGTTTTTACATGCATAAAATTTACCAGGGTTTAAAGGTAATAAAAAAAATGTTTTTACACAGGTTTTGTGATGGTGCAAATGTTGATGAAGAACTCTTGTACCCTCAAACGTTTACACACAAGGTAAGTCGTCTCGTCTCAATAATTTTTTTTCTTAAAGAGGTAATGTATTGTGTATTAAAGGATTCTAAGTCGTTTCTTGAACACTATAGGTGAAGAGGAGGAGGAAAGGTATAAAGAACTCAATTTTTTTTAAAGTTTTGGATATGTTTGAACTCTCAATTTGGCCAAAGAATAACACCGAGATCTCGTTAAATTTCTAGTTATGGGGATCTGCTTCAAACCCTTGGCCTTTCTCTTGGTATAGATTTTGAAGTTAAAATTTAAGTACTTACTCCTTTCAAGGTGTTGGTCATAGGAAAAGATAGGAAAAATTCTAGAATTATGCTCAGAAGATAAAGAATCAGGTCACAGGAAGTAGAACACGTGACAGAAGTAGATGAAGGCATATGAGAAGCTACGACACAAGCAATTGTGGAAGGAAGAACAAGGTAGAAGAATAAACTACAAAGTAAGCTGCAATGGAGGAAGAAAAAATCATATTAGGAAGAAAGAGCTAACATTGAACAAAAGCAACGATAGAAGAGAAATCGTGACAGAAGGAAAAGATGCAATGAGTTCAGCTATGATGGAAGAAACCATGATCGAGAAGGAATGCAGCGATGCAACAGTTGAACCGAAAAGATCAAGATATCGTGGGTATGAATTTGACTAGAGTAACAGATGCTTTAAGGAATAAAATAATATTTGTATTTTGGGTCGATAGTGCCTACTAACAAGTGTAACTAGAATAGGATGAAATCTTGTTGGATAACAGAATGAAGTCGATTGAATATGAGATGTAAAGAGTCTATAAAAGGGAGAACCCAAGCTATATGTGAGTTACTTAATTCCTTAGTTGCTTAGATCTTAGTCTGTCGGTTCCTAGTTAGTCAATTGTGTCTGTAAGAAGAGAATTAGAAGAGAGAAGAGAGGATCAATCCAGGTTGTGTGCAGATTGACAGTAGAGTAAAGTAGAAGAAGATTTAGTGACATAAGACCAAAGAGCATGAGAGGAGAGAGGAGTATATATAGATAAGAGAAGAAGATATATAATAGGGTCTATAGTTGAGTGTGCAGACACAAGCTTCCATATATTTCTCATGCCAAATGAGGAGCGCATTTGTCCAGTTTTTCCTGAATGGGTTTCCACATTAAATATTGTGACAATGTGTAGATAAGGAATGTGTTTATGTTCCATGAATGTATACGATGAATGTGCTTAAGTTGCGGGAATGTATATTATGAATTAGTTCTCTTATGCATGAGTCGCAATATTGATAGATAATTTGTGTGTTAAAATCTGATGTTGTTGTTATAATATATGTCAACAGATAAGATAAGTAGTGCCTTAACTGCGAATAGTAAGAATATTTAATACATCCTCCAGCTTCGATTGAGTGAGTTGGTAAGGTGCCAAGGGAGAAGAAATTCCCACCCAACAGCATAAACCTGGTTCTGGTAGTTACCCATAAGAGATATCTAAGGTGAGATTGCATCTGCTTCATAGGTGTTGTTGGCCAATCCTTGCTCTGTTGGGTTGATATCTTGAGATTTGTTGCGCACAAAAGAAGGTTTGAACATGGGTCAAAGGGATAAGAGAAAAAAAATGGTTATGTTTACGAGACCGTGAATAATTATGGTGAGGGATATGTTTTGGCATCCTACGACGTCGAAAATTAAAGACTGGGTGGATTCTAAAGCGTTAGAGTTTGCACGAGAAGAAAGTAAAGGATCGTGGTTAAATCTAACAAAGTGGTTGGAGAAACACGTTTATATTGATATTCATGAGATTTTATTTTGTGATTTTCCTATTCTGTTGTATGAGTGGTTGTCGAAATTAGGAACCAAGTGAAAAAAATTCCAACAGCGAGAACCAATAGAGTGGAAACCTCAGTTGATCCAGTGAATGAAGAGTGTTAGCAACCCTGTATCTAGGGTTGTTGATTTGTGGATAGACGAAATTTTGGAAGGATATATTATTGAGTTTGCTTTCAACACAGTAACCTCATATAGTGAGGCAGAAATAAAAAATTCCCAAGGATCAAGAGGAAGATACCTAACATCTTTGAGATCTTGGATAGAGATGCTTGTATGCGAAAAATGAATCTTGATAATAGAGCCTGACGAGTAAAGCACTGTATATAAATATATGGGTTATTTTGTAGAATAAGTGCATGAAAAATGAATCTTGAGAATAGAGTTTGATGAGTAAGGCACTAATTCGACTCGTGAAATCCACGAATCAATGCTATATCAAGCAATATTCTCTCTTTTATTCAATCTTTTTAAGAAATGAAGAAAGAATCGAGTTTACTTTCTTGGACTCATTAAAATTTAACAAGGAAGGAAAAAAGGAAACACACTCTTTTATAAGTTGTCTGACAGTAAGTACTCTGAACAAAGTACTAGTTTGAGTCTCCCATCACTCATGAACTTTAGTTTCTCACATCCTAGTTCAACTCAATACTCTAAGTCATTGTTCCTCCATTGTTCACTTCTCCCAAGTACATGGGGATTTTTTTAATGTCTCCTACATTGCAGTTTGGTCTCGTTGTTTTCCTTGAACTTTAAAGCTTCCCTTTTTCATATCTGTGTTGTGCTCACTGTTCAAGGATCCTTAGCCTTTGTCTGTTCACCCTTATCCCTATAATTTTCATCTCTAGCATTACTCTATGTCCATCTTCCCTTATCCAGTCTAAAAATTACTCCAGTGATTTGTTGAAGGATCCATTACCTTCCTCTTCACACATGGGTTTTGATTTGCACCTGCTACAAATGGATACCTAGATTTTCAAGTTAGTACCTCAGGATCCACTTCACATCTTGGTGGAATCCTCTGCACTGGTTATCAATATAACGTTATAACTGATATTTTGATGGTATCCTTCCATTTTCGACTTCAATCAATAATATTTACATGGTAGGATTCATACAATGTTCTATGGTTTTGGATGAATAACTTGGGTTTACAGCCTATATAACCTAAGTTGTGCAAGATTGTTCCATGACTAGCAACACTTTTTCCATCAATTGAATATCTATCATTATACACAGGTGGCTATGATACACCTTTGTAAATCATGTGTGACCTTATATCCTATATCATATGATGTATCTTGTACATGATCTAGTGTTTCTCATTATTGAACATGGAATCCTTAGTAATGATTTTGTATAAATGACCTTGTTTTGTCAGTTTCAGCTACTTCTCTGCAACCTTGATTCTGAGTTCTCTAATCAAAGATTGTAATGTATTTCATCCATCCTTACCCTATGACCTCATACATTAGGGGCTTCTGTTATACTATGAAACGACACTTATCCGTCCAAGTAATGAGATCAAATATGTCGTTACACAAAAGTACATTAGGGATTGAATTAGCCGCAAACCTACAGATGATTTGGATCCTTGACACATCTTTCTCACTCCATCATTAACCCTTTTTGCTCTTGAACTCATCATGCATTCATGAGTATCCTCTTAGCAACTCGCACGGTACTTGCGAGTTTGTCATCTACAACCCACTTGTATCCTTAAATATTAAGATTCCCGAGTTTCCTTAAGGAAAATCATAAATCATTTGCGAGATGTTGCATATATGAACCTGTGAATTCCATTTACAATCGTTAAAAAATAAAAAATTTATTAACTAGGGGTAGTTGAGCTCAATTTGACAACCTCCGCAACTTCACCAACCATCCTAATCCTTGAATTCATTCCTCACAAGCAACTATAAAAAGAAGGGAAGGGTATGAGGAAAGGGGACCAACTTTGGAGGCAAAGTTATGTTGGAGGATTCCATTGAGGAGAGAAGCAAGATGACTCGAGTGTTGGTTTATAGAGGAGCTTGGTCAAACAAAAGGATATGTAATGTTTCTAGAACTCTGTTGATAAATAATATTTTTCCTTCCATCAGTGTTTAAACGTATGATTCTAATGTTTTGAGTATTGATCTTGGTTGTAATTTGATTTAAATACAATCATTATATGTTTATATCTTATCTTGTATAACAATAGAAGATACTTTGAGGAAGGCCATATATTTGTTGCAAGTACTAAATATTAGAAGCAAAGGAGCATTGGAGAAAAAGAAGAAAGCTAGGATCAACCATCAAGAACAAGGTACACATTCTCTTTCTCTCACTCTCTGATATATGCTTGTGAAACCTTAGTTGTTTGTAAGTAAAACCCTCAGTAAGTTGGTGGCCTCTAACCCCCATCCATAAGGTAGATTTTCCCTAACAACACCCGTATGATATATTGATGATGGATTGGAGAAATTGAATCTTCTGAAATTAAGGAGGAATGTGTGAAGTAATCTCACATTGTGAATTGGTTTGGATCAAAACAACTTTTTGCATGTTAATGAACCATGTAGGTGAAAAGTATTCGTAGAGAACTGGCGAGTACAACAGATGACACCCATGTATCTTGATAGTTGGTTTTTTTTTATATGGACATCAATGATCAGTGTTATGCAGGTAGAAAACAAAGAAGCGAAAATTCCAATGACAAAGTGCATAGTGAAGATAGTTCAAGTGAGTGTGTGCTTTGGTTTCCCCATCATGAGGTTCGTGGTCAACCAAAACCACTTGTTGTGACAGATGAAAGTTTGTGGTAAGCTAGAAACCAATGACGTGATTTATGGTTAGTGGTAAGCTGAAATCACTAGAGAATTGTAATGGTTAGGGGTAATCCACAAAATCCAAAGGTGATGTATAATGACGGGAATCTAGTAAAATGAAGCACCACACTAAAGCCAAGACATGTGAAGACAAAATACCAAAGATGAGGGCATGAACCAGAAAAGAAGTAAGACAACAAAAACAAGCAAAATGACGAAGCACAATAATTGAAGATACAAACAACATGTATTCATTAAGGGGGAGTGTTGGAGTATGTAATTCATACTTGTTGTATCATTAGGTTGATCACCTATTGAGTAGGTGAACTAACAAAATGACTTGAGAGAATAGGTTAGTGTCTAGAAGGTTGAGTATTTGATAGAGAAATCTTGTACTAAACAAGTTATTGAATAAACTAAGAAGTGTCTAGAAGAAGCAATGAGAGCACTTGATTTGTAGAATCTATCAATGGTTGAGAATTGTCTAGCATTGTATAAATACCTATATGTTGTTAGTAATGAATAGAGCAAGTTTTAGGTTACTCTCTCATTGTGTGTCTTTCATTATGTTTCTCAATAATAATGGTGTTCGTGGTTAGAAATGGTTCATGCTACTTAAGGGTTAAATCTTAATTGTGACATTTGTAAATGGTTGTCACATTGTGACTTTCACCTTATATTACTTATGTCAAATTCTTGCATTCCTTAATTATTTTGGTTATATAATTATAATTTATATCTCACTTGCTATATTTGTCAATTGCTATATTGTATTTTGTGTTTGATTAAGGCTATGTTTGATTTATGATATTGCTTGGTCATTGTTTATTATACTTGACCATGCTTAATTATGGCATTCATCTTAACGTTATTATATTGAATTGCTATAATCCTCAGTCATTATGTTGCATTATAACATTCATAAAGGATTATGCCACATTAAGATATAATATGGTTATATATGTTTTAATTTGTCTTATACCACCTTGAAAAATTTGTAGTACATTGGTATAATAAGAGGCTCTCAATTTTGTCATTAATTTTCATTTTAAAGTTAATTAAAAGTAAAAGTACATCATGGATAAATATAGACTTCTATTTTTATAAAATTAATCCATCTTTTAAATTTTTTACACAAATTATTTATTAAATTAATATTTTTTTTAAAAACTAAAATTTTAAATCTAAAATGGAGAAAAATCCACTTCAACTTCCAATGTAAAATCATTAAACTCCAACAATACTTTAACCTTGAAAGAACAGTATATGTCAAAATATATACTAACATAGTGAACACTTAAAATCTATATAGTGAAGAGCTTAAAATCTAAATTCATGTATTTGGAAATGAAGGAACGTTGTTCATTAATTACTTAACCCATCAATATTAAAAACTAAATAATAGTAACAATGAAACAAAGGGTGGCTCACTACTTTGGCTTCCTTAGTGTATTTTATTATTTAAAGCTAATAAGTAATTTTAATTTTGAGAATGGTTATGGTGTTAACCATGCGGAGTTAGTGACCAGAGTGCTTCAGTGATACAGTCGAATCAGCCCGAAAAGTCTCTAATAGTGCTAAAAAGAGAGGGCATTCCCAATGCATGCCTACAACTTTCCAGTGATGATAAAATGCAATGCAAATACCAAGTCTTTGTAGCTTTTCTTTATGAGCCTGCTTCAAGCTGAACAACACTACTTAGTAAGGTAGAAAGGTCATTAATGTAAAACATTTAATAACAAATAAAACCATGACACGACAGAAATCTTCGTCTATCTCGATCTCATCTGCCCTTCCCCTTTGTTGTTCTGAATCATGGCAGGTATTTCAAATTAGGCCGTCCATCACGCCGCTGAATTAGTGGAGTTTTAATTAGGAACACTAGTACTGATTATCGTTATCGAGCTAGATCTGCGAAAGGCACTGAACAAGGGAGCTCATTGGGTTCCTGGGCGTGCTCTCGTCTTAAGTGCTCTCACCATGCAGATTATGTAATTTGACGAAAACCAGAATGGTTTACTGGGTGAGATCTTGGAAAGTTCAGGGTCATTGGATAATGAAATAGTTAAGAATAACTTGTTTATGATACAAACCAGTAGAGTAATGTTATGCGTTGGTAGCATTTTTCCTGCCAGGAATGGCCCGTCCCCGCTATCTGGAGAAATGGACCAGCAAGCTACTAGCGAGCTTTCGTTTTCATATCCGGTGCGATAATATCGATATGGCTCATATGGCTTATTCTGCTCCTCCCCTGCGCAGATATATAGCCAGTAAAAGCATCCCGAATATCGCTACTCAAAAATTCCCATCATTCTTGCAGAGCCTGCACACAACACTTGGAAGGGATTAGAAAATCGTGTACAGAAATCGTAGATCGTGGCCCATGCATGTTATCCTGAATTAATAACAGAGGGCGAAAGGAAGAGAAGCGCTGTCACATTTTTATGCCGGAGCACTATTCGACAAGGCACATTGTTCACTTGTACGAAACTGAAAATTTCAAGTTGAGGGAACGTACTGAAAACTGATGATACAATAAGTAAAATATTTGCCACTAAACTGAGCGAACCAAAAGAACAACGGAAATGGTCGTCAAGGAAAATTATGTCGGTATTTCGTATACTATTCGGTATTAAATGTAATGCATCAAATATTTAAGATAGATAGTTTAATATGGTGAAACATACCTATTTATATTATATGTTCATTTTTTTAAGACTAAAAGAAGTTTCTATATGAATACTCCAATACATACTTAAAATTTATATGTTTTTGTTATTAATAATGAGTGCAATATTTTCTAATTAAGTGGTTGAGTGATATGGGTTGCAATTAAAAACTCATAAGATTTTAAAAAAAGTTTGTATATGAAGTTATGAAATCATGAAATTGGCATAGAACCTATAAGCTATCTTAGAGGTCTTTACTCACAAAATTATGACATAGCATTTTTCGGGATATCAATGAATAATTTAATTTCATGAATAAATACCTACCAAAATTATTTTGTTTAGCTCTTCTCCCTATACATCTTTCCAATTAAAAAAATTAAAAATAAAATTTTTCTTTACTAGATATCCCTTTCATACCCCAATACTTGTAAGATTCTATAGGCGTATCCCTAGATACCTACAAACCTTATATTTCACAATTTAAAACCTTAAAAATGTATGGGTGGAATTAAGGTTTTGAAATTATAAGCTTGTTTAGTCTTCTAGGGTTCTTGTCATTGTATTAAATTTAGTCTCAATTTTTTGTAAGAGGATATTTGTGAATGTATAGTGATCACATCTTTTCTCAATGATAAGCCACAACCATTTTATTTCAATTATCAACTAAATATAGTTGTAAGCGATTGCTACATAAATACTAAAATTCCAAAAATATCATGGGTCAAAATAATTTGTCATATTTTAGTAATAAAAAAAATGAAAATAAAACATACTTTATTCTAAAATGTCTAAGGTCTTGCATACACCCACATTATATCATACTTTCAAATATTTGTTATAATACAAACATGATTAACCTTTTAAGTTAGAGATAATATGTTGATCTACAAATACTTCTCTTAAAAATTTTAATATACACAAATAAAATTTTAAAACAAATTAAATAAATCTATATTACTAAAATTAATCATAATAAATGTTAACAAATACCATTAAAATGTTTTATTATTTAGTTTATAAATAAAATTTTACTTTCCTTAAAATAACATAAATTTTAATACATTATATTTTTATATTTTATTTTATTTTATTTTCAAACCAAAATTATTAAAAAATACATAAATCACTGAAATAAAGTATCATAAAAAAAAATATCAAACACTATGTAAGTTTAAAAATGAATTACATTTTCTTTAAATCACGTAGTTCAAGTTTGACATTTAAACTATATATTGGTCAAGATTAAGCTATCCTATTAATTTCTTTTCATCATCTCGACTTAAACCTATCAGATTTTAATCCCTTCTTTTCATATCCAATATAAATATTTAATCCTGGAAAGATATATAAATATTTAATACTGGAAAGAAAGATGATTCATATGGTCATTCATAATCCTTGTTCATATGGAAAGAGAGATGATTCATATGGTCAGCAGACTCATTTTATACCAGAGTTATTGGTTTGATAAATCAACTGAAATCTCATGGAGAAACCATAACAAACCAAAGGGTGGTTGAGAAAATTCTCAAAAGTCTTCCCCCAAGATTTGAAAACTTGGTTGTAACCTTGGAAGAACACACATACATGACAACGTTTACTATTGATGAGCTGCAAGGTTCACTCATCAATCATGAACACAAGCTCAACAGAACTCAAACATCATTGGAAGGTGCATTCGCAGCACAGTCATCTATAAGTCGTGGAAGAGGTAGGGGGAGAAATAATTTCAAGGGCAGAGGAAGAAACTTCTCAAGAGGAGGACAGAATCAGAACACAAGTCAGCCAAGTGGTCACAGGTTTGATAAATCAAAGATTCAATGTCATTACTGTAAAAAAAATGGTCATTATGCATATGAAAGTAGGAAGAAGCAATATGACCAAGGAAAGCAAAGCTAGAATTAGTCGATGAACACCAGCAATTCTTCGAGCGTAATGTTGATGGCATGCGCATCCCGAATTGAATGCAATACCATCCAAGAAAGTTTGTCTGACATATGGTATTTAGATTTAGGATGCAGCAATCATATGACTGGTAATTTAAATTTATTTTTCAATCTAGATAATTCAGTTCAAACTGATGTCACACTTGGAAATAATGTCCAAGTCACTATTTTGGGAAAACGTACTATTAGTATTTTAACCAAATAGGGGGAGCATAAGTATATGCCTGATTTTTACCATGTAGAAGGTCTAAAACATAATTTGCTAAGTATTGGACAGCTGATACAGAAAGGTCATGGAATATAATCACTGCATGATTAAAGATGTACGTCCAATAAACCAGCTGATAACAAGAGTGCCAATGACAAGCAATCGCTTGTTTCCATTGAGGATAGTTCCAGAAAATACAGAAGCTACATTCAAGGTAGAAAGTAAAGAAGAAGTCGTGTACTGCGATAAGAAATAAAAAGACAGCGCTGATTTTCAGGCTGCATTTCAAACAAAAGTTCAAGATGATTTTTGGCTATGGCATTTCAGATTTGGACATCTGAATTTTGGTGGGCTAAAGTTGTTGCACACAAAGAATATGGTAAAAGGATTGCCATTGATTGACAAACTAGACAGAGTTTGTGAAGGTTGCATCTTTGGCAAGCAGCATAGAGAGACTTTTCCAGTTGGAAAGTCATACAGAGTGTGCACACCACTTGATATTGTGCACTCTGATATTTGTGGTCCAATGCAGACAACGTCCATTGGTGGCTGCAAGTATTTTCTTACTTTTATTGATGACTACTCAAGAAAAACATAGGTATATTTTTTCAAACATAAATCTGATGCATTTAGTTGTTTTTCAGCAGTTCAAGGCACTCGTGGAGAACCAGAGTGGACACTGCATAAAAATCCTAAGAACAGATAGAGGCAGTGAATATGTTTCAAATGAATTTCTAAATTTATGCAAAACTCGTGGCATACATAAGCAATTCACTGCACGGTATACACCTCAGTAGAATGGTATCGCAGAAAGAAAGAACATAACCATTATGGCAATGGCGTGCAACATGATGGTAGCAAAGCATTTGCCAAATGAATATTGGGGTGAAGGAATCGCAACTGTTGTATACATTATGAATTGATGTCCGACAAAGAGCGTGAAGAACAAGTTTCTTCAAGAAGCATGGACATGTATGAATCATAGTGTTTCTCATTTAAATTTTTTTGGTTGTGTCGCATATGCTCATGTGCCAGATGAGATGAGAAGGAAGTTAGACAAGAAGGGACAAAAAAGTATTTTTGTTGGTTACTCTGAAGACACAAAAGCATATAAGTTGTATGACCCTGTCGTAAGGAAATTAATCATTAGTCGCGACGTTCAATTTGTTGAGAATGAATGATGGGATGGAACCGTCGAGAAGAATGTGAAGATTATGTTGAATGTCGAGCATGAAGACATGACGAAAGAAGTGGTTCAAACACCACAAGTAAATCAACCGGTTGCAGCACTGTTGACTCCCATGACACCGTGACATGGTTCAGCACAAGGAACATCAACACAAATCACAACTCAAGCTACATTGAAAATAACACCAAGACGACAGCAGAATCCATCAAGCAGTTTGACATCAACAGATCCAGTGAAGACAAGAAGTCTGCGTGAGATATATGAATCCAGTAAACCAAATTCCTTCTCTCTCTTTGCATTATTTTCTCAAATAGATGATCCACTAACATTTGAGGAAGCTGTTGAAGAAGAAGTATGGGCACAAGCCATGGATGAAGAAATTGAATGCATTGAGAAAAACCAGACATGGGAATTGGTTGATGTACCAAAATATAAAGATGTAGTCACCATGAAATGAATTTATAAGATCAAACAAGATGTTGATGGGAATGTGCAGAAGCACAAGGCAAGAATGGTAGCAAGAGGGTTCACACAACAACCTGGCATAGATTTCAATGAAATGTTCGCACCAGTTGCACGGATGGATACAATCAGAACTGTTTTGGCCATTGCTGCACAAAGAAAATGGCCTGTTTATCAAATGGATGTTAAGTCAGCATTTCTGAATGGTTATTTGGATGAAGAAGTATATGTGGAACAACCACAAGGCTATGAAGTTCCAGGACAAGAACACAAAGTGTACAGACTAAAGAAAGGGCTCCATGGTTTGAAGCAAGATCCAAGAGCTTGGTACAGTCGCATTGATTCCTATCTCGTTGAGAATCAATTTCATAGAAGTGAAAGTGAGCCAACACTGTACACCAAAGTTAATGATCAAGGTAACATGTTAATTGTTTCTCTGTATGTGGATGATTTAATATTTACTGGTGATTTTGGCATAAAGGAATTTAGAATAGTGATGGAAAGTTAATTTAAAATGACTGATTTGGGGCTCATGAAGTTATTTCTGGTCATTGAAGTCCAACAATATGAAAGTGGTATTTTCATATCACAATCTAAGTATACAAGCACAGTCTTAAAAATATTTAATATGTAACGTCCCCGACCCTCCGACCGGTAAAGAGTACGCTACTAAACACCAAACATAAGGGCCTCTAGCCCCATGAACATGATCATGCATATAATGCTAAAGCAAAATGCTTAAACATAAAACATAATAAGACGTGTAATTTTTCATACACGTAGTGGAAGAAAACAACATTCAACATGTCTATCATTCCTAATTCATTAACAGTAAATATGATTGCAAAACAGATTAGTCAAGAATACTTATCTTATGAGAACTTTCCAGCAACCAGCTACGTCGCTGCAACATTCCACCCAACCATAGGCCAGCGTGCTCCTTAATCTCTTAGCAACATTGCCACCCCCGAGCCGGGCATGATTCCCTAAGGAATAAGGAACTAGAAGGCTTACACATAACCAAGGATAACAACACAACAAGGATACACAGTTCAGCCAAGCCAACACAGTTGGGTCTATCAGGTGAACAACGGATCAACCAAGCCAACAAAGTTGGGTTTATCAAGCCATCCAGGAGCTGGGAAAGGCTAAATGATACACTGGTGAGACCATTGAAGAGCTACAAACACCGACACCAGAACCAGCCTGGCTTCTAGAACACCCACAGACACCCAACACAAGGAAATCAGTCATTTCTCTGCAATGCAGTCCCTCACACCCTGATCTCCCTTCCAGTGCTATTCAGGGGTTGTGGAGAAGAAATCCAGCCCACTAGCTCTGTTTGTGTGGTTTCTAACCCACCAAGTTTATCAAGCACATCATGTTGGAGACATTTACCACCATACACACTCATTTTGGTCAAATTGGCCTAGTTAAACCACTGTCCTAAGTATTACTGACATTAATTGACATTAGTGGAGCATTAAATGACATCATCGAGTCACACCCATGCCTACCTTTAGTCAAGGAGGCTAACTAAGCCTTCTCATACATTCAGGGAGGCTAATTGGAGCACTCCCGGGGTGATCTGAGTGTCATTAATGCACTTTATTGCTAACTGATGGTTACAATCAGTTAAACAGGGTAGTGAAGGTGCCTCCTCTCATTAAATTGATTATTTAATGATTAATTAATGAACTAGAGTCAACAGGGGCACCTCCAACCACTTATGATGTTCAGTTCCACTTCAGTTAACATCATCGAGGTTCATTGGAGTCATTGAAGTACTAGCACTTGATGGTTGGCTTTCTATGACATGTATCTAATCTCTTTCAGTTGAGAATCAGTCATTTATTACACTCCAACTTTAGTTAGGGCTCAGTTGAGTCAATTAGGGTTTTGATTAGTGGTTAACTTGAGTGTTGACTATGGATTACATTCAGTTAAGCTAGACTCACTCATTCAATTCGAATGAACTCCTTAGGAATTCGAATTGCTTCTCATTCATGCTTGTAGCATGACATTGTAATGTAATTTCTCATTTTTTGTGTGAATATACAGAGCGGCTACTCATTATGTACTCCGATTACACCATTTCATGAGTTATTTGTTGATTAATCTTTGATGAGACTGATATTTAGTCCCTAGATAAATGTGCAAGATTAATATGGTATCAGAGTTCATGGTGGGATGAAGCTCTATCTCTCAAAACAAGATTTTTGACATATTTCTGCATGAAAATTGAGCAATAGCTCAAAAATCCAGCACTGCACCAAAAGCCAAGGCTTACCACTTAATACCACAAGTAAAGAACTTGTTGATCAAGCTTGCTTGATTGACTATGCTGGGTGTGATGAAAGCCTAAAATGTGTAGGCTGTCTGACCTTACATTTCCCTTTCTGTTGTGATTTTCAAATTTTCTATAGGTGAAGCATTCGCTCCAGCAGATCCAGATGGCCTCCTCAGTAGATCTTTTGACTCCATACAATTTCCACTCATGGAAAGGTGACATGGAGATTCAGTTGCGCTCTAGAGGACTCTATAGAGTCACCATGGACATTGAAGATGAGCCTAGTTTAGCCATAAAAAAATCAAGATTCTTGAACAAGAAGGATGAATCCTTCAGTTTCATGTGCCTCTCTAGTTCCTGAGATCTTATTTTCCATCTTGCGGGATTGAAGACTCCAAAAGAAATACGGGACAAATTGGAAACTCTATATGGAAAGCATGATTACTTGAGAGTTTACCAGCTTGAAAATGAATTAATGTCTCTCCATCCCTCCAATTTCAAGACTCTGAATGACTTTTTCACAAAGTTCAAGCATATTGTTTTACTCTTAAAGCAATGCAAAATGGAGGAGGAGGATGATCAACTCATCCTCACCATACTCTCCAAACTTGGGGCTGATTATTCAGCTTTTGTTTCTACATTCCATGTGGGGAAGCTCACAACCCCTGGATGGAAGATGCCTACACTCAATGCCTTCATTGAGTCCCTAACAAGTGAACATGACAAGCTTGTCTAGATGGGGATCATCAGACTTTCCCATGATCAAGCCCTCCATGTCTCGGGGCCCAAAGATCTGAAGGGTTAAGGTAAGCAGCAGAAGAACCCAAAAACTAAATTTCATGCTCCTAAGCCTAGAGTTGAAAATCAGTAGCATGATGAGTCTTCTGGCTCAAGAAAGAACAAAGGAAAAGGGCACCATGGCAAGGAAAAATTCAAGTTTTCTTACTGTGGGAAGGGCTTCGACCCTGAACATGCTTACATGAAGAAGAAGCTTGATGAAGCTACCTCTCTCCTTGAGAGAAATCACATCATAATTTCAAAAATATTTCGAAGGAGAAATCAGCAAGATTGGGAACCATAGCATGAAAAAGGTCATGCCCTCATGGCAAGCACTTTGAAGTCCAAAGCACTCTTGATTGATTTTGGAGCTTTGAGACACATGATGGCTGAAAGAGACTCCTTTTAATCCTTGGAGACCAGAAAATCCATCCCCATTCACATGGTATATGACTACACCATCATTTCAGAAGCTATATCAATTTCAAATATTTGCAGTAATTATAGAAAAACTCCATGGTTGAAGGCCTCCTGGTCATCAAGGCAGCCACCAGAAATTGCAAGGGCTGTGTGATTGGAAAACACCCTAAGCATAAGTTTGATCGGGGGAAGGAAAACCGAGCTACATGCATATTGGGGCTGATACATTTTGATATCAGCGATCCGATGCCTGTCACATCCATGAATGGATCAAGGTATGTTCTTACTTTTATTGATGATTTTTCAAGGTACACATGGGTCTTCTTGCTCAAAAAGAAGTCTGAAGTATGTGAAAAAATTTCTGAATTGAAGGCCTTGATCGAAAATGCCTCTGGGATTAAGATCAAGATCTTGAGATCTGATAATGGAGGGGATTATGTCAATAATTATTTGCTGCACATATGCTCCCAAATTGGTATTCAGGTCCAACATTCAATTCCCTACACTCCCCATCAGAACGGAGTAGCGGAAAGGAAGAATCGATCTCTCAAGGAGATGACCACATGTATGTTGGAATCCAAGAAGCTTGCTGCAAATTTGTGGGATGAGGCCATGCATGCTACAGAATACATTCAGAATAGGGTTCCACACTCATTTGTGAAAGGGAAGACCCCTTTCGAAGCATACTTTGGACACAAGCTGGATGTGTCGAACCTACGGGTGTTTGGGTCCACTGCATGGGCCCGGATTCCGCTTGATAAAAGAAGGGCTTTGCAACTGCAAATCATAGAATTTCTGTTCATTGGGTATCCTGATGAATCAAAAGGATCCAAGCTGATGGATATCAAAAAAAGTTAGATCATCATCAAGAGAAGTGTCAAGTTCGATGAGCCTCTTCAGGAGGTGGAACTAGTGAAGGAGAAAGCTGCTGAATTTCCTTCTTATTCTACTGAGTATTTGGATTGTGAAATTGGGGGTGATGGCCCTAATTTGGATCCTAATATTTCTGATATCAATGTGTAGCAACCATCAGATGCTGAATCAGAACCTAATGTGAAAAATCATCTTCCCACATGGGCCCAACAGACACTCTCCTCCGTAGGAGATAACATTGGAAATCAGGATGATCCAAGGAGAACCTGGTCTGATTTCCAAAGAGCAGGTATTGCGCTCTCTTGTCCTGAGAACTTGCTGTCCAAAACTTGCTATTTGATGATTATTTTAGACCCAAAATCCTACTACCATGCTCGAAAGGATCCGATATGGCAAGTTGCCATGGATGAAGAGATGAATTCTCTTCAGAAAAACACTACTTGGGAGCTAGTTTCTCTTCCTCCGGGAAGGAAATTGGTTCCATACAAGTGGGTGTTTTAGATGAAGGTTGCTGCTGATGGAAGCACATGAAAATATAAGGCAAGGATAGTGTCAAAAGGCTTCTCTTAGGTCCAAGGTGTGGACTACCATGAGACCTTTGCATCGGTTGCAAAAATGGACTCCATCCGCCTTGTTTTGGCAATTTCAGCATCCGAGCACTGGGAAGTGCATCACATGGATGTTAAGTCAGACTTTCTACATGGAGATATTAATGATGAGATATACACGAAGCAGCCTGAGGGCTACATCACTGATCCATCTTTAGTTTTCAAGCTAAAGAAGTCACTATACGAGTTAAAACAGGCCCCAAGAGAGTGGTATTCCAAGATGGATGCCTTCCTTCTCTCGTAAAAATTCCAAAGGTGTAGATGAGATACAAATGTGTATTTACAGCAGTCTGATGGTCATCTAATTATCATTGTTTTATATTTTTATGACTTACTGATCATAGGTAGCATAGTTTCCTCCATTTCAGCCATCAAAATTGCTCTCCACAAGGCCTTTGAAATGAGTGATTTGGGGCTCCTAAAACAATTTTTGGGGCTCAAAATTGAGCAAAATTCTGATGGGATTATGGTCACTCAATCCAAATACATTTCAGACCTGTTAGTCAAGTTTAACATGGCTGATTGTAGGCCTGCACCATTCCCTTTCCTTTCAGGGATCAGCCTTGAAGAAGGAAAAAGCACACCTCCCATGGACTGCACTATCTATCGACAGCTGATTGGTAGCTTGTTGTACTTGACACGTTATTAGCCTGATATCTGTTATGCCATGAATTCTATATCAATATACATGCAGCATTTTCATGATCTTCATTGGGATGCAGCCAAGAGGATCGTCCAGTATATTCAGGGAACAAGGACCTATGGCATTCATTATACTGCAGACTCCTAGCTAGAGATAGTTGGAAACACAGATTCTGATTGGGTAGGTGATTCTATTGATTGGAAGTCTACTTCCGAATATGTATTCATGTTTTTTGGTGGCCCCATTTTCTGGTCTAGCAAAAAGCAGACTGCCATAGCACTATCTTCAGTAGAGGCCGAGTATCGAGGAGCGGTGAATGCTTGCATCCAAGCAGTTTGGTTGCAAGGAATTCTTTCAGAGTTTGATCTTGGTAGTAATTTGTCCACTGTCCTCTTTTATGACAATAAAAGTGCTATTAAGATATCCATAGATCCAGTTACTAGGCAGAGGAACAAGCATGTAGAGATCCACATGCACTATATCAGGGAGCTAGTGCATGACAGGACCATCATTCTGAAATACTGCCCGAGTGATAAGCAGATTGTCGACATCTTCACCAAGAGCTTTTCAGAAAAGAAGTTCACTTACCTTCGTTCACTGTTGGGGGTGAGTTCATCAGGGTGATTCAGACTACTTTCAGTGTTCAGCTTGAGGGGGGGTTTTTCCCATTGGGTTTTCCCTCTTTTCCTCACTTAGTTTATTTTTTAGCATTGCTTCAGTTTTAGCATTGTACAGGGTGACCTATGGCCTTAGTTGCTGAGGCCCTTGCATTTTTATGCATTTATGTTTTCTAACTCCTCCTGAGTATAGCTTAAGCGAGGGTGTTGGAGACATTTACCACCATACACACTCATTTTGGTCAAATTGGCCTAGTTAAACCACTATCCTAAGAATTATTGACATTAATTGACATCAATGGAGCATTAAATGACATCATCTAGTCACACCCATGCCTACCTTCAGTCAAGGAGGCTAACTGGAGCACTCCAGGGGTGATCTGAGTGTCATTAATGCACTTTATTGCTAACTCATGGTTACAATCAGTTAAATAGGGCAGCGAAGGTGCCTTCTCTCATTAAATTGATTATTTAATGATTAATTATTGAACTGGAGTCAACATGGTCACCTCCAACCACTTCTGATGTTCACTTCCACTTCAGTTAACCTCATCGGGGTTCATTGGAGTCATTGAAGCACTAGCACTTGATGGTTGGCTTGTTATGACATGTGTCTGATATCTTTCAGTTGAGACTCAATCATTTATTGCACTCCGACTTCAGTTAGGGCTCAGTGGAATCAATTAGGGTTTTGATCAGTGGTTAACTGAGTGTTGACTATGGCTTACATTTAGTTAAGCTAGACTCACTCATTGAATTCGAATGACCTCCTTAGGCATTTGAATTGCTTCTCATTCATGCTTGTAGCATGGCATTGTAATGTAATTTCTCATTCTTTGTGTGAATACACAGAGCGGTTACTCATTATGTAGTCCGATTACACCATTTCATGTGTTATTTGTTGATTAATCTTTGATGAGATTGATGTTTAGTCCCTAGATCAATGTGCAAGATTAATACATCAGGCCCTCATCCACCACTCCAATGTAGTCCAAGAACAAAACCACTGTGTGCATGCAGCAAACCAGTTGTTAAACCTTTAACAGGGGAAAAGCAACTCCCTGGATCATTCTTGGCCCTATCGTGGCCAAAACGACCCCACAGCAGCCTACAGTAGCCAAATGACAAGGGAAAAACGCAGATAACAAATGTGGGAAAAAAATACACAACGAGAAACCGTAGAAAAATACAGTAACATAGTATGTTGGGGAAAAGCATACACCCCACACCATTTGCTAAATTCATATGGGAAGATACCCCCAGCAGAAAAACATAATGACAGCCCAAAAACCGTTTCCCTTCCAGTGTTGTGTGAGCCAAAACAGAGAGAATCCTTCGTGTGAGGAATAGAGCATTTCCTCCTACGTGAGGATGGATGATGGGGAAGATCAACTGGCGTGTGATAAAACCAATTATTTTTTAGTGAGAAGAACGACATCCTTGACAGAGTGCAGTCGTGTGGGAAAAATGGGGATAATGAGTGTAGTGGTCTTCCTACCATTGTAAGGGTCATCCTGGTGGAGTGTGCATGTGGGAAAGGAGTGACAGTCCTGCCACACTCCACTGCCAGCAATAACTACCCCAACTAATCAACATAACATTTAAGGTGGTGGTTGGATGAGACAAGGGAAGGTGACACATGGCTTTTCCCCCATGGATCAAGGTTTAACATTCCCCCTCCTTATCCTTATAAAATCACGCCCTTTTCAATTTGGTTGAAGTGAACATAGCTGGTTGGGGTTATTTAATTAAATTACATAGTTACATGATGCCATAATGTTAATATGTGCTGTATATCCCCATATACTATCGACAATGTTTCCAATCGCCAAACATAACAAAACCAAAATCGGGGGTGGGGATTTTTCCTTTATCTCCACACCATGATTAATTACAATATATATACATCATGTATATTTAATGCATTGGGGTCAAAACTGGGGATGTTACATTCGCGTCCCCCTTCAATAGCACTGTCCTCAGTGCTTTACAAAATTAACAAAATGCTACACTGGTATCGCCTCAGTGTTCCAAGAATTGAACAAAAATGGATGTGCCAATCGCATGGAATCCTCCAGCTCCCACGTAGCCTCTTTAGGTCCGTAGTGCTCCCATTGCACCTTTACCTACCCTATGGCTCGGTTCCAGAGCATTGTGACCTTCCTCTTGAGGATGTGCATTGGCTTTATTTGGAACTCCGCCTCGGGTTCCACCTGAATCACATCCCAATTTATCACATGGTTAAGATCATGTACATATCTCTTAAGCAAAGAAACATGGAAAACATTATGAGCTCTAGTGCTAGCAGGCAATGCAAGTCTATATGAAACAAGCCATATTCTCTCAAGCACTTCAAACAGTCCACAATATCTAGGTGACAGCTTGGCACAACTTCCAAGCTTTAATTAACTCTTCCTTGCCCTCACTCTAAGGTAAACATGATCCCCAATGCTGAACTCCCTGTTAACCCTATGCTTATTTGCATAGCTTTTCTGTCTATCCTGCGCTGCTTTCAGATTCTGTCTAATCTTTACAACCTCCTTCTCCATTTCCTTGAGTAGTTCTAGACCAATCACAACCCTTTTTACTGGATTATCCCAAGTCACTGGTGTCCTACACCTCCTTCCATACAAAGCTTCATACGGTCTCATCCCCAAGGATTCCTGCTATCCATTATTATAAGCAAACTCTACCAAGTGTAAGTAATCTTCCCACTTGGTTGGTTTGCCCATCACGTACATGCGAAGCATATCTTCAAGCACTTGATTAACTCTTTCTGTTTGCCCATCTGTCTGAGGATGGTATGCAGTGCTGAAGTTTAGCTTTGTACCCAAGTCTGCAAACAACCCCTTCCAAAAATTGGAAGTGAACTTGACATCTCGATCAGAGACTATTGCTTTAGGCAATCCATGCAATTTGAAAATATCCTTAATGAAGATCTTTGCAATGTCATCAGTCTTGTGCGTAGACTTCACCGGTATAAAATGTGCTGCTTTTGTCAACTTGTCTGCTACAACCATGAAGGAATCATGTTGTCTCCAAGTTATCGACAATCCTGTAATAAAATCCATGGAAATAACTTCCCATTTCCATTTCAGAACTGGAAAAGGCTGCAACAAACCTGCTGGATGTCGATGCTCAACCTTTACCTGTTGACATTTCATGCACCTTGAAATGTATTCAACCATTTCCTTTTTCATTCCTGGCCAAAAATACTACTTTCTAGCTGTAGCAATCGTTTTTTTATATCCTGGGTGACCAGAATACAGAGCCCGATGGATTTCTTCCATCACAACTCTTCTCTAATCTACTACATTTGGAATATAAATTCTTCCTTTGTAAGTAAGAATTCCATCTCCTTCCAATTTATATCCCTCATACCTCTTTTCAAGACTTCGCTGTTGCAATTTGTCTTTTACCTATTCATACAATTCATCATTAGCAGTATGATTAACAATCTCCTGCCTCAAATCTGATTCGCAAATACTAAGAGATGCCACATGCATTTCCTGCATTTTCTTGCTGAGTGCATCAACTAGCTTATTTTCTTTTCCCTTTATGTGCTTGATTTCAAAATCAAACTCACATAAAAATTCCAGCCATCTTGCTTGCCTAGCATTCAGAGTAGGTTGGTCAAACAAATACTTCAAACCACAATGCTTTGTCCTCAATTCAAATCTCCTACCCATCAAGTAATGTCTCCACATCTTGAGATCATGTACTATGGTTGCAAGCTTGATTTCATGAGTGACATAGTTCTTCTCATGCTCCTTCAACTTTCTTGACTCATAACATATCACGTGGTTGTCCTACATAAGGACTCCTCCAAGTCCTTGTCCGCATGCATCGGTACACACCACAAAATATTTTTCTGGATCTGCAACTTTCAATACAGGTGCACTGGCGAGAAGATGCTTCAACTGCTGGAATCTTTCTTCACACTTCGAAGTCCATTCGAACTCCATCCCCTTCTTTTGCAAAGAAGTGATGGCATGTGCAACTTTGGAAAATCCTTCAATGAATCTCCTGTAGTATCCTACAAGTCCCATAAAAAATCTTACATCTGTCACATTTCTTGGAGTAGGCCAATTCATAATGGCTTCAATCTTCTCAAGGTCCACAGATATACCCTCTTCTGAGATAATGTGACCCAAATACTGAATTCTGTCTCTATAGAAGTCACACTTGCTCAATTTTGCATACAGTTGATGCTCCTTGAGCAACTGCAATGTCAATCTCAAATGCTCTTCATGTTATTTCTCATTCTTAGAATAAACAAGAATGTCATCAAGGAAAAAAAGAACAAACTTGTCCAAATACCTGCTGAAGACGCTGTTCATAAGGCACATAAATGTAGCTGGTGCATTTGTGAGACCAAATGGTACCACTGCAAACTCATAATGTCCATACCTTGTTCTGAAGGCTATCTTATGAATGTCTTCATCCTTGATTCTCACCTGATGGTAACTAGACCTCAATTCAATCTTGGAAAATACCTTTGGTCCTCTCATTTGATCAAAGAGGTCATCAATCCTAGGCAAAGGATATTTATTCTTCATAGTAACCTTGTTCAACTGTCTGTAATCAATACATAACCTGAGTGTACCATCTTTCTTCTTTACAAATAGAATCGGTTCTCCCCAAGGAGACACACTTGGTCGGATATACTTCTTTGCCAATAACTCTTGCAGTTGCATCTTCAACTCTAGCATCTTCGGTGTACTCATCCTATAAAGTGTCTTGGACATTGGTGCTGCTCCTGGCACAAGTTCAATGGTGAAATCAATGTCCCTCTTTGGAGGAAGTCCCGGAATCTCATCAGGAAAAACATCCTTGAATTCCTGTAACACTTGATAGTCCTCCAACCTAGGAGTTTTATCTCTCGTTGGTTCCAGAATATGAGCTCCATACAACTGGCAACCCTTCCTACAGAACTTCTTCAACTGCATTACTAAAACCTGTCTTACTGAAATCACTTTTGGAATACCCTTCACAACTACTGGGTTCCCTTCTTCATCCATGCATTCAAAAGTCTTGTTATAAAAGTCAAGCTTTAATCGGTGAGCTTCTAACCAATCCATTCCAATGAGAACATCATAGGAACCAAGCGGTAGAAAATTTAGATCTACACAAGTGACCAATCCATTCATGACCAATGGACATTTCTCAACTACTTCACTAACTTTTCTCTTAGTTCCAGTGGCTAGCTGAACTAACCAATATTTCCTATGCCTTGCTTTCTTAAAAGCACAAATATCCACTACTCTAGGAGTAATGTAACTGTGAGTAGAACCAGGGTCAATAAAAATAGAAAAAGATTGTTCAACAATCTTACCTGCAACTTCAACCATAGTTGACTGATGATCTGCCTGGTGGTCCTCTAGTGCTACATAAATTCTAGGGACTGCGCTTGCTACTTGTCCCACTATTTCTGCTTCCTGAATGTTATAAGCTGGTCTTGCACTTTCATTCTCAAGTGGACAATATCTGCGCAAGTGGGGTCCTTCACATTTCCAACATTTGAGTGGACCTTTATTATGTTGTGGCTCTTTAGGCTTTCCACCTGTCACTCCAATTGGATTACTCACAGCTTGGGATGGCTGCTTCTACTGATTCCTGAATCTAGAAGGTTTGAAACCTTTATTTCTTTGGTCAAACTTCTCATTCTTCTTGTCCTTCCAGGCCTTATGGTAGTCAGCTTTACCTTTTCTTTGCTCATAGAAATACTTAGCCTTCCTTATTGCTTCTTCAAGAGTTCTAGGTTCATAAAATTCAATTCTATCTTTGTAAGACTAAGGCAATCCACTCAGAAAACGTTGGACCTTCACTTTTTCATCTCTGATGTACCGGACATACCTCAACAATTCCAAGAACTTATTTGCATATTCATCCATGGTATGCTGTCTCAATCTCAGCTCATGGAACTCCTTAATATTATCATCATAATACCTGTCAGAGAGGTATTTCTACTTAAAATACTTCTTGAATTGTTTCCACTTCAATTTCCTTTCACTGATCCTCTTTACTTGCTTGAAGTGTTCCCAACAAATCGATGCTCTTCCATTCATATTGAATATGGAAACTCTTGCCTTCATGTTTCCTGAATAATCCTGCACTTGAAAGTACTTCTTTATCCCAAGAAGCCAAGCTTCAGCCTCTTGTCTAGTCTTTATCTCACCATCAAATGTAGGAGGTTTAGCCTTCTTAAATTCATCCTGAGAGCGATCCCTATGGTGTCTTCTTCTTTTCCTTTTACGAGAAGATGACCTTAAATCCCAACTAGATTATTCAGAGTCAGATGATCCACTAGAAGTGCTTCTCCTTCTCCTAGTACTGCTCTTACCGCCTTCCGGTCTTGCTATACCTCATCCAGAATCTAACTTTCTCTGCAAATCTGTCAAACTCTGCAACATAACAGCATTCAACTGATGATGTTCTTCCTAGGCTTTAATCAAGCTTCTCATGGTGGCTGCAACGTCTGACGGTGTCTCTTGGAATCTCCTCCCATTAGACTCTATGTCATCATTTACGTTACGAACATGTTCTCCCATGGCATCTCTCGCATGCTCGTAGGAATCCCGAGCATCATACCCATCATGGGTTCTCATGACTGAACCACTTTTTGCTTCACCACATTGTTCTACTTGGAATACTGCTCTTGGAAGTGGTCTATAATTCTGCAAATGTGTTAGTAGCAAACTGTTAGATGCATAACATTAAAATAAATCAGACTACTTACCTTCCTCTTCTAGAAATTCATAAAATAGAAATTTTGCTAAAAGACAAATATTTCTCTCTTCCAGTTCATCCCTGTAATCTACTGACACCCTGCTAAAAAATCTATTGAAAAACAGTTGAAAATGGCTTGAAAAATCCACTTCTAAAAACCCAAATTTCCTTGTACAGGATCGGGTCTCATCCCAACTAATGTTTCGATGTTTCAGCGGCCAAAACCACTAATTTTCCCCGTTGCTCATCGGCAGTCTGTTCATCTATCTTTCTCTTGCGTGTTGGACCTGTAGTGGTCTAAGCTTCCGAATTTCATTAGTGGGTTGCTCTTCTATTTCCTTCCGCTGTATTGGGTCCATAACCATCTAACCTTTCAAACTGAATCGGCGATGAAACCAACTTATGCGCTACATCGGTGGTCGGGTGTCTTATGCATCGGGCGGCTAGTCCTCATGGCTTCCGCAACGTTGACCAACAAACTTCCTGTGAGTTTCGCGGACCCTTCATTAGCTATCGGAAGCACTAATCACTATGCATCGGTGATTTAAGGTGAAACACTTTTGCTGCATCGACGATCGGATACGTTATTCCATCGGGTGGTTAGTCTCTTAGGCAGCCGCAATGGCGGCCAACAAACTAACTGTATATTCCACGGCCATAACTTGTTGGTGGTCAGAACCTCTAGTGTTTGCGACATCGGGTGGATAGTTAACTGGGCAGTCGCAACTGCGAGTGGTTATCCCACTGCGGTTTCCGCAGACCTTACTACCCCATCGGCAGTCGAAAAAACTAACCTTTGCGCATCGACAATGAAATCAACTATCTTCTGCCGATCGCCGATGGGTTTCAACACTCAGATAAATTTTTGAAAAAATTTATTCTTTACATTGGTTCCTCCTTCAACTAATAATTACCAATCTACTTCACTAGACCTTGGTAGCTTCATCTTCTATCCGTCGGCAACCCCATCCTCTAGCCATCGGCGATCCCAGCAACTAAACATCTCCGATCCCTGATGATCTCATGCCTTAGAAAAATTTTGGAAATTTTTCTGCTTTGTGTTCACATCGCATTGGCTGTTGGAACAACTTTCCTCAGCAGCATCGGCGGTCGGGGACTCTATCCGTCGGAAGGATAGTCCACTAGCCAGCTACAACGGCAGACACATAAACAACTAATCCCTACCGATTTTCATCGGCAACTTCATCATCTAAGCATCGACGACTCAATCAACTAATCATCGCCTATCGCCGATGATTTTATGACTTAGAAAAATTTCCAAAATTTTTCATTAACTTTTCCGCCATTTCATCAGCTCAACCGTCTCCTATTCTTCGCCGGTCACTGACAGTTAAACATCGGAGGTTCTTTTCGCTAAGTGGAGCTGGCGTTTCGGTGGTCTTCAGTTGTTCTCCACCAAAACTGTGGCTCCCTCATCCTCTATCCTCCACCGACGGTTGACGAACCTTAGCAAAATTTTTGCAAAGTTCTCTTCCTGCTATCCCCATCGGGTTGTCTTCACACTAACTCTTCCACTGCATTAGAAGAACTTCTCAATGAGTTTTTCGATGGGCCGATGTTTCCAGCACTTGAGCAAAAATTTCTTTTTTTGAAGTTTAGAGTTTTTCCTGATTTCTTTTGGGAAGTAGGCAACCTTCCTCTGTTAACTGATCTTTCATGGCCCATTCAAGCCAAGGCTGCAACCAGTGCTTTAATACCATACCATAACGTCCCCAACCCTCCGACCGGGCAAGAGGACGCTACTAAACACCAAACATATGGGTATCTATCCCCATGAACATCATCATGCATATAATGCTAAAGCAAAATGCTTAAACATAAAACATAATAAGATGTGTAATTGTTCATATACGTAACGGAAGTAAACAACATTCAACATGTCTATCATTCCTAATTCATTGAGAGTAAATATGATCGCAAAACAGATTAGTCAAGAATACTTATCATATGAGAACTATCCCACAACTAGCTACGTCGCTGCAACATTCCACCCAACCATAGGTTAGCGTGCTCCTTAATCTCTCAGCAACGCTGCCACCCTCGAGTCGGGCATGATTCTGCAAGGAATAAGGAACTAGCAGGTTTACACATAACAAACGATAACAACACAACAAGGATACACAGTTCAGCCAAGCCAACACAGTTGGGTCTATCAGATGAACAATGGATCAGCCAAGCTAACAAAGTTGGGTTTATCAGGCCATCCAGAAGTTGGGAAAGGATAAATGCTAAGCTGGTGAGCCCATTAAAGAGCCACAGACACCGACACCAGAACCAGCATGGCTTCTAGAACACCCACACACACCCAACACAAAGAAATCAGTCATTTCTCTGCAACACAGTCCCTTAGACCCTAATCTCCCTTCTAGTGCTATTCAGGGGTTGTGGAGAAGAAAGCCAGCCCACTAGCTCTGTCTGTGTGGTTCCTAACCCACCAGGTTTATCAAGCACATCAGGCCCTCATCCACCACTTCAATGCAATCCAAGAACAAAACCACTGCGCGCATGCAACAAACCAGCTGTTAAAGCTTTAACAAGAGAAAAACAACTCCGTGGATCGTTCTTGGCCCTATCGTGGCCAAAATGATCCCACAGTAGCCTATAGCAGCCAAATCACAAGGGAAAAACGTAGCTAACAAATGTGGGAAACCAACAGCCGATGAGCAACTAGAGAAAACTATAGTAACCTAGTATGTAGGGGAAAAGCATACACCCCACACCATCTGCTAAATTCATATGGGAAGACACCCCCAGCAGAAAAACGTAATGACAGCCCAAAAACCGTTTCCCTTCCAGTGCTGCGTGAGCCAAAACAGAGAGAATCCTCCGCGTGAGGAATAGAGCATCTCCCCCTGCGTGAGGATGGACGATGGGGAAGACCAACCGGCGCGTGAGAAAACCGAGCGTTTTTGAGTGAGAAGAATGGCATCCTCAAGAGAGTGCAGTTGTGTGGGGAAAATGGGGATAATGGGCATAGTGTTATTCATGCCAGCGTAAGGGTCAGCCTAGTGGAGTGTGTGTGTGGGAAAGGAGGGACAGTCTTGCCACACACCACTGCCAGCAATAACTGCCCCAACTAATCAACATATCATTTAAGGTAGTGGTTGGATGAGACAAGGGAAGGTGACACCTGACTTTCTCCCCATGGCTCAAGGTTTAACATTTCCCCTCCTTATCCTTAGAAATTCATGCCATTTTCAATTTGGTTACAGTGAACATAGCTGGTTGGGGTTATTTAATTAAATTACATAGTTACATGATGCCATAATGTTAATATGTGACGTATATCCCGGTATACTATCGACAATGTTTCCAATCGCTGAACATAACAAAACCAAAATCGATGGTGGGGATTTTTCCTTTAGCTCCACACCATGATTAATTACAATATATATACATCATGTATATTTAATGCATCGGGGTCAAAACCGGGGATGTTACATAATATGTCAAATTACAAGTCAACTCCAGCACCAGCAATAACAGGTTTAAAATTGAGCAAAGATGATGATGGATCAACTGTAGATCCTACGCTGTTTAAAAAGCTTGTTGGAAGCCTTATGTATTTAACAGCAAGAAGACCATACATCATGTATGGAGTAAGTCTGATGTCAAGATTCATGGAGTTGCCAAAAGACTCACATTGGCAAGCAGGTGAAAGAATTATGATGTATGTAAGTGGTACAAAAGATCTTGGAATAATGTATTCAACTTCAAAAAAATTTAAACTCATAGGATATACTGACAGTGACAATGGAGGCAACGAAGATGACAGGAAAAACACATTTGGGTACACATTTCATTTTGGTACAGGTGTTGTTTCGTGGGCTTCAAAGAAACAACCCATAGTAACTATATCTTCAGTAGAAGCAGAGTATGTTGCAGCCATAGGCACTGCATGTTAAGTTGTTTGGATGAGAAGAATGTTAAAAGATCTGTCACAGAATTATCAAGAACAACAACTATTTTCTGTGACAACAATTCATCCATTGCCTTGTCAAAGAATCATGTGTTTCACAAGAAAACCAAACACATTGACACAAGGTATCATTTCATAAGAGCGCTGGTGAATACCAAAAAAATTTGTTTAGAATTTTGTAGGTCTTAAGATCAACTTGCAGACATCTTCACAAAACCATTGGCAAGGGATACATTTCAGTATCTTCGAAGTTATTTGGGAATGACAAGTTCTGTACAGTGAACTCTCTCATGAATAGAGAATGTTTTATGCTTTGAAAACATTTTTTAATATTTTGTTTTTTTAAATTACCATCTACTCATAAATAAGGGGGAGTGTTGGAAATATTAATTACTCGATGATCCATAATCCAATCAGTCGACTCTGTTAGAGTCTGTAGCAGGTCAGAAAGTGTCAGAGAGTCTCACATGATCATAAGTTCAGATTTCTTGGATATGAGTCAATAGAATTTAGTTGCTGAAGCTAACTTTCTAGGTAGAGAGTAATTACAGTCATTAAATGTTAAGAGGGTTAGTCAACATAAATCTTCTATATAAAGGATGAAATTGTAAATCAAAATACAACAGATAAGAAAAGAGACAGACACACAGAGAAGAGAAGTGCGAAGAAGAAGAAATAAAACTCACTGAAGAGTTTGAAGCTCAAGCTTCTGTGTGTTTAACCAAGTTTGTATTTACGGGTGTAAGTTTTGTTATGCTGTCACATGAAATATAAATCCTTATGTTTATGGTTGAATGAATGTTTTAGATAGCTGCACATTTATGGTTGAATGAATGTTTTAGATAGCCGCACATCTTCTTCATGTTTACCTATGTTTACCTCAGTAAATGTATTCGAAGAGTTCTCTTGTTTATTATTTTCTTATATGATATTGCGAGTGATTCGCAATATCGTTGTGCGCACTCAATCCTAGGTTATTGCAGTAAAAAGTGTTTTTCATATCCCTAAGTCAGATTAGGAAATATAAAGTTATTGCTCGGAAGTAAAAAAAAGTCGGTCTAAGCCCAAGTGAAAGTCCTTCCAAGGTGAAGAGTTTCGCGCAGTTTAATTTTGTTGCGCACTAAATTCCACACAAGAAAATCAAGTTGCAAGTTTAAAAAAAGTAAAAAGGAGAAAACATAAAGTTGTGCTGGGCGGTAACTAGCCCCAAACACACAGACAAGAGTTACAAAGACACTATTAACACATATGCCAAACTCTGAAGCACTCGATCACTGCAACTTATACCATAGTCTGGTATGCAATGAAATGAATAAGTACAATAATTAAAAAAACCATTAGAATCTGAATTGGAAGGAATAAAATAGTACAGTAGAATTTGTACCATTAAGAAACGCAGACAGCAGTTGTAAAGAACACTTCTTGCAGACAGTGGACTCTTCAAGACGCGATCGCTGCAACTTAAACCATATCAGAATCTTCTGTTACTGGGTTGTTGCGAACGTTTGCACGCCATCTGGGTTGGTATTCTTCCGTTGCTGGGGCGATATGTACGTTGGGACTCCATTGCAGCTTCTCCATAAGTCCCTTTGATTTCCCGGCTATGTAAAACTGCTTCAAGCAGTTTGGTTTTCTCTAAATCCTGTGCCCATTTCCTGCTGTTGTGCACTAATGCGGGCCCCACTTTCTCTATGCAAGAGCTAACAAATATATCTCCTACCTAATCAGCTCTTTAATTCAATTATAATTAGATCCATAGAATCACCTGATGCGCAATCCACATCAATCCATTTCTCCTGATAGCCAAGACGGGCCACTCCCGGCAAGAAAAACGCAACCAACACACACAACTTTACTCTGCTGGTCATGTGTATCATAAACAATATATTCTTAACCATTTCATTATTCAATGACCCTGAACTTTTCAAGATCTCTAAACCACTCTGGTTTTGACAAAGTTCATAATCTGAATGGTGAAAGCACTTAGGACAAGAGCACTCCCAGGAGCCCACTGAACTCCCTTCGTAAGTGCCTTTCGCAGGTCTAGCCCGATAAGGATAATGAAGATTTGGCCCCACTAATTAGGCACAATCTTCCTCGGCGAAGTTCGGCGCGTAAAATGGCTCTTTAGGACCTGCCATGATAGAGGACAACAAAAGGAAACAGAAGATGAAAT
Source organism: Pseudotsuga menziesii (assembly GCA_001517045.1). Classification (NCBI taxonomy): domain Eukaryota; kingdom Viridiplantae; phylum Streptophyta; class Pinopsida; order Pinales; family Pinaceae; genus Pseudotsuga; species Pseudotsuga menziesii. The sequence goes on from LPNX010776256.1 coordinate 35,417, forward strand.
GGAGATAGAAGCTGGGTTCAATTGCAATACATTAACATAACGGTGTTGTTGGCATAGAGGCTCAGAGGATTTGCAGGGTTGAAGCTCAAACATATATATATATATATATATATATATTAAAGGAGGAAGTTGGAGTATCACAAGGACGTTACAGGCCCACTAGTTGTACAACGTCTGCTTTATTCCTTAATGTACGAAGGGCGGAAATTCTTTTGAAAATTTCGTCCTGGTTTTCTTGAAATATATTCCCGCTGGAAATTCTCATGACAATTTCGTCTTGGTTTTCTTAGAAAATATTCCCGCTGAAAATGCATTTCTTTAATCCTTGCTTTTTCTTTTTGGTGGTAAAGTAAAGAGAAATTCCCATTGAAATTCCTCGAAGCCACATATATTTGCATCGGCATTTGATTGAAAGGGCAGACAGGAAGTGAAATTACAAAAGCAACCCACGGCAGCACTGGAATTCCCATGTAAATTTTGTCTTGATTTTTCAAATAATAATTCGACACTAAAGTTATTCGTTTTTTTTATTATGTGAATAGTAAGCGGATTAAATTTGACCGAAGTCCGGAATCGGGATATTAATTTGTTTCCATTAAAAAGTAAAATTCGTGTATTTCTGCATTTAATGATAAAGCAAAGAAAGCTGAGATTAATAGATGCCACAAAGCATTGCTCCATAATGACTGTATTCTTAATTATCGTGAAATGTGCAGCCACGGGATTATATTCCTAAGAAATGGCTAATATTTTCTGAACTTTTAGAATGCTTCTCAACGAAATAGAACTTAATTTATTATATGCTTACGAAGGTAACTAAACTTTGTTAAAGTGGGAATGTGAGCTTCATTATCTTTAAAGTAAAAGATATTCGATCCATAGGAGAAACCAGAACTAAAACGAGTAGATTACACAAAGTTCTTTCTAATTTATGCAAACAAGGGTGAGGCCCTCTTTCTAATGTCAAAGTTGTTAGATACTCTATCATCAAGAGAAGGTAATTTACTTAAATTTTGTAAACTTTGTAAATTCAAAGTTTATGTAGTCTTGTTGTTTTTAGTGTGTCAAAGTTTATGTAGTTTTGTTTTTAGTGTGTGGAGTCTTGTTTTTAGTGTGTGGAGAGGTTTTTTTAAAGTTTTATGTGTTATATTGTTAGCTTTAAAAAAAATATTTGTAAATTTAATTTACTTAAGTAGTAAAAGGAAAAATTATAAAATAAAAAAATATAAATTTTAATTTTAAATTAGTTAAATTGTAAAATATATTCATGTAATTATATTTCAAATTTCCATTTAAAATTCACTCGACTTGAAATCTAAGTAGGCATAATGTTAGCAATAAATATGTGATTTAAAATCAATTACGAAACAATAGATTTATTATTGGTCTTTGGCCAACCACGACAAGACCGCCTAGAGCATCACTCCTACAACTAGCAAAAAACCATTGACCACTAAAACAATGTGCTCATTCCCAACCACTTACATCTATTCCCAAGTCAAGGTTAACCATAACATGTAAATGTTCATTATTAGTTTTTAAGAAAAAACAAATCATTTTTCAAAAAAAATTGGACATTTAGTTGAAATCTTCATTTCATGGTAAAATGTTTTTCAAATTCCAATTTATTTTGGAAGTCTATATTTTAATATTTTATTTGGGTTATTTTACTCATTAAGTACTCTTAATATTCATTATTAGTTTTAAAGAAATACAAGTAAATTAATTTTTGAAAAACTATTTGATTATATGATTATTAATGTTGCTTATCTTATTTTTTTGCTCATATTTACCCTATTTTGAAATTACTTAACCAAGGTAGACATTTTCTTTCCAAGTAGAAATACTTATTAAACATTTTTTTAAATTAAAAAAGGTTGACACCTCAAAAGACTTATCCTAATAAAAACTTAATAAAGCCATGATTAAAATAAATTTATATTAGAAACTTGATACAACCATAGTTTAAATGAAAATATGCTAACTTAATACATATGTAAGATTTGTTCTCACCTTTCATAAATAGTTAACATAACAAAAATATCACTATAACTTGTCATTCAAATACTTATTTTCTATCACAAATAAAATAAAATAGCACAAAAAAAACTATAATAATCTTAATTATATATGTTTGTTTATGAAAACCTAAAAGAAAAAAAAATCATGTCTAAGCTAAAGGAAAATAAAAAAATAAGTGCACACACTGAAAAAAAAAACAAATGTGCACATCATTTTGCCCAGTGCCCAGCCATGCCGACTCGAATGTTTAGAAAATTACCACAGGGGATATTTACTTGTAGGTAGAATCAAGTAATTCCAGGACCCGAGGGTTTCGATGGGGAGACAGGACGACGAGGATTTCGATGCCGCGCCGAGGGTTTCTTTGAGCGGGAATGAACCAACAATTCTATGCAATGCTCCTTAGCCTGGCGTTAACGCTCCACACTTTAGACAATACCTGGTGGCATATTATACATTTTGGTGTGATGCCGTTTTATCTGCCCATCATCTTGTCCTTAGACGGTATATAGACACCATGTCGGATGTAACGGTTCCCCTATTTTCGGCTGCATTTACGGGATACTTACCACCTTTTTCGTGTTCCTGATTCTGCACGGAGTTTCCTCGACAACGAATTTTGTTTAGCCTTGGCCATACCACTTGAATTATGTTGATGGTGGACTTGACCACTTGTTTGGTTTTTTCAGCTGTAATTGGCCATAACTCCTCAAGAACAAATGGCTCCTAGATACTGCACACTTCACGGGTCAGTATAGAGGTATTTATATATTATCTTGTCATGTCTATATTTTTTATTACGTATTTGATGGCGGGTTTTCTTTGGTATCCTGGTATTTTTGACATTGGCGTTAGTATTCCTTACTGGTCTTGTTGGGTAACGGTGTATCTGTATATTTGGTTTTGGTGTCAGTATTCTTTCTCTGGTCTTGTTATATCGGTGTATCAGTTTTTTATTACGTATTTGATGGTGGGTTTCTGGGAATCCTGGTATTTTTGGCATTGGTGTCAGTTTCCCATCACTGGTCCTGTTGGGTATCAGTGTACCTTTGTCGGATGGCCTGGCTGACCCCTTTACCGCTATGGAGTTCACCCTTTCCCGAGAGTTAGTACAAACCATATAAAAAAAGTGAGAATTTATGCTACTTGTCTGCTTTCTTGTATTGTACATTTTTATTCATCAGGTCGAGGGTCTGTACCTATATATATCCATCTTTGTCTAGGGTTTATTTTACTCTGTCGGGTACTGGTGTGGATATCTGCTCTCCTTTCGAGGCTCTTTACTATTTCCTTGGAGATGGAATCTCCAAAACTCTATCCCCCAAGGAAACCCTCTTTTGTCCCTGACCGCCCCTCTCGGTATTCTTAGTGTAGGAAATCCAAACAGCGAAAAGTTTTGGACTCTAAGTGCCGCTATGTTTAGGGTAAAGATGTTATGCTAGATAGGATCTCAAAATTATGCCGATGTTCCCTGATTGGATTCCTTGAATATTGTAGTCTGAATAAGGAGGAGTGGGTTGGATGGGAAACTCAACACTGGAAATCGATCCTGAACTATGTCCCGACTATCAGCCTCCTAGCAAACCAATGGTTGGTCATTGTATTCATTGAAGATGATGATGCCACTGGTGTAATAAATTCTCTTTGGACTATCGAAAATGGCTCCATGGAGCTCAGTCGTTAGCACTCTAGGTTTGACCCACTCAAAGAAAGAGTGGTCAAAAGCCATTTATGGGTCCTTTTTCCTACCTTACCCTTCACCCTCTGGAACAGAGAATTTCTTGTAGGCCTGGAAAACACTTTAGTTCGTTTTGTTGCTCTGGAAAAAAATTTCCATCTTCTATTTGATAAACACCTAGCTAAAGTTCTTGTAGAACTTGATGTTTCTAGGGGTCTTTTACTTGAGGTGGAGATTGATTGTGGGAATTTGATTCTTATTCAATGCTTGGATTATCTTAATGTTCCTTTTTGCTACAGCCACTGCCGAGAAACTGGCCATCTCAAAGATAAATGCTCTTCTTTCCATCTTGACCGATCCCTTAACCTTGGCTTTCTTAATTCTGATGATCCACCTGTACCTCTGTATGGTGATACATCAACTCATGTATCCTCTGGGCCTACTTCTTCACTGGTACCTTCACTAGTTTCTCCCATTGGAGGAACTTCACCCAAACATTCTCTGGATCCTTCTTCTCACCTGGATCGTTATAATTCTAATGCGATCTTCGGTGAATTGTCTGCTGCTAATTTACATACTTTATAGGCATTAGAAAACAGTACTAAGCCTATTTCTGACTTGAATTATTTTGATCCCTCTCCTTCACCTCTTCCTTTTATAACTGCTTCTCCTTCACCGAACCACATTGAATCTTGTATGAATTTTACAATATCTACCCAGATTCCCCTAATTCTTCCTGTACCATCCTCGACTTCTCCTCCTCCCTATATGATGGAAGAATACCCACCTTTATCTAGATCACCCTCCCCTACCCCTCTTTTTTCCCAACACAGTCCTACCTCCTCACCTTCATTTAATGATCCTTCACTTCTAAAAGCACTGGACATTTTTTCTGATAAATCTCCCATTTCTCCTTCTACTCGCCCTTTGGATTCCATCAGATTTGAAAATGTCACAATCCGGAAATCTAGAAAAAATAAAACCTTGGAAGCTACAACACCCTCGGGTTCTTTGGGTCACTATACTCCATTATCTGCTCGTTTAAAAAATTTTGCAAGATCACACCACACCTCATAGGTTCTTAGAGCAAAGTCACTTGCTCATAATGTTGACTCATGAAAATTATCTCTATGAACATCCATGGGTTCGGGGGTCCCACCAAACAAAGAGCCCTTTCTTCTCTCTTCTCCTTACGGAATCCATATTTGATACTTATCCAGGAAACCATGTGTGACTTCTATTCGGTCCTTTTACACTTCTCTAAGATGAAACTTGGACGGGAATTTTGTGCCCTGGACTCTCAGGGATTGTCAGGGGGTCTCCTCATTGCCTAGAACCCACTCTTTACTCAGTGTAAAGCCTTCGGATCCTTTGCTGGCATTCTTTTCAAAGCCAGAATAAAAGGGTTAGACTCCACCTTTAATATAATTAACTGCTATGAACCTTACACTAATAAGGTCTTATTCCAGGAAAAAGTTGAAGTTGGTGGTCTTTTGGAATTTCCCAATCTTATCCTATCCAGTGACCTTAATTTCACTATTACTTATTCTCAGATTTGGGGAAATAAAGCACGTCTGGATCCCCTTTGCCACTATTTTTCTCATTTTTTCAACTGTTCCAATCTGGTTGATCTTGCTCCTTTAAAACTTGGACCTACTTGGAGGAATGGAAGAGCTGGTTCTGAGAGTATTAGTAAGCGTATTGACAAATTTCTTGTATTTGACCATTTGATTCCTTTATTGAATGAATTTAAATCATGGATCCATCCCTCTGAAATCTTCGATCATTTTCCCATTTGTTTGGAATGGCACAATACTTCCCACTGTCATCTCTAACCTTTCAAATTTAATACGGCTTGGTTGATGGAAAAGGACTTCTTTGAGATTGTATATTCATCCTGGAACTCCCAGCTTGTGAGTTCTATGGACCCTATGACTTCACTTACCTTCAAACTTAAAATATTGAAAGCCACTATTAGGGCCTAGGAAAAAGAGTTTAAACAAACTAAATCTAGGGCTTTGGTGGAGAAAGATTGGGATATAAACACTCTACTAACCTCACAAGATTCTGGTATCCTTTCTATTTTTGAGACCTCCCAGTTGTCCTCACTTAAGGCTAAAAAAGACTCTTTGCTGACTAAGCCGATTTTGACCTGGAAACTTAAAAGTAGAATTGATTGCCTTAAGGAGGGGGATGCAAACACTAAATTCTTTCACTCCTTTTTTTTTGCCCGGAGGGCGGCCTCCAAGTCTCTCTGGGGAATTTGTAACCAACAAGGTGAGATGACTGAAAATTATGCTCAACTCAAAATGCTTGGGGTTGCACACTTCTCTGATCTCTTCTCAGATGATGGCCTGAAAAGCATTGAAGATCAACTGAAAGTTATTAGGCTTTATCCTTCAATGGTATCAGAGGAGGAAAAAGACCTTTTTCTTATAGATATCACTCTCTCTGAGATTGAAAGTATACTTGTTATACCCAAATCCTGTCACCATCATGTGATAAGACCCTTGACTTCCATGTTTGCCCTTAATCCCAGCACTTAGAGTGGAAAATTACTTTGTTTGTCAATTATACTTAAAAAAAACTAGAACCACGCTTTCCGTGTGGCCCATGAGTGATACCTTGCTTAGAATCGCTTGTATCCTATTTTCAAGAAGCGGTGCCACCGCCTATGGTCTTTGGTCCAAAAGCGGATCTCATCTAAACCGCTCTGTCATAAGAGAAGAAAAGCGATACCCCAGGTAAAATGGGAAAAAGAGAAGTTTATTGAGGCTTCTAGATCATGAGCTTGATGTCCTCCCTTATCCCTATCATTATGGGTTAGTTGAGATCGATATCCCCCATGGTAGGATCTTGGAGCCACCTCACCCACAATTCTCTCAACTATTCCTATCCATTGAGCCTTATAAATATAAGCTCATGTCCATAGTTGAGGGGGGAGAACTATAGAGGTATTGTTACGCTGTTGGATTGACCACTTAGTCCAAGTCATTCGAGAGCATAGAGAGCAAAGTTGGAGCTTATGGGGATGAAGTGTTTGTCTTGTGGAGGGGCTTTTCGACACTAAGGAAATGTTTGTAAGCTTCTCCATACATTCTTAATGCAAAGCTGATTTTCGTCGCAGATTATTGTTGTTTTGATTTCACATGTACATGTTGTTAGATTCCTTAGTCACTAACATAAATAAGTAGATGATTTTATGGTAGCTTTGATGTGTTTTCATGTTTGATCTGTTTGCAGGTACATAGGTTCACTATCGAAGCAACATTCCAGGTGTCTACGACATTTAGGGAAGGTATTCATCCTTTGTCGTTCACTCATTTGTTCTGGATTTGAACCATTTAGACCAGAGGAACAACTTTTGTTCGTATAAGGTGCAATATTCTTGATTACAAATCTGGTGACTCCACTGGGGAACAGTGCATATCTCAGTTGATCTAATCTTCCTCAGTTCTTGAACTCTTGTCCGAATCCAGGCTCCATCTCCAAATCTCTTCAGTCAGATCTGCCATCTGACTGAGTGAATTTTGGTTTGAAACTTTCAAATCTATTCAGATATGAATTATTTTGACCTTTTATGCTCTTTTTTACTATCAATCCATCAATTTTTTCCTTTATCCGATCAACTTATAACTTGATCTTTCGTTCTCCTTTGTGTTTTGGATCTATTCAGGGAACTGCTCATGTGTTGTTGGAAACAAGCGGTGCCACCGCCTAAACTCTGTTAGCCATATGCGGTGCCACTGCTTGAGTCCTTTTATCCAGAAGTGGTGCTCATCCACAAATGCTCTGTCAAGACCCCTCCAACGCGGTGCTAGGTAGGCCTTGTTCCAAGACTAGTTTTTTCTCATTTTTTGCAAAAAATTGAGTTTGTTTGCTTTCAGCCCTGCACTGTCAGGCTTGTGTGTTAGAATCTGAATGCTTATGGTTTGATATTTTGTTTTAAAATATTGGTTTGATTGAATAATTCAAAAGCTAGACTAGGCTTGTTGATTATTCATTTCCTTCCATGCTTGCTGGTTGTGATTGTGAAAGGAATTATTTTTTGAAAAGCTTAGGTTTTAGTGAGCTCTCTTTTCATTTTTGTTATAAAGACTGAAAGAAAGAACATTTGATTAGCATCTTGATTTCATTTTTTGTTTCCATAGAGGACTTCTTTTTGCTTGTTAAAAAGAATTTTTTTTGACTGAGATTAGGTCATTATCATTATTGAGCATAAGAAATTTGATCTCTGATTAGCCTCAAAATATTTCAGGTTCTCTGTGTTCTTTTGTCTCTTTTTGAATTAGTATTATCTCATCAAAATAAAAGAAAATTGTAGTTTTAACTTATATCTATCTATTTTTTAAGAAAAATAAAAAAATAAAGTGCATATGCATGTAGTGTGCTTCTTGTTTTTCTTTTAGGAAAAGAGACTCTTCCCCTTTTGATTGCTTTCAGAAAAGAAAAATGAGTTTTGAAAGTGTTGATTATCTTTGATTTTGATTTGTTCAAGATAGTTGTTTGGGAATTTTTGGTTTTAAAACAAAAGAAAATACTCTCTTTCGCTTCCGTAGGTAGGCATACCATGAGTGGCAAAGTGAAATATTTGCATATGCATACTGCATGGTTTTACTTTTTCTATCAAAATTCCATGCATTCACCTAACTGTCCACTTTAAAATTAATGGTAGTTATAGGTTAAAATTTACATAGCAATTTGAGTGATAGGCTATAGACGTGTTCGGGCGTCGTTAAGCATAGGAGCTATTGTTACTTGTTCGCATTTGATTCTGGGACTCGCATGGTTCTTCCACGTACCGTCGGTATATCGAACAGCCTTTCACGTACCCTTGATGTATATAGAAATGTACTTCACATACTTGATTGTATATTGGGAGGCCCCTTGTGAACGGTTATGCATTAGACAACACTACCACCGATTTGAGCTCCCACATACCTTGCGTATATCGGGAGACCCCACTAGGATACCTTATCCATATGAGAAAAGCCCTTTGGATGTATTGCTTGGAGCCATACACTGAAAACAACATTCAGGGAGATTACTATGCACGTATCGTTGAGGTATATTGGGAGTGGCACCTTCTTGACAATCCTGATGAGAGAATTGACTATCAGAACTCCTCCTATCATTTAAGTTTGCTTGTTTGGCCTATAGCTTGAGTAGAGAAATTTTTGGCATGTTTTCTAGTTTTTGAGACCCTAGGTTAGATAGGAGCTATACAAACTGGCTAAGCTAAGATAGTCCAGAAGAGTATGGGGCTTGCCACCTGATTTTATTCCTGTTTCAAGAGAAAATCCAATGGAAACTATCAACCAAGGAGCTTCTACCACCTCCCAAGTGGGAGAGAATCTGGTTCCAGAAAGTGGAGGACCATATCCTTCACACTCACCTCCCTTGGTCCAACAACCTTCTCAAGGTAATACTTTGTTCCATTCTCCCATAGAAGGTCATGTTGATGATACTTCCCATCCAAATTATGGTCCCAATGCTCCATTTTGGGATACCTCTATAGGACAAGCCATTGCCTCATTTGGCACCCGTTTAAACTTTTCTGAAGAAGTTTCACCGAATGAAGAAGAACTTAGAAAATACTAGGCAGCTATTCTCTGTGCACAGGAGATTGAAAAGAAAATAGATGACATATTGGGCACACCACCATCACATTCTGCAGCTGTTCTTGTGGGATATCGTTCACTTGTTGATTCTATGAGACCCATTGAACCGATTCTAAATCGCACAGTGAATCCACATAACCTAGGTCAAACTACTAACCCCACTGCCTCCCATATTATGTCTGTTCCCAATATTCCTAGGTCTTCCGCACCTAGGTCTCAACATTTAATTCCTGTTTCATCATTACCTTTTAGTGCCGGGGGGAAACCCCTGGCACGACCTACGTTATCTATCACCGGCATTGTACCTAGTCAAGGACAGACCTCTGGTATAGAGCAATCTACAGTTTATGTCCCTCCCACCCACACTAATGTGGTTAACCCTCCATCCATTTCAGGTCAGCCCTTGGGGGCACAACCTATAACCAATAAAACCTCTTGGGGTTATGGTTATTAGCAAATCAAGTACCTATAGGAAACATTAATTATCCACCCAACCCTATATAAATTCCTTATGGTATAATTCCATATCCTAGTAATACTTTCACGCCATGGGGGCAACCTAACTGGTCCTACATGCCAGCTATGGGGGGGATACCTATACATATTGCGGGAGGTACCAGAGGACTGCCTTATGGATGTCCTCCCTGTGGGGGGACTAATGGTCCTGGAGGGCCTACTGTCTTTCCTCCTTATGGTCCTAATGGTCTTGGTGGTCCTGGGGGGCCTGGTGGCTTCCCTCCTAATGGCCCTGGAGGGTTTGGTGTCCCTCCTCCTAGTGGTTCTAGAGGCTCTATAGGTTTACCTTCTAGAGGTCCCGAAGGGTCTGGTGGTCTGCCTCCTGGTGGTCTAGGTGGTCCTAGTGGTCCCAATGGTCTTGGTGGTCCTAGAGGCCCTAGTGGTCCTCCTCCTGGAGGCCTCGGTGGTCCTAACGGTCCTTATCCCAGAAATCAACCCCCTACGGGTGGATCTTCTGGTAGTCCTTCATCACAACAACCTGTCTATTAGTCTACGTATAGTCCTACTGGTACTTATTTGCCATATCAATATTACCAGTATGTGCAACCTAATCATCAGTTACCTTTCCTAGCAACTTTGGACTTACCTGATTTGTCCAATTTGATTAATGACCCCATTCGACATAACCCCTCATGGCCTCCCATTTCGGTAAAGTTACCATCGAACATTATGAAGTTCGATGGGAAGCAAGGAGATGATCCAAAAAACCATGTCATGACATTCCATCTGTGGTGTTCTTCAAACTCCCTTATGGATGATTCAGTTCATTTAAGACTCTTTCAGTGAACTTTGACTGCTACAGCCACAAAATGGTACATTGAACTTCTGCAACATTTGTTTGTGGATTTTGGCTCATTGGCAACTGTATTTCTTACGCACTTTTATCTTCCTATCTATTTTGAAATGGGTACTAATCTCTTAAATTCTCTGAGACAGAACACCTCCACCCACATATCCAATCATATCCATGAGTGGAGAAGGGGGTGAAGACTTATTAAGGCTCCTATTCCAGATCAGTTATTAGCTGATTGGTTTACTAAATCTTTGTTGCCTCTGATTTCCCAAGATGTGGCTATTGGTGGTGCCATTACTGAATATCAAGCCATTAATTGAGCCCAATATCTGGACTTGGTCTATTCCCAGTCTGAAACTTTGTATGACTTGATTCCTCAAGCTCCTCACCCAAGCACCAATCCTGCAAAGCCACCAACATAAGTCCCTGTTGATGGGATTGTTGGTTCAATCCACTCCCCGTCAATAGCAAAAACTTCCAAGCAACCCCAACCCGCCACCCCTACTCTTTCGACTCCCAAGTTTTCCGCCGAGGTCAATTCTATTCAGAGTATTCAAACCTCTGGCAACAATAAAAAGAAAGGTAAAAGTAAAAACAAAAAACCTGGAAACCAATAGGAGAATCCAAAACCCACCACCAACAATAACGATAAAGGGAAAAGAAAAGAAAAATATCCATGTCTGCTAAGCGGAGGTGATCATTTCACAAAAGAGTGTCCCCGTTGGGACGAAATCACCTAATTTTTGAAAACAAATCCCGCACCTGCAGTTCTCACGAATCCTTTTCCCTCTCAACAACAACTGATAGACCACATGTCTAATCAGGGAAACTCTAGTTCTTCAGAGGAAATTCGTATGATGTCCTTGGATACTGTTATGGAGAGAAATTCCTATGGATTTGGGTACCACAACATACAGCTTGACTCCAGAAATCAATCCTTTCCTATATGGAAGAGAAACCAAATATCTAATACTAAAGGATCTAGATTCGTACCTTATTCCATACAGTTGATGTAGATCCCCGTTGAGCTTTCCAACTCTAGCTTGAATTGATAAATTGCTTCCTCAATATTCAATAATCAAGACAAGCATGCTATATAGAATTGTGTTAGACCTACTCTAGCATATATAATCAATAACATATAAGCATTTGAAATCATCCATGGATCAAATATTCATTCAAATACACATTATTGGACAGGAAAAGATATTTCTATTAATATAAAATAGAGATTATAATAGAGACAACCTCTGTTGGCACGTCTTTGAATCAGATAAACTGATTCCCCCACTTGGGCCTCCACCACTTCAATCCTCCATCTCTCTATAGCAATCTCACAAGAAAAATTTAAGCTTGGGAAGAACACAAAAGTGCTCCAAGGGACAAAGGGATGCAGAATCAAGTATAAGCTTTGACAACAATGGACTATAGTTTTCTTGCTCTTCACTTCCTCATGCCTTCAATGTATCCAATGGGGATGAAAGGTTGAATCCGAGTGATCTCAAGGCATATGGAAGGCCAGGAGACAAGTGAGTTAGATCCACATCAAGAAAAACTCCAAAAGAATTTTTCCTTTTGCAGAAATCCCGATGTACGCGGGTTTAAGGGTCAAATCTGCGTATATACACGAGAAAGGGATTAAAAGTAACGTATGGGAATTTTTGCATGTTTTTAGGGATGATATTGGAAACATCAAAGGTACAAAATTGGTCCATAGGGTCTAAAGAGCCTGTAGAGGGACAAGGAAGGCCATAAAAGTGTGATTCACCATGTGTGGTAAAATCAGCTATAACAGATGCCCCCTAATGTGTGAGGTCATAGGGGTCATACGATGGCCGAAATACATTATAAGTCCATCCCAGAAGTAAAGTGATGAAGAACCCAGTGGAAGAACCAGCCATCCAATCAGTACAATACAATGATAAAGCTCTGCATATAACTACAAGTAGATACATCAGTCCTGGATACATAAAAGTACAATGGCCATGAATAGGCATGATACAATATGACATGTGTGGTCATCGCCATGCACAATATAAATAGATCAGAATCTCCATGATGAAGATATACAAAGGATCATTATCACCATGATGGCTGGAAATATCTAACATATACTGGAATCAAGTCACGAGAGCTGAAATCTCATGAACACTGTCACGATCAAGGAGGTAGCATATAAGAGATGCCGCCAATTTGGAAGGTCTTCTACACAAACCGCTACGAGTACATGTCCTACTATGTGAATAGAGGTGTCGAGGTCGAACATAGTAGTCCATCGTCTGATTACTAGTCATTGATGTATACTGTTAACAGACGCAAGATCACCCATCGATAATGAAAATGGGAATCAAGGTACTAGTGTGCAAACTAACAAGTGTGAATAAATGTGTTGAGGTTGAACACTTGAGAGAATCCATCAATCAGGGGAAATTGATGTATTCCACCAAAAAATCAATGGCGAGAGAACCTACCACTGATGACTGCAAGTCTCAAGGCACTCAAAAATGACTCTAGATTCCTATCCCAGAATAAATGATTTGAAGTTGATGGGATGAAATCTGCTGGAAGGAGGGCATTAAGGAATTCCTCATCATTCAACACGAGGTACTCAGCAAAGTTGTATAGTGGAAGGAATCGATCACAAGGTGCACGAACCAGTAACTGTACCGGGAATGGCCGACATGCAAAGTCAAGATAATTGAGGAATGCCCGACTCAGGTTTCAACTTCCTTCGAACAAGAGCATAAAGGCGAATGGTGACTGAATGTAGGTAGCATAGACTCGATATGAAAAAATGGGACATCTTTGCAACACAGGAGGCATAGACAAAGGCTCCATAGGGACTGGTAGCTTAACCAGTCCATGGAGATAAACTCAGATAAATGAGTACAGCTCCTAAAGTCAAACTATTACCCAACCAATGGATGTGATATACAATGCTTTGGCTGAAGGAAACACAACTCAACTGCTGCCAAAGATAACATCTCTTCTTCTTTGGATTTTTGGTTTTTTAATTTCTTTTGGACTTTTTCAAATATTTAAAAAGCTTGAAAATGATTAAAATCGCTTTAAAGTTACAGACTAGGAGGAGACGAGTGCCAAATGGGAAAACAAACTAGTTCCAAGTAGTGGAACATACCTATGCTCAATGTAAGGACACATGTGTAGGATAGCGACACTTGGGGGAAAGTCCCCTCCCAGTAAAAATAGGGAATCAAGCTACAAAGGATATATAAAATTGCTCTACGTGGCTAGACATGAGATAAGCTCAGGCTATATGGCTGATACTCAAAGTCATGGAAGCCAACATAAGGCTCAATGAGGCAGGCAAAGCTCATGATAATGTAATTACAACTTGACACAAGGGAGTCCTGGGGAAATAGGCCAACAAAATATCAAGAGGAGTATGAGGCTCTTGCAAAATGTCATGGCAATACTATAGAACAGACTCCCACATCCTAAAGGACAAACTGTTGGCATGGGCACCAAATGCAAACAAGGAGCTAACTAGGGTACCCATGTACGGTCAAGCTCTACCATTCACATCATGTCACTTCTAAAACAACAAGAAGGTTCCGTGAAAAGATAGAATGGGTTCGTACCTACGGCTATAATGAAATGGTCATAAGGTCATGCAAAATGCAAACAGAGGTGAAATCTAACCTATATGCCAGTTTAAAAATCATACCTGAAATCGGCATGAATGGGTCAAAGCAATAGTTGAAACGACACTCAAAACAGTCTCCTACATCATATATTAGTCAAAAACGGTTCAAAAGGGTCAAAAACAGTCCAAAACTATAGAAAAGGGGGTAAAAATTTTCAAAAATTTGAAAATTTTCTATAAATAATAAAAAATAAAAAACATTAAATAACATTTGAAATTTTTTACCCAATTGAGCTCATAACTTCAAACGCGAATTCCGGGAGATCGAGCCAGCGGAATCCGACACCGTTTTTTCTAGGTAACTTCCCATGCCCTGCTCTTTCATTTACATGTAAATTTTTTAATTTTCCATGGTCCAATTTGATTTCTAGGTCATTCTAAATTATGTGCCATGGCCCATGCAAAAATTGAGGATTTTTTCGGGTATAGGGCTGGCTATACGTGGAAAAAGGGCTCAAAGTCGCGTACATACGCGGCTGTTTAGCAAATAGTCACGTATGCGATCACGTTCAAGTTTTTCTAAGACATATAATGACCCAAACTTGAATTAAATGTGTAGGATGGTTCTAGAATGGAGGGAACAAGAGCACAGGGATGTAGAAGAAGCAGTACGGAGATATATTATGGCACAACAAGCTCTTCATGCATGCGGGATCTACAAGTTTTGGTGTCTTGGTGGCTTAAGGGCCAAATGAATATTGTTACAGATGCTAGTAGACTACTTGGATCCTGACTCAGAGTCTTTGCATATCGACGAGATGTCCCTCACTATAGAGGTGGAAGACATATACTTCATTACTGGATTGTCTCGATGGGGGGAGGTGGTGGACCTATGGTCTCGCGGGATCGGAGGTGGCCTCACCATAGATGAGTATATAGTTGTATACTATTATCCAGACATGGAGAAGGCCGGGATTCATATCCCAACTAACTCCATACAGGTGCTAGGCCTAAAGTCCATATTACTGACACTCAGCAGGATAGCAGGGCTAGCCTCACTCCACCAAGCCTCACGGACCCTGATGTTATATACAGTGGAGTGCATGAGACCCATGGTTTAC
Source organism: Pseudotsuga menziesii (assembly GCA_001517045.1). NCBI lineage: Eukaryota > Viridiplantae > Streptophyta > Pinopsida > Pinales > Pinaceae > Pseudotsuga > Pseudotsuga menziesii. The sequence goes on from LPNX010776256.1 coordinate 50,775, forward strand.
GATTGGAGTACGGCGCTGTTGGGAAACATGAAGCAATAGATCAGTGACTGCAGGATGGGTAGGGTATGAAACTTCGGTTTTAGTAGTATATTGAGCATGTTCTTCTTTGAGTGTGTTCTGGTATTGATCCCTAGAGTTGAAGTTTCTCTTCACAGGGTTCAAGATCCATCCCAACGATGTTGGGCAGATGTGATGCATAGACTGGGTGGAGGTAGGGTGTCCAACCCCTATCCAGCTGATTTCTTTCCATGGTGGCGGTGACAGATAGTTTCCATCGATGACTACCCCTATGCCGGGATAGATTTTCGGGGATATCCCGACATGCCTCTACCACCAGGATCAGCATACGGTGACCTTGGTAATGAATCCCAACCCTCTTTTTAAGTTTTTTTGAATTATTTAATTTTTATTTTTGTTTTTTTGGATATATGGAACCAAAAGACATGTTTTTGCGTGACAACACATGGTGACATCTTGTCATATGTATGCAGATGTAGGACCATGGAAGCCTGAAGGTTTCCCTCATCATAGACAGAGGGGAAGAGGATATGACATTATGGGTGTGGATGCAAAGCGAACGCTCCAAAGCATTCATACCAACTTCGTGTGGTTGACACATAGGGTACCCATGGCGCAAGTTGAGGACCTGCCTGAGGCCATGCAATGTCAGGTGGTGGGTGTGCCATGAGAATGGGTGCAGTTGTTTCGACGACTATCTAGAGCCATGGTAACATTCCACGATCAGAACCCCCCTCCTCCTCCCCAGGCTTAGATACCTGGGAGTGATACATTTTGTACTACCATGTCTTTAGATTTGGGTGGCTCGGAAGCCCCATTTTTGTATTATGACACTTATGTATTATCACATTTTGGATGTTTAATGAAATTTTTTTATGATGATTGATTTATTTATTTGCATGTGAAAAAATTTATGTTTGTGATGAGCTTATTGTTTGTGAAACAAATGCCAATCTAAACACATAATTAGCATATGAGTCAGCAACTTGATTATAAATTCTTGGAACATATATGTATGTTTTGTTGTCAAATTTCCATTCTAACAATCTCACACATAAGAATCTTCGTAATAATGTTGGATCCTTAGCATGGTACAAGCCATTAAGCTGTGACACTACTAACTCCGAATCAAGACGCACCTCAAGATATAGAACACAATGTGAAATGGTATCCTGTAAAAGCTCGATAATGACACTATATTCAACAACATTGTTTGAAGAGATCCGTAAAAATATGCCTCCTGAAGACAATACCTGACCCATAGGAGTATAAATCACCCAAGCAACAGAGGATGAGTGTTGAGTGTGATGGCTAGCACCATCTGTAAATCCTATATAGACGAAAGACTCCATTGACATTTGCCATAATAAATGAAAGCTAATCAACAAACTCGATCACCATAAGAAAACCTAACTATGCAAAATACTATACAATAATATACAATAGTCAGCCCTGGCTGAGAATCATGCATAGTAATTTTTAAGATAGAGGTCATTTCTAGGCTCCACCAAGGCTGCCCCCTCATAATCTACTAGCTTATACGCGCCCTTCTCTAACACACGTTTAACAACGTAAGGACCATGCCACATGGGGTTAAACTTTCCTGCCCCTAAGAGTTCTTTAGCTTGATCCCACAAAAGGACCAAATTTCCTTCACTAAACTTCCTTGGACAAACAAATTTATCATACTGAACCTTAACGCAATGCTTATTCACTTCTAGAGCCACCAAGGCATCTCAGTGCTGCTCATCAAGGTGCTCTAAGTTGACCAAACACTCCTCCAATGGGGAAGTGTTTGGTAAGAGCTCTATGGCTAGCTTCAAAGAAGGGATTTCACACTCAACTGACAATTCAGACTCCACTCCATGTACAAGCTGATATGGAGAAAAACCGCTGGTAGTCTTAACTTCAGTCCTATAATCCCACAAGGCAGGATATAACATGATATGCCGATTGGTCTTGCTTTGTGCGATGGTTCATTGGAGAATGTACTTGAGTGATTTGTTCACTAATTCAACCTATCCATTTGCTTGAGGGTAATAAGAAGAAGAATGCTCCTGCTTATACCCTAACTTCGAGGCCAACTCTTCCATCATCCGAGGCCAGCTCATGTGTGATCTTCCCTGTGCTTCGATGGAATCTAATCCCAATGATTCATTTTCGAATGAACTCTTGTTCTTGATAAGCACTGCTAACCCATGGTATAGAGATTTGCTCATTTATCTCCAAACAAAAATATTTCAGCTAAATATATCCTGTGATGATCGCCACCGTATCCTTCACCATGCAAAATACTACCACATCTTGAATGACACCTTGTATACATGTGGGATTGATTTCGTTCTCCAGTGATGCCTCACCCATGAGGAAGTTGAACAAGTGTTGACTGATTGCCACTCTGGAGCATGTGGTAGTCATTTATCTGGGATGGATACAACCCAAAAAACCCTTTGCGCTGGCTATTTCTGGCCTTCAGTCTTTAAAGATTGTCATGAGGCTATTAAGAAATTCCCACCTTGTCAACATTTTTATCTGAAAAAGTGCACTCATCTTGCTCAACTACACCCCGTCATTGTCGTTCGCCCATTTTCTAAATGGGGGATTGAAAATATGCATTGTAAGCCTACCTCAGCCATGGGGCATGGTTACATCATCGTAGTCATTGACTATATTACAAAGTGGGCTAACGCTATGCCTACATATGCGGAAGATGGTAAGATTGCAGCTCTCTTCCTATTCAATCATGTCATAGCTAGATTCAGAGTCCCGTAGTCCATAGTTACTGATCACGGATCATATTTTCGTAATAAAATGATCGAGGAACTAAGTACGAAGCTAGTTTTTCGTCATGAAAACTCTACGCCCTATTATCTACAAGCTAATGGTCAGGTAGATGCCATTAACAAAGTTTTTAAAACAATGCTTCATCGGATGGTTGGAGACCATAAATCCAACTGGCACCATATCCTTTTCTCTACTCTTTGGGCTTGCAGGACTTTGGTGAAAATAGCTACTGGTTTCACAACTTTCCAGGTTGTCTATGGACTCGAAGCTATCTTGCCGATTCAATGTCATATTCCATCCTTGAAACTTGTCGTCGAACTTCTCCTAGAAACTTCCACAAAAGAAGAGATATTTTTGTACTTGAACAACCTTGATGAAACTAGGAGAAATGTTGCCTTGTCTAATGAGGCACACAAGAAATGCGTCAAGGCATGGTATGATAAATCCGTACAACCCCGTGCCTTTAACGAGGGTGACCTAGTTTTGAATTACGATCAAAGATACGACAAGCTAGGGAAAGGAAAGTTCGAATCCATGTGGTATGGTCCTTTCGTCACTTCTAATTTTTTAAAGAAAGGGGCCTACAAGCACGTAGACTACGATGGAATCCCTTTAGGGCAGCCTCACAATGGGTTGTACCTCAATAGGTACTATTCCTAGATCTCTCTTGGATAGTATCTTGTATATATGTATATTGCTTGACTTTCAGTGTGCTTTAAGTATTTTCAATATGGTTTTGAGTTTAGTGTCTGTGTCTGTTTATACCATGTTTTGGTCGTGCAGAGCAGATGGCTTTCTATGGCTTCGCTGATGGTGCTTACCGCCACACCTTGAATCTTTCCTCAACTACTTGGGTTCTCTATTCCCTAGATTACGATTGATTAGTTCAGGAGTGGTTTTATTGGTCCCGCTACCAACAACATCGCCAAGTATTGAGCAGTCATAGGTATTTTGACTGAAGCTACCTCCCAGGATGTTTGCAATTTCGTAGTCTTGATGGAATCACAACTAGTGGTTTGTCATCTAAACCATGTTTATACCATTAGGAATCTTGTGCTTCTCTGTCTCTTTCGAAGGGTATGCTTGTTAGAATGGTCATTTGAAACCATCACTTATAGGCATATCCCTAGGTAACATAATGTAGTTGCTGACTCATTGGATAACTACATCCTAGATTGGCATATTACCCATTCATGACATGAAAATAAAACTTGGCTCATTGTAAATAAAAATTAAAGACACATAAAACTCATGTAAAATACATTCACCATTTGAGACATATAAACACCAGGTAAAAGTATGTATATATATATATATATATATATATATATATATATGAACATGTTTTACAAAAAATAGGTCACGAGACCTCATCTAAAGAACGTAGGATTTCAGGTAAAAAATCACCATACAAAAGTCCTGAAGCTATCAGCTTTCAGTGGATACATCATGCATCTAATGATGTTCATGGTAACACATCACTTCCCTAGGCTACACTACGTAGCAGTCTGCTAAAACGACTCAGTACTCCCGCTGTAGGCCTCTGATACCTTAGTGGGAGGTCGTCAATAGAAGCATCAAGGATGTCTAGAGTCAACCTCTCCAGGTTTTCCTCTAACTCCCTGGCCACATTGTCACCCTGTGGTATGAAATGGGCTCTATCTCATCTATCCAATGGGGTAGCTCCCCCAGGTCGTGCTGCTCTGACATCTACATGGAAATATTCAAGTCTCGTTACTTAACATAAAAGTATAAAACATAAAAACACTATTCCCATTTTAGGGTTTTTTTCTTCTTATTGAGGTCACCCCACTGTCCACCAAGTGGGAGCGGTAGGTCAGGGTCACTGCTGAAGTCAGTGCCCACATATGCATAATCCTCCACCATTTGGAGCTGATCTCTCAACCATCGAAAGAATGGGTCACTGAACTTTACCTTCACCCTGCCTGCCCTAGTACTGGCTATAATTCGGACCCACCTCTGCATGTGAGGGTCCCATGCTCTCAGATCTGTAAAGACCACCTAGGGTCTCATCTATGGAACCCACTTAAATAAGAAGCAAGCTAGAATGGAACCGAAACCAAATTGCTTCAGTTCCCCCTACCGACACTTGGTCAGCTGATCCTTGAAGATCGGAAGCAGAGCTTCCACCGAGTTAAATACTGTAGGCACCATGGCCTCTATGGCATAGAGCATATGTGCTCTAGATTCCTGGTGTACTCCTTGGATTCCTACCACTCTCGACATGGTAAACAATACAGTCCATAGAGGTCCATCCATCACTGCTTTTATGGGGATTTTCTTCCCCGATGTCCTTGTCCCAGGGATAGAGTGACGGTCTATCCACTCCTGTGTAGTGATGTCTCCTCCACAGGAACCAGTCAACGATATAGGGGCACCCCGTCTCAAAAGGCTAGTCAGCAAGTAGATGTCCTCTACCTCAACTATCAAAATATTGTTGCTATGAATTCCACATCTGGAGTATATGCTCTAACAATCACTCATGCGATACCATACTGGGTGTGCGGAAGAATTTTAAGAGTCTACAATATCTCAATGCAGCTATGTAACCTGCATTTTATTCGGTGAAGGCATCATCATTATCTTGTTGTCTCTCTTTCCATATGATCATTTTTTATCAGCAAGAACCTGTCGAAAACAATCACAAGGCTTATTAGAATCATTGTTAATCATCCAAATCGATTGAAATGAGCTAGTTTTTCTTGTGTGAATATTTCTACTTCTCCATGGACGGCACTGCCTATGCCCCATTGAGGACAGGCAGTGGCACTATCTGTGCGCTATGTTTTTGGCACGGTTCTAGCGAGGTACTGCTTATCCCGCAAGGGATAAGAGTAGTGCCCGCTCCCATGATTTTAGGGCTTGCCATACAAGCCCAAAACACCATTAAAAGTCAAAATTGAAGACATAAGATGAAAGAGTAGGGTCTAGGCTATTACTTGGAATTGACGGTGCTCGAATCCAACGGTGGAAACTCCCAATATCAACGACTAAAAATATGGCCAGGAAAATGCTCCAAATTCTCTCCATTGTGGGTAAATAGTAAAATGTTTTGATTCTTCACTATTTAGATGACTTTTATACACATTTTTGGGTTTGACATGCTATAGTTTTATTTTAAAATCGTCCATTAATCAAAATCTATTAGTCGTAATCCCTTAATGTCAGTTATTGATGCATTTAACTTTTGCTTTTGAGTCGTTGCAGGATAGAAGAGAAGTAGCAGTAAAGTTTTTACTTTTTCGTACTACCATTAAACGAAAAAAGTCTTTGAGCATTTATTGTGACACCTTGGTCATGCTCTCGAAACTTAGTATCAAAGGTCTGAGTCTGTTTCTGATTCTTTTCAAGCTCGTAAAATCTCTCATTGTGAAAAGAGACCTAATGGATTATTTTTTAAACTCTTTTTGGGATCCTTAAATACGAAAATATTGTCGAGTGATCTTGTCTTCTTCATGCTCGTTAAAGCATTTGAAGAGTCATCTCTTCGATGGTAGGTTATCTCTTTTTCGGTTCGGATATACTATTTATGAAAAAGGAACACTCCAGCCAATCATGACTAGAAGAGTTCTCTAAGGTATAATTTTATACTTTTTTGGGCCTTAGAGACTAAATCATATGTATGCCTTTTTTCGGGAAATAGTCTTAGAAACAAAACTTAGTACCTTGAGATTTGTATGCCTTAATGACAGATTCTCTCGCTCTTAACATAGGTTCAAATCATTGACATTTGATTGATAGAATCGACTGGGTGTTAGACATCAAAACATATATTTATGCTCAGTATATTGTAATAGGGTACCTTGGGAATCATTGACATTAATGGTGATCTCCCTCGCACCTGTTAACGGTTCACATCATTGGCCGATAATCAAGTGGTTTCTACCATGTTCGACTTCAGATCATTTTAATCACATGGATAGAATCGTACTTTATGGAAGACGAGACGAAGACCCTGGGTATTTGTTTAGAGCTCATTGCTTTCCTCAGGTTGTGATGGAGTTTTGTATATCTAGCATGGATCCAAATTTGTATGGTCATGGCTATGCTCAAATTTGCGTCTGTATGACATAGATCTATGTTGTATGTCTGGTAGCTATGTCCAAGTTTGAGTCCTCTATCACATGGATCTACGTTGTATTCTAGTATCCATGCTTGTTTATTCCTCTCATGGATATGCCTTGTATTGGTCTGCAGCCATGAGTTGGTTACATGTGTCTATGAGTCAAAAATATTGATGTACTATAGATTCCTACTGGACAACATTCTCTGACCGAGCTGAAATTTTCACCATGAAGTGACAACTCGTTCTCTCAAAGCTCTCTCTTATTGTATCCCTCTAAGTCTCATGCTTTGGGGGGCATTCTTTTATACCCAAATCCTGTCACCATCATGTGATAAGACCCTTGAGTTCCATGTTTTCCCTTAATCCTAGCAGTTAGAGTGAAAACTTACTCTGTTTGTCAATTCTACTTGAAAAAACCTAGCACCATGCTTTCCGTGTGGCCCATGAGAGGTACCTTACTCAGCACCACCTGTAACATGTTTTCAAGAAGTGGTGCCACCGCTTATGGTCTTTGGTCCAAAAGCGGTTCTCATATAAACCACTCTTGTCATAAGAGAAGAAAAGTGGTACCATGGGTAAAATGGGAAAAAGAGAAGTTTATCGAGGCTTCTAGATCATGAGCCTCGTTTCCTCCCTTATCCCTATCATTATGGGTCACTTGAGATCGAGATCCTCCATGGTAGGATCTTGGAGCCACCTCATCCACAATTCTCTCAACTATTCCTATCCATTGAGCCTTATAAATACAAGCTCATGTCCATAGTTGAGGGGGGAGAACTATAGAGGTATTGTTATGCTGTTGGATTGACCACTTAGTCCAAGTCATTGGAGAGCATAGAGAGCAAAGTTGGAGCTTATGGGGATGAATTCTTTGTCTCATGGAGGGGCTTGTCGACAATAAGGAAACGGTTGTAAGCTTCTCCATACATTCTTAATGCAAAGCTGATTTCTGTCCCACATTACTATTGTTTTGATTTCACATGTACATGCTGTTAGATTCCTTAGTCACTAACATGGATAAGTAGATGATTTTATGGTAGCTTTGATGTGTTTGCATGTTTTATCTATTTGCAAATACACAGTTTCACTATCAAAGCAACATTCCAGGTGTCTATGACATTCAGGGAAGGTCTTCATCCTTTGTTGTTCACTCATTTGTTCTGGATCTGAACCATTCATACTAGAGGAACAACTTTTGTCAATAGAAGGTGCAATATTCTTGACTACAATACTCAAAGGTTTCAAAAAGGACAAGAGTCTTGGCCCTGATGGTTGGCCTGTAGAATTCTACCTACATTTTTTTTTTATCTTATTGGTGTTAAAATTTTCATATGATTATCTAAGACATCAGTATTTCATTTCATTTTCATGACAAAATCATATAAACAAGATCACTGAAAGATAGACAAGCACAACCATAAAAAAGGAACACAAATATTTATCCTAGGAAAACCCTAAAGGGAAAAACCCAGCAAAAGCTTCCTCAATATAGATGCCCCAAAAAGATAAAAGATAAAACCAGCAAGGAGATCAAAGCCTAATCCTCCTCCTTCTCTAGCTACTTCTCTACTCCACTAATGCACTACAAAAGTGATATTGTGTGTGTCTCAAATGAGGAGCACTACACCTCTATTTATATTCATCCATTCACTTAAGTTAACTCATTTGACATGTAGGCTCGAGTTAAATCATGTAGGCTCGAGTTACACATGAAGGCTCAAGTAACCACACTGGGGTGTTGATGACCCACCTTTACAGTTAGATGGGACTACCTCATGACTCTTATTAGTTCTTCTGATTAGGAGCATTGGGATACAATGTAATACAAGTGGTTCTCCCGGTAGGACCATCGGGGACCACAAAAAGATACATATATAATATTCTTCGAAGTTACAATATTTCAACACTCCCCCTTAACGAGAAGGGTATTCTACGGCAACATCAGCAACAACAAGAGTAGAGATAGGAGAGATCATCAACATCAGCAGGGTAACACATCTATAAATCATTGGAAGCTTTTCAACATCATGTAGTATTCATCTTCAATCTTCAATCTTCATCATCAACAACATCTTTAGTCTTTGATCAGCAACATCTTCAGCATTTTGATCTTTCAATTAGCAACGACATCTTCAGCACTTGGACCTTTCGATCAACAACATCTTCAGCACTTTGACTGTTCGATCAGCAACAACATCTTCAGCATTTTGACCTTTCGATCAGCAACATCTTCAGCACTTTGACTATTCGATCAGCAAAAACATCTTCAGCATTTTGACCTTTCGATCAGCAACATATTCAGCACTTTGAATTTTCGATCAGCAACAACATCTTCAGCATTTTGACCTTTCGATCAGCAGCAACATCATCATCATCATATTATGATCTGTCAATCATAATCATCATCACATTCTGATATTTCGATCAGAAACATCATCATCATACTCTGATCTTTCGATCAGAAACATCATAATCATAGTGCATCATCATCATACTCTGATATTTAGATCAGTACGTCATCATCATCATACTCTGATATTTCTATCAGTATGTCATCATCATCATACTCTGATCTTTCAATCAGTACGTCATCATCATACTCTGATATTTCGATCAGTACGTCGTCATCATGCTCTGATCTTTCGATCAGTATGACATCATCATCATCAGCAACAACCTGCAATCCACAACTCAAAGACAAAAAGTCTTTGGATCATTTTTGGACTTAAAGTCTAGGGATGATACAATCCCACCACATTCTCGACAACCGAAGTTACCGGATTGACTATGGGAGAATCAGTCCCTATCACTTTAGGACTAAGTCCAAGGACGATGAAATCCTACCACATTCTTGAGGACTGAAGCCACAGGATTGATTACGGGAGAATCAATCCCTATCACTTTAGGACTATGTCCAAGGACGATGCAATCCTACCACATTCTCAAGGACCAAAGCCACCAGATTGATTACGGGAGAATCAATCCCTATCACTTTAGGACTATGTCCAACGACGATGCAATCCTACCACATTCTCGAGGACTGAAGCCACTGGATTGATTACGGGAGAATCAGTCCCTATCACTTTAGGACTATGTCCAAGGATGATGCAATCCTACCACATTCTCGAGGACCGAAGCCACCGGATTGATTACGGGAGAATCAGTCCCTATCACTTTAGGAATATGTCCAAGGATGATGCAATCCTACCACATTCTCAAGGACCGAAGCCACTAGATCTATTATGGATAGATCTCCTGAGATGATACAATCCCTCTTCATTCTAGAAGACCGAGGTCTTTGGATCACTTTAGGGCAAGTTCCCAGGGATGATACAATCCCATCACGTTCTCGAGGACCGAGGTCACCGGATCTATTATGGACAGATGTCCCAGGATGATACAATCCCTCTTCATTCTCGAGGACCGAGGTCTCCAGATCACTTTAGGGAAAATTCCCAGGGATGATACAATATCACTGCAACATCAATACTCCCCCTTTCAAGGAAGGTCTTTCCGAACAACACCAAGCTTGTCTCGAAAGTGTTCAAACTCTACTCGAGGCAGAGGCTTCGTCAGTACATCATCATCCAAACCATCATCATCTACATATTCAGTATGTGAATACTGAACTATCACCATCTGTATCTCCAATATGTGAATACTGAAAGCATCATCATCTATATCTTCAGTATAGAAATATTGAAAGCATCATCATCTCTATATTCAGTATAGAAATACAGAATCACCATCATCTGTATCTACAGTATGTAAATACTGAAATATCATCTATATCTTCAGTATGGGAATACTGAAATCATCATCATCTATATCATAAGTATGGGAATACTGAAACATCATCATCTCTATATTCAGTATAGAGATACTGAATCACCATCATCTGCATCTACAGTATCATCATCTGCATCTTATCTTGTATGTAGAAATACCGGATTTCTACGTGTTACGTCGGAACACAGGGTTCTTTGTCATCACAACTATGGTTATCACATAGAATCATTGTAGTGTCCATATTCAGGTTAAAGAGACCTGATATCAGCTTCTGAAGCCATATGGCTTCACAACTTAGTAGAGCAATCTGCTATGTATTTTGCTTCAACCGTGCTAAGAGAAACACTGGACCGTTTCCTGCTAAACCATGAACTCATAGCAGACCTCAAACAAAAGCATATACCTGATGTGATTTTCCTGTCTGAGATACTTCCAGCCCAATCTACATCTGTGTAGCCATACAATCTATACTCATGGCTACCATCATAGTATAGACCAAAGTCTATAGTCCCTTTCAGATATCTCATCACATGTTTTGCAGCTACCAGGTGAACCCGTCTTGGTTGAACAAGATATTGAATTAAGGTGTTCATAGCAAAACAAATGTCTGGTCTGGTATTTTTTAAGTACATCAATGACCCAATGATCTGTCTGTAGTGAGTCACATCCACTAACTCTAATGAGTCATCAGCTAACAGCTTCAGGTTGGAGTCCATGGGTGTGGCCATGACTTTGCATTCCAACATATTGAATCTATTCAATATCTCTACCACATACTTTCCCTGGTTGAGAAATATTCCTTATAAACTTTTCCATACTTCCAGACCTAGGAAATAATACATTAACCCAAGGTATTTCATCTCAAATTCTTCTGCTAGTTTCTTCTTGCTTTCCATGATTTGTTTCTCATTCCCTGTCAAGAATAAGTCATCCACATATAGTAATAGAATGACAGGTACATCTTCTACAACTTTGTAGGAAAGGTTAGGATCGACTTTACTCTTGGCAAAGCCCATGCTCATCAGGAAACTATCTATTCTTCCATACCAAGCTCTGGGAGCTTGCTTCAGGCCATAGAGGGCCTTCTTCAACTTCAAATCCTTTTGACTATTCGATGTAAAAATATTCCTCAATCATACCATTAAGGAAGGCTTGTCTTTACTTCATCATGGAAGAAATTACCATGATAGTTTTGAAGGAAGTGTACCTTTCTTCCTAGAGTAGGTGTCTCTTCAGAATTAATTCCCCCTTTCTGATAGAAACCTCTAGCCACAACTCTTACCTTACTTCTATCAACAACATATCTTTTCTTGCAAATCCATTTGGAAGATGCCACATTCTTGCTTTCTGGTTTGAGTACTATATCCCAAACATCATTCTAGTATCATAACATCTTCTATGAGTTTGTCTTCTCAGGCCATCAACATATCCTAGTCTTCTGCATTCAACCTTGAAGGTTGGAACCCACTTTACTCTTGGTAAAGTCTCGATCCATCACAAAGCTATCCATCATGTCGTACCATGTCGAACTCAGATATAATTTTCTGTAGTCACTCCCCCTAAAGTGGAGTATCATCTTCCCTCTTCATTCTGTATAGGTGGTTCTATGCTTGATAAATACTGGTCAATAGAGTTTGTCATGTCATAGTCTATTCTTTCTGGGGAGAATCATGAACCTTGCTTTGTACACTTGTTCCATCATATCATATACATCATTCGCCATGATAAACTGTTATTCTTTGATCATAGCTTCTTTCATAGAATTTTTTTCTTCATCTTGAGTTATCTCTTGTACCCATGGTGGTATTCATCCTTCAAGGAGGATATACCACTCTCTGAAGCTCTTTCTTCCGTCATGGTGTCTCTGACCTTGGGAGATTCAAATTCATGTTTATTGGAGTGAATCTTGAATTGTCATCACTTGTTCTTCGGAACAAGTCTCATCCTTCTTTTCTTGTAGGAGGTTGTACATGACCTTTCCTACAATTCAAATGCACTAGTTGCATGGTTAGAACTATTTCATAAAACATATGCATAACGTCAAATTCTTATGCATCATGCAACTGTTTAGTCAATACAACATTCATCCATATCTCACATAAACTTTCTAGATTCCTTCCATCTCCACCATGACATTATTGAGATTGTGCACTAATCCAATCTGTCAACAAAGAGGTTTGATAAGTAGTAATGGAGAGTTGTATAACACCATGAGCGACTTACCCATCACACGCATATTAGTAGAATACAGTCATTAATGCAAACAATCTATCATGCACATCAACTGAATATAATCAAATGTATAACAAAAGAATATCGTGAAATGACAATTGAATACTTATCTTTTATTTGTTTTGTGGGTAGAATCCATCTTGATAATTTTGATTTATCATCTTCTTCATTCATGAAATCATCATTTCTTATCCAAATGACAAGAATTGAGTTCTTCATATTCCTCATCGCTTGAGGGATCTTCTTTGAATGTTGAGAGCTTGATCTTCAATTGCTCCCATATTCTTCTTCTCTTCTTATGAGTCGAGCTGGAAGCAATTAATTCCTTCCGGCATACATTCTTTGCATGAATCCCATGATCCTAAGAGGCCATTCAAGGTGGCTATCACCACTTCTTCTTCTACTGCTTCAATTTGTTCTACATTCTGGATCTTCACATTCTTCAACTATTTTCTCAAAGCCATATTCTGATTTAAGTTCTTATATTCAAATAGTTTGATCAATGAATCAAACATATTCGTTGTCTTTAGGGAAGACACTTGTGGTACAAGTTGATTCGTGATTGAATCAACAATGACCTTCTTGGCCTTGATCAAGTTCTTCTTATGTAAGGCTTTGAGCCTCATCTCCGTATGGAATTGGAACCTCTCTACTTATGTAGGTGTCCAATTCATTTTCTTTTAGAGAGATCATATACTTCCATGCTTGGAAGTTGTCAAATTTACCAAGCTTATCATCAAGCTGATGTGATAGATCACTTTGAAATGAGAACCTCAAATGCAAATAGCAAAAGATTAGATCTTACTGATTTGAGGTGTCCATCCTGCTTCCAGAGCTAGCTGATTTAGGGTTTGTCAGAGAAACCATAATTTTCAAAACTTGGAATATTTAAGATATTATTGGATAGAAAGATATATCTCTTCAAATGGAGCTGTCTAATGTACTCCTTTTCTGGAAACAGTGGAGGGAAGCTCCCGGAACAAGAATCCCTAGTTTTCCAATTTCTTCTGTAGAAATGCCTGTCACTGTTTCTGTTATATCTCCGAAATTACTGCTCCTATGTGTCTGAAATTTCGCACTGAGGTAACCTCGCATGTCATTGATCCAAAAACATAGGTTTCATCAGAATTGGTTTCACCAATTGGAATTTATGATCCTTTTCCCACAGTTGTTGGGAAATAGGGAAGACCCGGGTTTAATCCTTTTATGTCGCACCAACAAAAGACCCATAGTGTTGGCCCTTTCGGCAACAACCTGCGCCCAGGTTATAATATCACCCGAAACAGCTATGGGGTGCCGCAGAATCAGGTTTCTGCAAGCAGAAAGGGGGATTACTGTACCTTAGCCTTTAATAATCTTATTAATCAGTAATTACAAAGCTTTACCATTCATTCTCATATAAGTTCGTAGATAGATAGACAACCGTGACTTGCTTAACCCACTACAGGGAATTCACAGCGAAGCTTGTTATTAGCAGCGATCTAAGTTATCAGATATATATAGTTATTAATGCATAGAAGATAACAAAAAATGGAAACAACAAAAGAAACCACAACACCGGATATAACGTGGTTCACTCCCAGTGTAGGGGCTACGTCCACCAAACTGCATTTTATTCAACTTGCTGCAAAATCACAGTTTGATCTGCGCACTCAGCTGCAGATTCCTTTAGTCCTTAAAAGCTGTACACACAGTAGCAGGCCTCTGCGCACATAGCTGCAGATATTTCCTTAACCTTCTTACAAAACCCTCTGCGCACACAGCTGCATAGGTCGTCCATGCACACAGCTGGGACTTAACCTTTCTTTACAAAATAAACCTTAGCCTTGCCTTAATATTTCTTACATCATAAAACCTAACCTTTCTTATTTACACAAGTGCTTATTTATATCGCACTATTTACAAAAACATGGATTCAAGACCATGGGCGCCCAACCCTAAACCCTGGATTTAAACCATGGGTTTATTACATTACCCCGACACCCCTAAGACTATTTTGACTCGTAACTCTGCTTACAAACTTCCTCAACAACTGCGGAGTTACCCATCTTAAGGACTGATTAAGGTGTGTGCCCCAACAGGCCCCTAAGACTCACCAGTGTCCCGTCTCGGGGCACTTATCTGCTCGGCTGGTGGTAAAAATTTGCTTGACGAAGACGCTGTGCGCTGGTTCCTGGAGTCCTTCCTGCCGACTGCCGACTTCCTGCTTCTTTCCTTTTTGATATGTGTGCTGAGCAAGACCTTGTGGATCCATCTGCAACCCCATTCTTTGCTTGGGTTCATGACACGTAACCATCCATAGCTTGGGGTCCCCTGGAATTGCGTGTCACACTGCATAAGACATACAGCTTCCACGGCTCTGCTCTGCCAGAATATTCCAGGATGGGGTTCCCTTGAGTCGGTTGGCGAGGTCTTATGGCCTTCGTTGCTCCATGTTAGAGCAAATTTGTACCTTCCTTCACCTGATTTAGAGCAAACTTCTACCCGCGTGTGCACCTAAGTTGAATTCGATTGCACTGGTGGATTACTCAAAAGGTCCTGCAGACCTTTTTCTCTGAACTCTTGGACTAGATCCTGGACTTCACAATTGTTTGACATGGTTTCAGTCAAGTGAACTCCCAAAAATGCTTCAAGGAAGATTTCATCCGCCAATCTAGCTTACTTATAGAATTCTGCTGCAAGATTTGTCATCATGGTGTACTAATAATACCAAATCTGTTTGAATGCCAAAAATCTCGCCACACCCAGCCTCAGATTCTGCCAAAATCTCATAATTATGGGTATTGAGAATAGCTCACGTGTTGTCACCGCCAATTTCATTTTGTCCCATCCATCACATTCTATGCTGCAACACAGTTTTAACCTACGACACAACGACCACTTTTCACTTCGACACAGTATGACCCTGCGACCACTGAGCAACCCTCGGCTTCCCATACTTCCACCTTCAGACTGTGACATGCCTGAGTGTTACGAGCAGCTTTTCTTATGGTCCAGTACCCAATTTTAGCTGTTCCGGGCACATAGAATTTTCTTTCTTGGTGCTACCTCTGATTTTGGGTACCTGGCCTGTCCCTATACTTTTTTAGACAACTCCCATTTATCATAGAAAGAAAAAGTTCTCCATTTAACTTGGCTAGCTAGACTGCGCCCCCATCAGTAACTTTCTGTACTATATATGGTCCCTTCCAATGTGTCTTAAACTTTCCTGGGAACTTCATGAATCTACTGTCATAGAAAAGCACAAGATCACCCTGCTGGAATTGTTTCTTCTTGATGTGTCTGTCGTGCCATGCTTTTTCTCAAGCTTTCTGCACCTGTTGCTAGAATCCTGCAATAAATCTATCTTCTTTGAGTTCTAATATCTATTTCAGTCTCTCTGTCATTATGGGTGGGTCATCTATCTCGGTGAAAGCAGATATTCTGAGGCTGGGAACAATGTATTCCATGGGCATGATGGCTTCTTGCCCATAAACCAGTCGAAAAGGTGTATGCCCTGTCAACTTTTTGCAAGTAGTTCTATAAGCCCATAGCACTGTTGGGATTCGAAGGTCCCAATCATTTTTGTTAGCATTACAAACTTTTGTCAAAGCATGTTCAAGGATCTTATTAAAAGCTTTGACAGTCCCATTTGCTTGTGGATGATAGGATGTACTTTTCTGATGGTATACTTGAAATTCTTCAGTCAGCACTTCAATGGTCTTATTTAAGAAATGTGATCCTTGATCGCTCATAAGGACGCACGGACATCCAAACCTAGACAAGATGTGGTCAAAGATAAATTGCGCAGCTGTAGCAGCACTACAGTTCTTGACTGGTTGGGCTTCAGCCCAACGGGTAAGGTAGTCAGTTGCTGTAATAATATACCGCGCTCCTGACTACTTCGCAGGGGGGTTTATAGGGCCAACAAAGTCAATAGCCCACTTTTCAAAAGTTTGTAAGGTTACCTATGGCACTAGGGGCATTTCATCCCGCCTGGATGGTTTTCCTGTCCTCTGACAGACGTCGCACCTGTGGCAATATTCTCTTGCATCCTTATGAACTGTGGGCCACCATAGGCCGGCTATCAAAATATTCTGTGCAGTGGCTTTCCCTGCATAATGACCTCCTGCTGCACCAGAGTGTGATTCGGCCAAGATTAGTGGCCGTTCATGCTCCAGGAAGCATCTGCGCAATACTTCATCTGGTCCCATTTTATACAGCTGTCCCGCAATTAAGGTGAAGTCCACTGCTCGCACCACCAACTGCTTCTTCTGTTGTGTGGTCATCTCGGGGGGCGGGAAACCTGTAAATAAGTACTGAACAATATCCTGAAAATATTAATCAACCATCTAGATAGCAAATAACTGGGCATCAGGGAGACCTTCGTCCAAATTGGTAGGTTCTTCGCCTGATTCGAGCCTCGACAAGTGGTCAGGTCCTAGGTTAAGTCTTCCCGGCTTAACGATGATCTCAAAATCATATTCCTGGAACAGGATCAACCACCGACATATTCTTCCACCTAGCACAGGTTTGTTAACTAAGTACTTCAAGGCAGAATGGTCAGTAAACATCTTAAAATGAGATCCCAGTAGATAGTGTCGAAACTTCTGTAGTGCATATACCATAGCAAGGCCTTCGCGCTCTGTCGTAGTATAATTTTCCTCTGCTGTGGACAATTTTCTGCTTGCAAAAGAGATAGGGTGATCGATATTACCTGCACCTGACTGAGCTAGCACAGTACCCAGAGCAATGGAGGATGCGTCGACATGCATGTGGAACTCTTTGTTCCAGTCAGGAAATACTAGAATAGGAGCGGTGACCATTTTTTCCTTTAAAATATCTAGGCTTGCTTGACACTCCGGTGTCCATTCGAACTTAATATATTTCTTCAGCTTCCTTTCCAACGGAGCGGTAATCTGTGCATGGCCTTGGATGAACTTCCTGTAATAGCCAGTGTGACCCAGCGTCGTGCGAAGCTGTTTGACAGACTTCGGAGGTGGCAGGTTCACAATGATAGCGATCTTCGCAGGATCCATCATCAATCCCTGCTTACATACAACGTGACCAAGCAGGATCCCAAAGGGTACACAAAATATACACTCTTTTAAGTTTAAGGAAATTTGGTGCTGTCTACACTTGTTCAACCTAAGTCGCAGACTGGTGATATGGTCTTTTACTAGCCCAAAAATAGTCCAATCATCAAAGTAAACTTCTAAGAATTTATGTATATATTCCTTAAACGTGGAGATGACTACTCTAGAAAATATGACAGGTGCATTCTTTAACCCAAAGGGCATGACAGTATACTGGAAGGATCCCATTTCGATGGAAAAGGTTGTCTTATGTCGGTCCTCTGGAGAAATTCGGATCTGATGGTAGCCAGAAAAACCATCGGTAAAAGAGTACACTTCTTGACCCCCAACATTGTCGAGCACTTCATCTGTAAAGGGGGTGGGAAAAGGATCATGCAGGTAGGCGTCATTGAGTTTCCTTAGGTCGACACAAATTCGGATTTCACCCTTAGTCTTGTTTTCCTGGACCACCATAGGACTGACCCACTCAGATTCCTCAACAGGCTCAATTATTCCTGCGGCAAGCATCTTATCCAGCTCCACCTTAACCTTTTCTTTATACTTCGGATTCAATCTATAAGGACGTTGTTTCACCGGTTTGGCATCGGGTTTCAAAGGAATCTTCATGATGCCAATATCACGCAGAATACCCTTCATTTCGGAAAACTTTGTGGGAAAGAGATCTTGGTACTCGTGGAGAAGTTGGGTTACCTTACTGACCATTTCATCATCCCAATAGTCGTCGATTGTAGCAAGCTTAGGCTGTTCTTTGGAGCCAATGTTGATTGTCCGCGTCTTCAGGGGCTGAGTAACTTCCGGGGCTTCGACTGCTGGTCCATGCACATCGCAGCATCCTTCTGACTCAGGGATAGCAATGTTGCGCGGGTTGTCTTCTTCGTCCATTGTAAATTTGTAACATTCGACTGCGTGAGCTTCTTGTGTGGGAAAATCAGGTCGATGTTCTCGTACTTCTTGGTCGTCAAATACCTTAGTATGGATTATCCTGATAGCTGTTTCTAGTGCTGGACAGACGTTATTAGTAGAAAAATTATGCATAAAATTATGGACAAGACAGTCCCAACTTACAGTATCTTGGCAGAGCTCAGCTTCCGCATACCAAGTTTTTTCTATTGGTTCCAGCGTGTGCATGAATAGATGTACCCATTCATGTCGAGGGACACACTCCCATGCCTGATAGCACTTTGCCAAATGTTCCCGGGGACTAGAGTTGCCATCAAACTTGCTTTGCAGTGTCTCCGACGGGCCCTTAAATCACAGGTGTAGGAGCTTCTGACAAGTCTCCCAGCTAGGAATCTGTGTCTTATGGGCTTCCACCACCTGGCTCCTGTGGCTCAAAATGTGGAGTCAAAAGCTTCCATTGTTTGTGACTCAGGTATCAAGGTTGAGACTTGTGCAATGAACGGTTCTGGGTCGGTCAAGCCATCAAAAATAGGTAAAGTGTTTGGTTGTGAATTGAGCCATCTGAGGGACTTGGTAGACCAGTCACTGCTGTGCCCATGATACTCATATAAGTGGTTCTGGCAACTCTCTAAGTCATCTTCAGAGTCCGTCATACAAGAGCTACCAGACTCCCAACCTGCGGCAGGAGAATCCTCATTAACTTCTTCTTGCGCGGTGATAGTGTAGATGGGCTCAACATCATCCTGATCCTCCTGTTGGAGTGGTTCTGTGTACCATTCCCCTTGTGAAGGATCCAGGGGCAGGATGACTCTGAAGTCTTTTCCTTCGAAGATCATCTGTCTCTTCTTTAGGTTGATAACCGCAGCATTTTACATGGACCATTCAATTCCTAACAAGGCGGGGTAGGGATTGCTGTCATCAATGATCTCAATTACTTCAAAGTCCACGATAGTATTGACCCCGAAAATATCTATTTGGACACTCAGGAATCTTCCTAGAGGCACAATCCTTTGCTGGTTGGCTAGCCTTAGCTGGATGGGGGACCGGGCGAGGGTGGGTTTTCCCATTTGTTCCCAGGTTTGTTTAGTTAACACATTGACATCGGACCCTAAGTCCAGGATAACATCAGTCATATCGAATGCTCCTATCTGAGCATTCAATCGCATTTCCCTGCCGGTTCTACTGACTCTATGAATAGTTTTGTCTTGACCAGCATTTTGATGAGGTCCGCAGGAAGCAATGAATTTCTGTAACTCATTCAGGGCATCCTGATTTCTTAAAAGTTTGAGGAAACTCTATAAAAAGGAGGATAGGGTACTTACATTATCCAGCGGAGCTTCCTGTGGCCGCGAAGATAGCTGCTGGGGTTGTGTAGGTGCAACAAATGTACTAGGGCCAGCAAAATCTTTCTTGAATGCCATAAATGTTTCTTTTTCTCTTGTGATATCAAATTCTAGGATTTTTCGTAGGAGCCTTACGAACCCAAGCGTCGGCAGGCTGTGTTTTTGGGTTCTGTGGGTTTGTCGTAGCTCCACTCCGTGTGACAACATTGACAGTTGTGGTCGGTCTGGGTTCAACTGAAAGTAGATGGATGTTCTGCATAGGGGCACTCTGTCGTGCCTGAATCTTAGCTATTAGATGCGGGCACTGCTCAATCACATGATCTACCGCGCGGTAGTACCAACATGTCGTAGTGGGATTTCGACAGTCGCGAGCCACATGCCCAGCTTGGTTACAATTATAACACACCAATTGGCCTCGGCCTCTTCCGGCCATACCACCCCAGCCTCCAGAAGTGCCTCTGCCGGGGTTACCACCCTGGTAACCATAGCCATCAGTGCTTGGGCCATCATTATGTACTCGGTAAGCATCATAGGTGCCGCACGCATCTTCATTATGTCTTATAGACTTACAGAAGTTACAGTGGGGTTCCTTAGGTCCTTGTGCATACCTTTGCAGAAGGTAGCAGTTCTCAGGGCAATGTTGACCTGTTGCTCTGCAGAGCTCACAATATAGTACTTGCGGTGGAGATGGGTTTGGTGCACCAGTATTCAGGTACTGGTTTACCAGAGGGCACCGTTCCTTGTCGTGGCCTTCGACTCGACATTGTGTGCACCAAAACTCTTCGCGACTGGGTTTCACTTTCTTCATATCACAAAGTTCTAGAGCCAACACTGCTAGCTGCGCATGGATTTGAGCAATACCAGAATCATCTCGGACAGGGGCGGTTTCTAGCTTCATGGCGATTTCCAGCGCCTCTTGCTGGTCAGCAACCTTCTGTTGCATTAGTGGTGTTCGGATATGTGGTAATAAGGCTGCAATAAACCACTCCTTGTGCTGCACAGGACTAATGGTGAAGCTGACTTGATCTAGTAGAACTTTGAATCTCTGATCAAAGTCCCACACTGATTCACTGCACCGTTGCTGAATCTCCTTTAGTTCGGTGATAGACTGTGATTCTGATTTGGGCTTCTTAAATTCTTTGATGATAGCTGCCTTGATCTCATCTAAAGTAGGGCTCTTGGTGCTGGAGAATTTCATGAACCAGGTCCCGATCCCTGAAAGAAGTGATTAGCTGCGCGCTTTTCACATCCACATCGGTAATATTCTTGGCATTCCATACTGCTTCACATAAAAACCAGAACTGTTTAGGGTCCTCGGATCCCGTACCTTTGAATATGGGGAGCTTAATGTCATCAACTAGGTGGGCCATGGGGGTCCTAGGGGGGTTGGGAGGAGGACCGGATGCCTATTGGGAGGGGTTTACGGGGGTAGGTTGACCTGTGGTTGGAATACTCGGACCTGGCTGACGGTCAGACTGCGACGAAATTTCAGGGTTGACAAAGCCTCGCTGCGGGGTGACTGGAGGGTTTCCGACCAAAGGGTTTTCTTCAGAGTCTGACTTGTCAGGGTTTATAGGGGAAAGTATGGTATCCTGAACGAAGGAGTAGGAGTCAAAATCTCTCTTGTACCTTTTGCCACTTCGCAGCAAACCACTTTGCTCGTCAAAGGTATTATCACTTGCAAACATATGTTAGTACTACTAAGATAACAGTCTGATTCAAATAACAATATACCCTTTTCAGCCAGTAGTATTTTAATCCTCAAGCTTAATGAATTCAAAAATTTACCACGGGGGCCTTTGAAGAACTGCCGCTCAGCTTCGCTGAAGGAGGTACTTGTGTCGATGGCAAATTCTATCACGAAGGCTTCCAACGTTCGCGTCGTCCAAAAATCGACAGCGCGGGATACCTCGTTATTCACGTGTTGCACAAGGTTGACCCTTGCGGGGGTCCACACGGGAGCCCGTCGAGCTTGGAAATTCATTCTTCTCTCTATTAACCTAGACAACCACTGGTGCAACTCTATGTGGATACTACCAAAGAAAATTTCATAAGCATCACAAAAAACATACCTTTGTAGAAAGTCCCTGGCGCTACGACGTGGATTTATATTCTCTTGCTGTGCGAATATCAGACAAGTCTCGGAAAACCAATCACCGATTTCCTTCACAGAGGGCCTCCAGAACATAGCCCTCGAGGTACAACGTAAAACCCTCTTGAGCAGATACTGAGTTCAACCGGCAACGAAACCAATTTGTTGGCCAATAGGGCAGACCCGGGTTTAATCCTTTTATGTCATACCAACAAAAGACCCACAGTGTTGGCCCTTTTGGCAACAACCTGCGCGCAGGTTGCAGTCTCACCCGAAACAGCTATGGGGTGTCGCAGAATCAGGTTTCTGCAAGCAGAGAGGGGGATTACTGTACCTTAGCCTTTAATAATCTTATCAATTAGTAATTACAAAGCTTTAGCATTCATTCTCATATAAGTTCGCAGATAGATAGAAAACCGTGACTTGCTTAACCCACTACAGGGAATTCACAGTGAAGCTTGTTATTAGTAGCGATCTAAGTTATCAGATATATATAGTTATTAATGCATAGAAGATAACAAAAAATGGAAACAACACAAGAAACCACAACACTAGATATAACGTGGTTCACCCCCAGTGTAGGGGCTACGTCCACCAAAATGTGTTTTATTCAACTTGCTGCAAAACCACAGTTTGATCTGCGCACTCAGCTGCAGATTCCTTCAGTCCTCAAAAGCCGTGCACACAGCAGCAGGCCTCTGCGCACACAGCTGCAGATCTTTCCTTGACCTTCTTACAAAACCCTCTACGCACACAGCTGCAGAGGTCGTCCACGCACACAGCTGGGACTTAACCTTTCTTTACAAAATCAACCTTAGCCTCACCTTAATCTTTCTTACATCATAAAACCTAACCTTTTTTATTTACACAAGTGCTTATTTATATCGCACTATTTACAAAAACATGGATTCAAAACCATGGGCGCCCAACCCTAAACCCTGGATTTAAACCATGGGTTTATTACATTACCCCGACACCCCTAAGACTATTTTGACTCGTAACTCCGCTTACAAACTTCCTCGACAACCGCGGAGTTACCCATCTTAAGGACTGATTAAGGTGTGCGCCCCAACAACGGTAACCTGTTACAGGACTGTTCAGAACAACGAAGTTGTATGGACTGCCACGTGTCACTGTTTCATCTTCTGGTTCTGAAATTCGGACCACAGAAAATAAATTATGTGATATTTCTAGAACATCTTCAAGAATTCAATTTGGACCTCTGTATCCCAAGCTATAGCAATGTTCCCCAGGTTTCCTGTTTAGGGATGAATTTTGGAAGAGGCTAGAACCCTAACTGGAATGGATCATATCTCCCAAAATATAGCGCATCTAAGGATGAATTTTGGACACATTGTACATCAGGATTTTATGTTCAGTATTTGTAATTGTCAGCTCCTGAACCTTCGCCAAGCTCAGGATATAGTGAATTTACCAAAACTTAGCAGTTTTAGTATTTAGGGTTTTTCTAGCTCGGGGTCAAACTAGGGTTTGACTTTCCCAGAGTTTCACCCAACAAAAAAACTTGATCCAGGTATCTAGACTTCGATTTTGATGAGGAGAGAAATCCTTCGCTGGGCTGACCCAAAAATTCTTCTTCTGTAAGAAGCCCTAATTTCCCACACGAAAAACTGAAAATGCTTGGAATCGAATTCCGCTTCGACATAAAGATGCGCCCTTCAATGGAGAGTCAGCATAGCCTTATTTTGCTGATCAATTGTGGAGAGAGAACCAAAAATTAAGAATCCCTATATTTTGTAGCTGCACAATGTCTTATTTTCAGGGTGGCTCTGATACCATGTTAAAATTTTCATATGCTTAGCTAAGACATCAGTATTTCATTTCATTTTCATGACAAAAGCATATAAACAGGAT
>LPNX010776256.1:75060-93121 GCA_001517045.1 Pseudotsuga menziesii
GGGATACAATGTAATACAAGTGGTTCTCCTGGTAGGACCATCGAGGACCACAAAAAGATACATATAGAATATTCTTCGAAGTTAAAATATTTCAACAATTGGTCTTGATATACTCCAAGCTATGGAACAATCTAGAAAATAACGTAGGGTAACAAGCTCTTTAAATTCTACTTTTATCACTCTCATTCCAAATATTGACAAGCCAACCTCCTTCTTTGACTTTAGGCCTATATCACTCTCATTCCAAATATTGACAAGCTGAACTCCTTCTCTCTGTAATCTTGTTTACAACTATATCTCCAAACTTGCAGCTATTAGGCTTAAACGTATCCTTGACAAGGCCATTTCCTGGAATTAGTTCCGATTCCTACATAATAGGAAGATTGTGCAGCCTATTGGCATCACACAAGAAGTATTACATACTGCAAAAATTGAGAAGAGGCAGATATTTATACTAAAACTAGACCTTGTTAAAGCTTTTGATAGGGTGAATTGGACCTTTCTTCGGCTGGTACTTCTTCAGATTGGTATACCAGTTCTAGGTGTAAAGTGGATCATGGGCTATGTAGAGTCTAGTAACTTTGATGTACTCATTAATGGTACCCCCACAAAATTTTTCCCTTGCTCTAGAGGTATCAGACAGGGATGTCCCCTTTCTCCGCTACTTCTTATTCTGACTATTGAAGGTCTCAGCTTACTGGTTAATCAGGCTCATCTTGGGGGTCATATTTAGGGTATACAAGTCTCATCTTCTTTACATTTGACTCATTTACTATTTGTAGACGATGCATTGTTGTTTGGTGTTGGGACTATTGAGGAATGGAAACAGTTTAAGATACTTCTAGATCTCTTTTGCTCAACAATGGGCATGAGCATTAGTCAACCAAAGTCCTCCTTTATGTATAATGAAGTTGAAATTAGCATCATAGAATCAGTGGTAGAAATCCTTAATTATAAAATGATATCATTATCTGAAGGGTTCAAGTATTTGGGCTTCTATCTGAAGCCTATGGGATATCATACTAATGATTGGCGTTGGTTAATAAATAAATTTGAGAAACGTATTAGCAATTGGTCCTACCGTCTACTGAGTCTGGGTGGTCGATTGATGATGGTTAAATCTGTATTGATGGGGTTGGAAGTATATTGGATTACACTGGAAAGGATGCCACAATCTATAATGTGCTTTCTCAGGCGTGCTATATTTAATTTTTTTTGGGGGGAGTACCTCTGGAAAATCAAAGAATCATTTAGTAGAAGATTGGTACATGATCTCCAGACCCTATGAGATGGGTGGATGGAACATTCTAAACTTGGATTGGTTCAGCTAGGCGCTCAGACTCAAATGTCTTTGGATGGTACTGTAGGGTAATGGTATTTGGTCCACTATCATTTCCTATAAATATTTAAAAACAGATCTGTAGCTGATTGGATACAATCTCGCTCCTTCTCGCTTAAGGGCACATCACATATCTGGAATGGTTTTGCTAGAACATTAATGTGGTTAACGAGTTGGCTGGGATGGAGTGTTGGGAACGGGAAGGACATCAAGATTGGTGTGGATCCAATAGCTAGTTCTAGCTCTGTATATATTTTATCTGAGGATCTCAGATTATATTTGGAAGACTATCATTTATTCTTTGGAGGATGCACATATCATTGGCACAAATTATATCTCACAATAGTATTGGCTCTCTGTAGAGGAAATTGAATTGAATGGGGACTGGAAGGATATATGGAATAATTATATCCGAGGACTCTCAAATGGATGCATTAGACTATCTGAAAAAAGAGACTCCTTGGTATGGATGTATGAAAAGCACTTGGGACCAGTGACTGCACATCAGGCTTATTAATGTATTGCACATTATCACTGTCAAGACTCACCGGAAAAAATCTTGGTCAAAATGTGGAAATACAATTTACCATTGAAATTTATTTGCTTTGTTTGGATTTGCATACACAATAGGATTAATACCTAGGACAATCTGCTTAAAAAGGGTTGGACAGGTCTGAAATGTTGTTTTTTATGTGATGTAGAAACAATCAACCACCTTTTTGTTGATTGTAGATTTACAAGGGAGATCATATTGGGTCTCAATTTTCTTTTACAACATGCTATTAAATGGAATGAACCGACATACTTCCTCAATATTGATGTAATTGTAACTTTAGAATGTATTCACTTGTATATCTTATGTACTGTACCCAATTTTTATTCCAGGAAGTATTTGTAATGTAATTGAGTCATGTCATGCCCCCGTTGTTCCTATCGGGAGGTTCTATAATATAAACAAGTAATGTCAAGTCATTGTGGGAAAACCTCCTATTTATCAAGGGTTAAAGTCCCTATAGTTGTGGGGCCCTAGGGTTATTAAACATCGTGGGATACAAGGCAAGATTCGTAGCACGAGGCTTCTCACAGAAATGAGGCATAGAATACAAAGAGACATTTGTATCTAGTGGGAGTTGAGGCACATCCCAGGCAGAATCATGTGTACAAATTAAAGAAGGCCTTGTACGAGCTCAGAAAACACCCATGGGATAACACATACATGATGAGCTTGATGAAGATCTTAACCTTTGCTACAAGGTTGAAGATAAAATCCTATACACTAGATGGATACATAGAATATTAGTAGCATAGGAAGCTACTTGTCACTCTGGTACAGAATGTTTTAGTGCATAGAGTATGGAAGAGAAAGGTAGTATGATGCTTCACTTCAGAGGGAGTGACTACACAAGATCCCGAGGTTCGACATGGTACGATAGGATGGATAGCTTACTGGTGACTCTAGGATTTACTGAGAGTAAAGAGGATTCCAACCTTTTCCGAAGGGTTGAAGGAAGAAGACTAGTGATGCTCCTGTTATATTTTGATGACATATTCCTAATAGAAAAGAGGAACTCATTAAAGTTGCAAGAAGGATACTTTCTTCCGAGTTCAAGATGAAGGACTTGGGTATGATGCACTATTTTCTAGGCATGGAGGTGTGTCATAATGCAGATAGAATCTTCCTCAGACAAGGGAAGTATGCAGTAGAGATATTGAATAGATTTGGGATGATGGACTGCAAGGCCATAACCACACCTATGAAATAGAACCTGAAGCTATTGAGTGATTCTTCATCAGAAGTGATTGATGCTACGATGTATCGTCAGATTATTGGGTCCTTGATGTACCTGACAAACACGAGACTAGATATTTGATTTGTTGTGACAAATTGAGACATGTTCACTTGATGGTTGCAAAGCATATTCTGAGGTACCTGAAGGGTATAGTTGATTATGGGCTCAATTATGAAGTGAATCAGAAGATTAACCTGGAGGATTATGTTGATTCAGATTAAGTAGGAAGTGCCATCAATAGGAAGATCACTTCAAGATGTTGCTTTAGTATGGGATCAGCTGTGATCTCTTGGTTTAGAAAGAAGCAATCCTATGTGGCACTGAGTACAGCTTAAGCAGAGTATGTCAAAGCTTGTTCAGCTAGTTGTGTGGTAGTATGGCTGAGGAAGCTATTGTCTGATCTATTTGATCTCCAGTTAGATGCTACTTGTATATATTGTGACAGCCAGAGTTGTGTGAAGTTGTCGGAGAACCCGATGTTCTATGACAAGTCAAAGCATATCGAGATCAAGTATCACTATATCAGGGATATGGTGCAGAGAGGAGCAATGAAGCTCCAGTATGTTGCAATGGACGAACAGATAGCTGATGTGTTGAAGAATCCATTGGCCAGAGTGAAGTTTGAGTACTTAAGGGAGAAGCTTGGTGTTCTCTAGATCGAGGTCCCCTCCAAGGGGAAGTGATGAGTCCATGAGCCATTCTTGCATGGTGAGAGGATTAGGTTCCTTCCATGGTTAGATATAAGGGATGAGCCATTCTGTCATGGTGAGAGGATTGGTTTCTTCCATGTAAGATATGAGTGCTGAGCCATTCTGATATGAATACAGGATTGGTTCCTACATGATCAAATATAAGGGTTGTCGCCATTCTCTCAATGGAGGTACTTGGTCAGTTACCAGGAATACTCAGTCTGGGACTGAGGGCCATTCTGATATGACTGTGGGATGTAGTCTGACATGATCAAATATAAGTGCAGGGCCACTTTGATGTGATTGAGGGATATGTTCCCACTTGATCAGATATAAGGGTTGTTGCCATTCTTTGAATGGAGGCACCTGGTCAGTTAGCAGGAACCCTCAGTCTGGGACTGAGAGCCTTTCTGACGAGTCAAGGTCAGATGTAAGGGTTGTGCCATTCTAACATGGTGAGAGGATTAAGTTCCTTCCATGGTTAAATGTAAGGGCTAGGCCATTCTATCATGGTGAGAGGATTAAGTTCCTTCCATGGTTAGATGTGAGTGCTGGGCCATTCTGACATGATGGTGAATGTGTTCCTCTCATGGTTAGATGTTAGTGCTAGGCATGCCTTTCTAACAAGTCAAGGTCAAATTTAAGTGTTGGGCGGGCCATTCTGACTTAGGGTCAGATTTAAGCGCTAAAGAAGACCTACATGGAGGCTTGGCCTACAACTAGCATGAAAAAGGGTTGGATTTGTAGAACTTCCTGTAACAAGAAGGATCATGAGATAGCACCAGTGATGATCTAGATCAAATGATGATCCAGATCTAGTGATGATGATCTAGCAGTGATGATCGAGATCTAGTGATGTTGATCCAACAGTGATGTTCCAGATCAAGTGATGATCCAGATCCAGTGTTGTTGATCCAACAGAGATGATCTAGATCAAGTGATGATCTAGAT
Organism: Pseudotsuga menziesii; assembly: GCA_001517045.1. Lineage (NCBI taxonomy): Eukaryota > Viridiplantae > Streptophyta > Pinopsida > Pinales > Pinaceae > Pseudotsuga > Pseudotsuga menziesii. Next base: position 79,830 of record LPNX010776256.1, read on the forward strand.
CTAGTGATGATCCAGATCCAGATGAAGATGAATTGAAGATAAATATGACCTAAATATGAAGACAACTTGAAGACGATGAGAAGTCGATGATGATCCAAATGATACATAGAAGAAGACTTGTGCTAATAAATTGTGTCGAGAGAATACCTTCCTAGTTAAGAGGGAGTATTGATGTAATTGTAACTTCAGAATGTATTCACTTGTATACCTTATGTATTGTACACCAATTTTTATTTCAGGAAGTATCTATAATGTAACTGAGTCATTTCATGCCCCTGATGTTCCTATTGGGAGGTTCTATAATATAAACAAGTCATGTCAAGTCATTGTGGGTAACCCTCCTATTAATCAAGGGTTAAAGTCCCCACAGTTGTGGGGCCCTAGGGTTATTAGAATATCCTATAGAATTCAAACCTAGGTGACTTATTGTAAGTAAGGTCAATAGTCCCCACCATTGTGTTAAGGATAACCCACCTTGTTGGTCAGAGGGGCAAAGTCCCCACAAGTTGTAGGGCACTAGGGTTATTAGACTCTCCTAGAGATGTCGGCTCTAGTAAGTAATTGTTAAGTGATGTCGACATGTTGGAGTGGACATTAATTGAATGAAAGAATATAAATAGAGAGTGAGATTCTCTATTTATCACACACACATTCACTCATTGGGGCCCATGAGTGAGAGAAGAAGTGGCTGGGACAAGAGAGAGAGACTACTGATGTCGGGAGATCATCTTACTGTTTTTGGGGTTTTGATTTTGGTGCTGATTCTATCTCTGAGGAAGTTGCGGGGTTTTCTCCTTTATGGTTTCCCCAAGGAAAATCTTTGTGTTCATTGTCTCTTGTGTTTTATTGTTGTGCATGTTTTCTCTCATATAAGATCCTAAGATCATAATGCTAGCTTGGATGATAAAAATATAACATTGTATCAGAGCCAACTTGAGAAGAAGAGATTGTGCAGCTGCAAAAGCTAGGGCTTCTTACTTTATGGGTCTCTCTCCACAATCCATCAACAAAAGTATGCTAGGCTGACTCTCCACTAAAGGCCGCATCTTTCTGTCGAAGCAGAATTTGATTCCAAGCATATTCAGTTTTCAGTGCGGGAAATTAGGGATTTTTACAGAAGAAGAATTTTTGAGTGATCCCGGCATAGGATTTATCTCCTCATAAAAATTGAATTTTAGAGACCTAGGTTGATATTTTAGGTTGGGTGTAACTCTGGGAAAGTCAAACCCTTGTTTGACCCTAAGCTGGAAATACACTAAATACTAAAAATGATAAGTTTTGGTACATTCACTATATCTAGGGATTCGAGAAGGATCAAGAGCTGAAAATTTTATAAGCTGAATATAAAATCCTGATTTACATTGTATCCAAGTTGTAGCCTAATTTTCACTATTTTATAGGATATATAATCACTCCAAGTTAGGGTTCCAGCCTCTTCCAGGATTCGTCCCTAAACATGACACTTGGGGAGAATTGCTATATCGCAGGATACAATGGTCCAAATGACATTTCTTAAGATGTTCCTGAAAGGGAATGGATTATAATTTATGTGGTATAAGTTTCAGACCCTGAATATGAAACGACGACACGTGGCAGTCCATACAACTTCGCTGTGATGAACAGTCCTGAAACAGGTAACCTTGGGGAAATGATCATAAGTCCCAATTGGTGAAATAAATTCTAATGAAAACTTTGGTATTATAACAGGGACAAGATAGGCTATTCTAGTGTGAAATTTCAAACATAAAGGAGCAATAATTTTGGAGATATTGCAGAAACACTATCAGGAATTTCTACAGAAGAAATTGGAAAATTAGGGCTTCCTGTTCCGAGAGCTTCCCTCCACTGTTTTCAGAAAAGGAGCACATTGGACAGCTCACCTTGAAGAAGTGTATCTTTCTATCCAATCAGATCTGAAATATTCCAATTTTTTAAAATTAGGGTTTCTCCGACAAACCCTAGATCAGCCAGCTCCAGAACCAGGATGGACACCTGAAATCGGTAAGACCTAATCTTTTGCTATTTTCATTTGAGGTTCTCATTTCCAAGTGATCTATCACATCAGCTTGATGACAAGATTGGTGAAGTTGACAACTTCCAAGCATGGAAGTATATGATCTCTCTGAAGAAAATGAGTTGGACACCTACATAAGTAGAGAGGTTCCAGTTCCATAGGGAGATGAGGCTAAAAGCCTTACACAAAAAGAACTTGGTTAAGGCCAAGAAGATCATTGTTGATTCAATCATGGATCACCTTGTACCACAAGTGTCTTCCCTAAAGACACTGAAAGAGATGTTTGATTCCTTGACCAAGCTATTTGAAGGGAAGAACATAAATCAGAAGTGACCTTAAGAAGCCAGTTGAAGAATTTGAAGATCCAGAATGTAGAGACCATACAGTGATAGTTTACACGGGTCTTTCAAATCAAAGAACAACTTGTAGCAGTAGAAGAAGAAGTGGAGAATGCAGAAGTAACGATAGCCACCTTGAATAAAATCCCAAGATCATGGGATCCATTCATGTAAGGAATGTGTGCCAGAAGTAAGTGATTACTTTCAGCAGACTCTGGGAAGAAGAAGAAGCTCGACTCATAATAAGAGAAGAGAATATGGGAGCAACTGAATATCAAGCTCTCACCATCCAAAGAAGATCCCTCAAGTGATGAGGAATACGAAGGAATAAAATCTTGAAGAACCTCTTATCCATATTAGCATTTGGATAAGAAATGATGTTATTATGAATGAAGAAGATGATAAAGATGAAGGCTCAAGAAGGAGTCTACCCACGAAACAAATAAAGATAAGTATTCAATTGTCATTTCATGATATTGTTTTGTTATGCATTTGTTTATATTTAGTTGATGTAGTATGCATGATAGAATGTTTACATTAATGATAGTATACTACTAATATGCATGTAATGGGTAAGTAGCTCATGGTGCTATACAACTCTCCATTGCTACTTATCTAGAATGAAACCTCTTTGCTGACATATTGGACTAGTGCACAATCTCAATGTTGTCCTGGTAGAGGTGGAAGGCATGTAGAAAGTTTCCATGAGATATGGATGAATGTTGTATTGGATAAAATAGTTGCATGATAATATATTTATGCATAATAATTTTTCATTATGAATATGCCTGATGAAATGTTTTTAAACATACAACTAATGCATTTGACTTGTAGGAAATATCATGTAAAATCACCTACAAGCAAAGAAGGATGAGACTTGTTTCGAAGAACAAGTGACGATAGTTCAAGATGAAGAATAATATGATGAATGCAGTTACATCATTGATGCAGAACCTTCAAGACATGAAGAAGTAACCAAGAAGAAAGGGAAGACCAGTTCAAGAAGAATGATGTGTAGGATGCAGTATCAATACATGAAGGGAAGTTCGTAGTTCCATCATGCAGTAGATGGAAACATCATGGGATAAAAGGAAATATTTGTAGCATTAGGATTATCATGGAAAGAAGGCATAGACTATAAAGAGACATTTGCATCTAGTGGGAGTTGAGTCACATGACATGCAGACTCATGTGTACAAATTAAAGAAGGCCTTGTACGAGCTCAGAAGACACCCATGGGATAACACATACATGATGATCTTGATGAAGATATTAACCTTTGCTACAAGGTTGAAGATAAAATCCTATACACTAGATGGATACATAGAATATTAGTACCTTAGGAAGCTACTTGTCACTTCGGTACAGAATGTTTCAGTGCATAGATTATGAAAGATAGAGGGAGTATGATGCTTCAATTCAAAAGGAGTGACTACAGAAGATCCCAAGGTTCAACATGGTATGACAGGATGGATAACTTACTGGTGACTCTAGGATTTACTAAGAGTAAAGAGGATTCCAACCTTTTCTTCAAGGTTGAAGGTGGAATACTAGTGATGCTCCTATTATATGTCAATGACATATTCCTGACAGAAAAGAGGAACTCATTAAAGTTGCAAGAAGGAGACTTGCTGCCGAGTTCAAGATGAAGGACTTAGGTATGATGCACTATTTTCTAGGCATGGAGGTGTGGCAGAATGCATATGGAATATTCCTTGGACAAGGGAAGTATGTAGTAGAGATCCTGAAGAGATTTGCGATGACGGAGTGCAAGGCCATAACCACACCTATGGCATCAAACCTGAAGCTATTGAGTGATTCTTCATTAGAAGCAGTTGATGCTACGATGTACCGTCAGATGATTGGGTCCTTGATGTACCTGATGAACACAAGACCATATATTTGCTTTGTTGTGAACACATTGAGACATGTTTAGCTAATGGTTGCAAAGAATATTTTGAGGTACCTAAAGGGTATAGTTTATTATGGGATCAAGTATGAAGTGAATCAAAAGATTAACCTGGACGGTTATGTTGATTCAGATTGGGTAGGTAGTGCCATCGATAGGAAGATCACTCCAGGGTGTTGCCTCTGTATGGGATCAGGTGCAATATCTTGGTTTAGCAAGAAGCAATCCTGTGTGGCACTGAGTACAACTGAAGTAGAGTATGTCGCAGTTTGTTCAACTAGTTGTGTGGTGGTATGGATGAGGAAGATACTGTCTAACTTATTTGATCTTCAGTTAGATTCTACTTGTATATATTGTGACAACCAGAGTTGTGTGAAGTTGTCAGAGAACCCGATGTTCTATGACAAGTCGAAGCATATGAAGATCAAGTATCACTATATCAGGGATATGGTGCAGAGAGGAGTAGTGAACCTCCAGTATGTTGCGATGGATGAATAGATAGCTGATGTGTTGATGAAGCCATTAGCCAGAGTGAAGTTTGAGTTCTTCACGGAGAAACTTGGTGTTCTCCAGATCGAGGTCCCCTCCAAGGGGAAGTGATGAGTGCGTGAGCCATTCTGACATGGTGAGAGGATTAGGTTCCTTCCATTGTAAGATATAAGGGCTGAGCCATTCTGTCATGGTGAGAGGATTGGTTCCTTCCATGTCAGATATGAGTGCTAAGCCATTCTGATATGACTGTAGGATTGGTTCCTACATGATCAGATATAAGGGTCGTTTCCATTCTATGAATGGAGGTACCTGGTCAGTTACCAGGAATACTCAGTCTGTGACTGAGGGCCATTCTGATATGACTGTGGGATGTAGTCTGACATGATCAGATATAAGTGCAGGGCAATTCTGATGTGATTGAGGGATATGTTCCCACTTGATCATATATACGGGCTGTTTCCATTCTTTGAATGGAGGCACCTGGTTAGTTACCAGCAGGGATGATTTTAAGGAAACATACTTATTTAAAAGTGTATAAATGTTGGAAAATATTACCGATTCTTAAAACGCCAACTATAAAATGATTCAATATATTTTTCAATAAATATTTTAATTTCCAAGGATTTTATATCTTTTATATAATAATTTGGCTATTTTTAGGGTGAAAATTTTTTACCCCATCAAAATTGGGCGAAAGAGGGCTTCAAAAAATGCAAAATGGCAAATCCTTTTTGGGATAAAAACATGAAAAAATAGCCCACTGGGCTAAAATTCGCCCCTAAAATTATCCCTCGTTACCAGGAACCCTTAGTCTGGGACTGAGAGCCTTTCTGACGAGTCAAGGTCAGATGTAAGGGCTGTGCCATTCTGACATGGTGAGAGGATTAAGTTCCTTCCATGGTCAGATGTAAGGGCTGGGCCATTCTAACATGGTGAGAGGATTAAGTTCCTTCCATGGTCAGATGTAAGGGCTGGGCCATTCTAACATGGTGAGAGGATTAAGTTCCTTCCATGGTAAGATGTGAGGGCTGGGCCATTCTAACATGATGGTGGATGTGTTCCTCTCATGGTCAGATGTGAGTGCTGGGCATGCCTATCTAATGAGTCAAGGTTAGATGTAAGTGTTGGGTAGGCCATTCTGACTTAGGGTCAGATATAAGTGCTGAAGAAGGCCTACATGGAGGCTAGGCCTAAAACCAACATGAAAAGGGGCTAGCTCTGTAGAACTGCCTATGACAAGGAGAATCATGAGATAGCACTAGTGACGATCTGGATCGAGTGATGATCCAGATCTAGTGCTAATGTTCCAGCAATAATGATGCAGATCCAGTGATGATCCAGATCCAGTGATGTTGATCCAAATCTAGTGATGATCTCGATCCCATGATGTTGATCCAGCAGAGATGATCCAGATCAAGTGATGATCCAAATCTAGTAATGATGATCCAGATTGAGTGATGATACAGATCTAGATGAAGATGATTTGAAATGAATATGAACTGAAGATGAAGATGACTTGAAGATGACGAGAACTAGATGATGATTCAGATGATACAGAGAAGAAGACTTGTGCTGATAAATTGGGTCTAGAGAATACCTTCCTAGTTAAGAGGGAGTATTGATGTAATCGTAACTTTAGAATGTATTCACTTGTATATATTATGTATTGTACCCCAATGTTTATTCCAGGAAGTATTTGTAATGTAATCGATTAATGTCATGCCCCTGATGTTTCTATCAGGAGGTTCTATAATATAAACAAGTCATGTCAAGTCATTGTGGGTAACCCTCCTATTGATCAAGGGTTAAATTCCCCATAGTTGTGGGGCCCCAAGGTTATTAGACTACCCTAGAGAAGTCGACCCTAGGTGAGTTATTGTAAGTCAAGGAAATAGTCCCCACCATTGTGTTAAGGATAAACCTCCTTGTTGGTCCGAGGGGAAAAGTCCCCACAAGTTGTGGGGCACTAGGGTTATTAGACTCTCCTAGAGATGTTGGCTCTAGTAAGTAATTGTTAAGTGAGGTTGACATGTTGGAGTGGACATTAAGTGAATGAAATAATATAAATAGAGAGTGAGCCTCTCTATTTATCACACACACACTCACTCATTGGGGTGCATGAGTGAGAGAAGAAGTTGCTGGGACAAGAGAGAGAGAGAAAACTAATGTCGGGAGATCATATTAATTTTTTTGGGTTTTTTCTTTTGGCACTGATTCTATCTCTGAGGAAGTTGCAGGGTTTTCTCCTTTATGGTTTCCACGAGGAAAATATTTGTGCTCATTGTCTAAGTTTGTTTTATTGTTGTGCATGTTATTCTCTCAGATAAGATCCTAAGATCATAATGCTAGCTTGAATGATAAAAATATAACACTCAATGTTATAAAATGGACTAGGACTGAAAGAGAGCTAAGGCATCTTCCTTTCCTCTTCACATGGAAGATTTGGATTATGACGAATAGAGCAATATTTGAGGACCTCTGTCCATCAACAAATCACACTATCCACAATATTAAAGAACAACTTACAAAACATAAAGTAAAAGTACACACAAGGTCTCCGAGGAATTTATTTGGCTTAGCTTTGGTATATGACTTTCCTATTGGGTTCTTTGATGGAGCCTCTGCCTTAAGTAAGGGAGATGTAGGTGTACACCTTATGATTAATAAGGACCATTACTTCTTTCTAAAATTTGGATGTGGTTTGAGCACAAATACACGGTCAGATCTTCTTTATCTCTGGGTACTTCTCATCTTTTCAAAGCACATTGGGCATCCATACTTGCATATTAGAGGGGACTCTTTAAATATTATCAATTGGTTCAATGGATTGGATTCCCTGGAGACTCTTGAATTTGCTAGCTGGTGTAAGGAGATTATGAACCTTAGAACTTACTTTACCCATCTTGAATCAGCTCATTTTTTTAGAGAATTCAACATTCAGGTGGATCGTCTCTCTAAGGAGGCACTCAATATTTCAGCTAGGCGACTTGAATACATGGAATATATTGAGGGAGCATGCATAGAACATGGCTCAGCTCAGCTCGGATTTTGTTTTTCAGTATATCATCAAAGATGATTGAATTGTTTAGTACTATTATGGTTTTTTGATTGCCAGTTGAGTGCCCCTTTAGAAATACTAATCTTCCAGAAGTAGAATGATGTTGATTGGGATGATTCGTGATGGGAATTGGAAGCACATTAATGTTTGATGCAATCAATAGAAGTACGATGTAGATGATTCTCTATGTATGATTTGGAAGTTATATGTCCATGTTGTAATTGGATGTTTTGTTGAAGATGTTCCCATAGCTGAGATGTGTTGTCGCCTTTCACACACCTAGGTTACGTGGAAGAAATATTTAATCCACTTCGTGTGTCCTTGGGGGCAAGTCTTGAGTCAAGGCTGTCACCTTGTTCTTGACTCCTCCGTTTAGGCTCAACTCCTAACGAAGCCAAGTGGGGTGGACCCTATTAAGTTACTAAGGAAAAATTATTTAGTATGATGATGGTATTAAAGAGTAATATTTTTAGGAGTTTCGATTTAACTATTCTAAACAACAAATAACATGATGAGATAATCACAGGTGAGCATGAAAATGACACCCAATCACATATATATTGAAAGAAATAAATAGTTGACCAATGCCTTGAAAATGGAGTCAAAAAACAATTAAAAGTGCTTGCAAGTGTTGGAATGAATGTTGTGCAATTGTATCTTGGTTAATTTTAAGTTAATGTAAGAAGATGAGTAATTTAACTTAGGCGAGGGGACTCGAGATATACCCAAGGGTATTTGAAGTATGTCCAAAACTAAACCATCACGACTACCTGCAAGGAATATGTGGGCTGAATGGAGTCTCTGAGACTGTTTTTCATAATGCACCCAAAGGTGTAACAAATATCAGAGCCCTGAAGTCACTTTTCAAGAGTTCCTGCCTCCTTTGGATATTTTTCCATCGTAATGGTTTGATCAAGGCATTGGATTTTCGCCTGATAGTTTGTCAATTTGGGGAGAGTGAATCATAATTATTTTAATCACTCAAGTGCTTTTGATGCATCTTGACTGATTATATGAACCATATCCAAGTATAGAGCATACACATTGGAGTCTTCGTTATTTTTAGTAAATTTTAAGATAGGTGTTCTTGTTAAAAAGAAAACCCTCCAGGAACCTCTTTCAATCCAAGTGGATCTCAATCAGGTAATAAAGGAGGGGTTAATTTTATTATGGATAGTGAAACAATTGATGAAAAAGGAATCAAAGATACACACCGTCAGTTTTGTAATTAGTCCTACCACGCATCTCTTTCCCCTTGCGGGTCAATCGGGAAGTCATGGGGTAAGTAGTATGATTACTTTTGAAATTAAAGTATGGAATAGTGAAAAATTATATCAAATTATAAAATCCTGCATGTCAGTACTAAAATAGAGCAGAAAAAAGGGAAAAAAGCAAAAAAGTGAAACGGATGCAGAACCCCCCTGGGGGGATCGGGAGTGGGCTCGAAAGAGCCTACTAAAAAAATATTTTATTTTATTATTATTGGTTACAATATCAGAAAACTGAAATATCAGAAACCTCTTGGTCCTTTTACAGGATGAAACCAAGATCTTACAACTCTCCAAAAATTTTAAATTTTAGTGAAAGGGGAGACTCGTGGGGGGATTTGAACGCTCCCGAGGCCACTTTTGAACAGAAGCTTCTTTTGTTTTTTGTTACACCTGCTAAAAACCAGAAATATTGTTAGAATAAAATATTCCCAAAATCACTTTAAGAGTACCTTTGCATCAGCATACCTTAACTCAAAAAAGATTAAGTTAAAACTAGCTAAATAGGTGAAAAAGGAACCAAGGAAAGCAAGATTTCCTTGGGATCTTGGCTTGCCGTTTGTGAAGCCAATGAAATATGCACTGATTGCTGGATTTAATCTTTTTAAAACATAAAAGGAAATATAGGGCATGCAACCTACTGATTTTTCTTTAATTAGCCATGCAAAATGGACGATTTCCTTATGTTAGATCTAGAATGCTTAATGATGTTTTTTTGAATTGAGATCTAGAATATGAGCTTTAAAATGGTAGGTCTATGTAAATTTTACTTTGATATAATAGATCCAAATGATAACAAAGCTTTCGAGCACAGTAACCAGGTAATAAAATTGATTTTTTAAAGAAAAGAGAAGAAGAGGAGAGAAGGTTGGCTCATTGCTTGAATGGAACAAGTTGAAAGGAGGCCCTTTTGTGTAGCACTGAGGGATAAAGTCTTGAGCTTATTGGATAAGAAACGGCGTCAATATTGATCCACACCTTTGTCCAATTGGGAACTTGCAACTAGATAACACAAGCCTGCACAACACCTCATGAGATGTGTATATAGATGTATAAAGCAACAAAAATGAAAGATCATGCAAAAATAATCTTATTTTAGCATATAACTGAAATTTTTGAGCATACATAATATGGAGAAACAAGAGATAACTTGCCTTGTTAACACCCTTAGTTAATTCAACCGAATCCTTGAAGCCAAAAAACAAAAGAAGCACATAAATTGGAAAGAAATTGTAGTTACCACATTAGCAGCATGACGCTGGGAATACACACAAAGACATGCACTACACGGTATAGCCTCCAAAGCTTCTTTATTCAAAATAAAAATATAGCAGTATTACAATGGAAACAACTCCTCAATCCAACTCTCACTAGCTTGGAAGAGGTAGCATGAGCTTTATTTATATGAAAAATAGGAGATCCAGCCCAGGGGGGCACAAATCCCAAGGAGATAGACAACTGCAGGTGAAGGACAGTCCATCAATGCCAAGCTAAAGATGAACTGAGCTTCCACTGAGCCTACTTGTCAATTGGGGGGATGATTGAGCTGACACATCAAGCCATAGACTGACACATCAATCCACAGAGCTTTCAGGAGATCCCACATGTGTGGAGGAGAGAGAGAGGGTGCAATTCCCCATAAAGGATGCTAAAGTTCAACTCTGGATCTGTCCAGATCACCTCCTTCAGTGAAGGATTTATCAGATCCAGTCAATTTGGTTCAGATCTGACTGATTTCAATCAAATCAGCTGAGAATCCACTGATCTAGGATTTTAGGTTTGCTCCATTATTCATCAATTTATTAATTAAAATAATCAAGAATTGATTTTTTGGGGCTTTCTGCTCTGAGTGATGGAAAATCACTCAAAACTAGGAAATAGTGGGTCTATAGGTTTACTGGGTGCTCTTAGCTTGAAAATGAGCACCTACATGAATCTTTCTTCTGAGCCCACTTTTATTACAAAACCAATTTTCCTATTTAAACTATTAAAAAATAGCCTAAGTTTTGGAAAAATTAAATTTTAATAAAAAACAGTGAAAAAAAAAAATTAAAAACCTAGGGGGACTTAGACATGTTCATATGACACAAGCAGAATTCCTAGCATGTTTATACATTGACACATAGAATCTAATAACCTCAATAGGCCTAAATGCCAAGTTGACGACCCCAACTTTGGAGGTATTGAGCAAAAAAATTAGAAATTATCAGTCGTTTATTCAACAACCAATAATAACCACGGGAAAAAACACCCTAGTTTGATCGGATTGACAAATAAAGTGTAAGAGACTGAGTCTTTTACATACACTATCATGCTATAACATTTATACAAATCCCCCAAGGGGGTATGAACATGTGATATAGTACAACAAAGTTTCCCAGAAGCAACACTAAAGGTCTTCTGAAGTCTGAACAAGTTATCCTTGTCTAGTTTACCAGGCTCACTTGATAAAAAACCACTAAGTACAACTTAGGTGGTAACATTCTGGCTCCAACTGTGGGACGTATGCTCGATCTGGTATTTAAGGCACAAAGAGGATATGAGAACACCAGAATATCTGGTTTATATACCCTATAAAAACATCTCAGCTTGACAAAAAAACCTTAGTAGCAAAAGCTTTATGTAAAATCCAAATGAACCATTAAGTTTATTTATTTAAACAAAATAAATGTAACTAATTTTTATTTTTATTTTTATAGCTAAATACAAAATAGAAATGTAGAAAGTAAATGCTCTCTTTTAAGGAGCTTATTTTCCTACTTTAAGCATGATATAAAAAGGGTTAAGTGTAATCAGAAATCTAATGTAACCACCTAAGCATTTTATTAACATAAATTTTTTTTCCTTGTCTTTGGTTACCTGCCAAAGTAAGGATACCTTATTCAAAAAATGCAAACCTACGTGATGATTCAGAATGGGAGGGATGGATGGGAGATCATAGGCATGAATAATGTCATAAATATTCTTCCACAACTTGTATGTGCTCATGCAGGTTGCTTCTATCCATGACTGGATAGGACTGATATACCAAACAAAATGATGAGGTAGCCTGACTACATCATCATACTGATCACCAGGGCTTATCAAATGATAACTCGTTGCACAAGCCCCAAGTAGCTCCAAATCACAAGGAACCTCTATATGTGAAAAAGATGACTGAGACTGATATTCCATTAACTACATCACATCTGACTTTTCACAACATTGTTTCTCAATGTCTTCATTATTGATACCTTTGTAGGGCTCTGAATGATATGACTCTGAATGATAATAGAATAGTTTTGAATGCTCCTCTTCCATACTAGGATTTTCCCAGGTCTCTAGATCCATGGTTCCCTCTGTGGAAGTATAGTAAATTGGACTTCCACAAATTTCTAAATAGACACTCCCCTTGTTGGATATCGAATAGATGGGATTCTTAATAATATACTCACAAAATTCCAATAGTCATTACCACCATCTATGTCAGATGTGATGGATTCTCCATTGCTGATATTACATTCTGATATCAAGTTCTCTTTGTATTCATTACTGATAGTGATACATGGCTCATACTGATCATATGGATATACTGCATGCTCCTTTTCTATATCAAAATTTTTCAAGGCCACAAGGTCAATGTTCTCTCCTTTAGATACGCCATAGACAAGAGAATTAACAAAACCATCCAAAGTTTCTGGTTCATTATTTTCCTCATAGATTGGATTTTCCATGATTGTCCAGGACTCCTCTTCAACATCTTTGTCGGACATAAGGGATTCTTCGTCACTTGTATCATGATCCAATTTATACTTGTCCTCATTTCCATACTCATCTTCTTCAGAAAAATGAGAACAAGGCAGTAAATTTTCCAGACTGTCATCATTATATGGAGAACAGGTAGGAGTCTCATCATGCACATTACAGTTTTCAACATAAGTTTCACTATAATATTCTGCAATGATTTCATCCTTAGGTAGATCTAGAGTAAAAATGTGATCATCATCACTAAAATAATCATGAAAGATTCCCAATCATCACTATTTTATGTTGATGTTACATGAGCAGGGTCTTCAACAATTTTTTCAATTAATGGCTCTTCATGCACAGATTCGATGGGATCTGTTGCCGCCTTTTCACACACCTGGGTCACGTGGCAGAAATCTTCAAGCCACTCGGTGTGTCCTTGGGGGCAAGTCTTGAGTCAAGGCTGTCACCTTATTCTTGACTCCTC